>JAVKLA010000081.1:39845493-39916979 GCA_034782735.1 Sagittarius serpentarius
CCCCCCCCCCCCCCCCCCCCCCCCCCCCCCCCCCCCCCCCCCCCCCCCCCCCCCCCCCCCCCCCCCGGACGAAGAAGGGCGCTGAAATGTCAGCCGCAAAGGATTAGAGCTGCATGCTACACCCTCTCATTTTTAGCATGCATATACTGTCGAGCACAAGCTTGATGGTTGGCTTGCAGGCATAGATGATGGGTGCGGGGGAGGGTTAAGAGCTACATATTTCTACCCTCTGCAATTATTTTCTTTAAAGTGCTGAAAGTGGAAAATAAAGAGAAGAGCAGCTGAACAGCCTGACAGATTTATCTTCTTCAGGGAAAGAGAACATACACCTGCACAGGCACCTTTTTCTTTAAAAAAAGAAAAAATCCTAAGTGATTGCTATCTGCAATCTTAACATGCTGGGTGTAGAGAAGAAATTTCATGAAAGGTAAGTTAATCCAATCCCTCCAGTTGCCAGATGCTTTTCTCTGAAGTGCAGCTCTAAACAGCCTATAGGCACCGTGGTTTTTAAAGATCTCTCTGTGGACCAAGACCTGGTGATTTCTTTGTTCAGAAAATTTCTTCTCACTGTAGCTCTTTTCTCAATTAAACCAATTCAAAGGCTCCTACCACACAGCTAAAGTAGGAGTTTGCAGAGAAATGGGAACCTCTAAGACTGCTCTATTTACCCCAGTCCTTCCTGGACCAGAAACATTCTTACTTGTAATGACATTTCTATCAGCATCAGCAGCTTCTTGATACCAATCCAGACAGGCTTCCCTTTGACATTCTGTGCAATAGTGCTGCGTTCCTTGTCTTTGAAGTTACCCAGGAGCTGGAGGGGGAAAAAAATTGGGGGGGGGGGGGGAAATAATCAACAACAGGAGACTGTCAGTAGGAATGATGCTACCTAACTCAGGAAAAAAGGAATGAGAAGCCATAAAGCATTTTCTAGTTTAGAAAGAAAATTTGTTGTAATGTAGCTAGATAAGGCAAAACACTGAGATTCTTTTATTCCATAATGGTTCTTTCCATAACATCTCTAATCAAACAGTTAGTGATTCTCTTTTATGATCCATTCTAAGTTTTCTCCAGATTAGAGTCTAGAAGGAACACAGTGGCTCAAGCCACAGTAAGTTTTCAAAACTGCTGCAAGAGTGTCTGTATCTTTCAGACTTTGGTGATATTATCATTGCGACAATTTTGCAAGTCTGCACAAAAGATTTCCCTGTTAAGTTTATTTTAACAGCCTTCAATATTCACTACAATTTCCACTATGGCATAGAATAAGAAGCCATTAAGGGCACAAATTTATAAAGAACCTATAATCTCTTCAGCACCGAACACCTTCATTTGATGTTGTTCCAATTCGTGAGAGCTTGGCACCCTCCAGGCACATTCAGTTTAAGTGCCCCGATTATAATCATTACCCACTTCCATGCCCTCAGAACAAACAAACTTTTTCCCTAGACCTACCGTTCTCTCATTTTGATTTAACTTACTGTATAAAGAAGTAATTCAGAGAAGCTTTAGAACTGGTACATTATGACATACTGTTAAGAGGGAGAGTGTTCCCAAATGCAGAGCTACCACAAAATCCACAAAATCACTCATTTCCAGCAAATTTTGAGCTTATTTGTCATCCTTGAACTTTTTCTCACCTCCAAAGCCTCCATCAGCTGCTCCCCTGTTGCAATGTTGGGCACATGAATCGTAGTGCTGAAAGCATTCAGCATTTCCATTTCCTGCAGGACATCTTTGCGACTGGTGGTTCCAATGATTAGAAGCTTGCGACCCTGTCCACACAATGGAATAAGTGTCAAGAACGGGAAAACAAAAGAAAAGAAGAGAACCAGCCTTGGGAAGCTTCAGCTAACTACAGATGAAAAACAGAAAATGGCCATGTAAAAATACCACTTAAAATAAAATTAATAGGATTAAATCTCTCAGTAAAGGAAGTAGTCAACATCAACCACACAAGACTAGGATCAGATTCCAGAGTAATGCCACCAACAGGGTCCAAAAATTATGGTATACAGAAGAGCCACCCATACTCACAGCTTTCATACCTTACCTTTCCTTCTAAATTCATCATTATAAATAGCTAAATCCTCATTAAATTTAAAAGCATGAGCAAACCCCCACTCCCAAAAGCTGAATTACAGATGACTTCTCTGGGGAGCAGCCTGTCTTTAGAAATCCTGTGGGTACAGTGAATTTTCTGCCACTGTACAGACAGTTCCAATGGTTTTACAGCTCATGCTTTAAGAGCGGAGGTTGCCGTAAGTCCGTAAGACTTCCCATTGCCAGTGTGGTTGTATAAAAGGACAGTACCACGTCTGGCAACCTCCGAGTTCAAACCGACAGTGCACACACCAATTTCAAGTTGGCCTGAGCAATAACAGGGTTTATAAATAATAGAGCAACGAATGGAAAACGTCAACTGCCAATAAAAATCAACTTTTGCTAGTTCATCTTGGAAATGCCATTTCTATGCTATTTGAATTTGACCGTGCAGTGTTCAGACACTAATAAGTGTTGGCTGATGGAAGGAGCTGTTGGGATTATCAGATGTGACCAGTCCCTTTTCCAATTCAGTAGACAAGGAGCCCATGAGTTAAGGAGAGGCCTGGCTGGCCAAGTATCCTCCTCATTTGCTGTACAGAAGTTTAGCTGATGCTCAGAGACACAGAGTAAAGTTCTGTATTTCAACTTTGTGAGACAAAACTCTGTTCATCATTATTAAAAAAACAAAACAAACAAAAACCTAAAAACTATCGCCACAGAGCAGCCAGAATTAATTTCATAAGTGTTTTGCATTCCTTTGACAAAGGATGAAAACCTATTTAAACTTAATACATCTCTGATGAAGATGATGCAACTTTGCAGCATTTGTTTATTTTTCCCTGAGTGCCATTGTATTCACTAACTTTTTGTGTTTGAACAGATTACACTCCTGCTTTGGGTGATGGACAATGAGAAAGCACCAGAACCGGTAACGAACTCAAGTGCTCACTTCAAGTTTGTTTTTAGCCTAAGACAGCACAAGGAAGTAATGCCTGGCAGGTTGAAACCAGAGCACGCCCCAGGTCACGAGCTTCACACAAAGGCTTTGTCAGGGAAACACTGTGCTAACCCTTCTGTGTATTAATCACTGCTACATCTCAGGAGGCACCACGTTCACCAGCTCAGTCACCTCTTTAGAGGGGGAAATCCTCAGAAACCTACTGGGCAATTTAATGGGGAAAAGCAGCCAATTCCTGAACTGATGACAGAAATACCAGGTTTAAAACTGCAGTGGGAGTAGGGAACACTTTATTACTAAACAAAACTCACCTGCTGGTGGCACACAGCAAGCAGAAAAAAAAGTCTGAGTGTCTAAAGATGACTGTAGGTAGCCTTGAGAAGCACATACAATGTCTGCAGAAAGCATAAATACAACTATTCTGTAGGCTGCTGCTTTCTCTATGTTTTGCATGTCCACAGCTTTACAATTGCATGTTGTTTCCTTTTTGACAGTCATTGTGTAGCAAGGCCAGGAAAATATTTTATCATTTTACAAGTTTGAGCCAAATCTGAGCAATTGAGTAAGATCTTGCATGCAAAGATGAAAAAACAATGCACTCAGTGGAGAGTAAGTGAATGGCATTTGATCCTCATTCCTACAAGGAATTCAGAAAGCCCCATCAGGTGCTCATTTTCAGCTAAAGCACTTTAAAGAAAAATAAACGATGCTTAGCAACAGAAAACCTTTTTTGCCTACATGAAGACAAAATTTCAGTGGTCTTCATCTTTGGAAAAGGTTGGTAAAACAGACTTTAAACACAGGTTTGGAAGCTGTGTGAAATGAGTCCCCCAAGAACATTTGAACTATCGCCTGCTCGTGAACCACAGAAGTGTGGTACAAACACCTCTGACATTTACTCTGAAGTTACCACCCAACAACAAGGTTAAAAGGTGCCTTTAACTCACTAAGGTATACTTGGGATAACAGCACATGTGACACAAGAACCGATACCTGCTTAAAATCTTCAGAAAGCAGAGACAGGGATTATCAGCAGATTTGATTAAGAAAATTTCATCTCGATTCTGATTTACTTGGCTTTCATGGTTGCTCTATATTTCTTCAACACACTGTCGTCAGTGAGTTTTTGTTCAATTCATAAATAATGCTGATATATCCGATATTATACATGCTATAACTCAGTGAAAAGTATAAGCCCTGTAAGAGGAATTTCTGCTACCTTCAAAAAATTGTAACAAGTCATATGCATGCTGTTAGGCACCTTCAAACAGTTTTCTTGTTATACAGGTAAGGTATTAGGGTACAAAGGAAGCCAGAGAAAGACTCTTGAACAGAACTGAGACCTCCAAAACAGGCACCAACCCCCTCGTGCAAGCACAAATCCATGCAATGTTATACCACCAAGACCGATCTGCTTTACAAGCTATTACAGTTCTTTTTAAAAATTGTTTATTACTGTGTGTAACTCAAAATCCAGAACAGCTTGGGTAAGGGATTGTGTTAATAACAGTTTCCCCATGAAGCATGAGCATTTGGGGAGGGGGGCAGGGAGAAGGAGAAGTGAAATGCTCAACTGGAGTGAAACGTTCAACTGCGGCCAGCAAGGCAGTATCTGTTCCCAAAATACAGCTAACAGCACGTGTACAGAGCCTGGCACAGCAGATAAGACACCAATCAATAACAACTTGCAGACTAAGTGCTTGAAGGATGCTACCTGAGCAACTTCTACATTGATTAAGTCCATGCTTGATTATAACAAAAATGGAGTCTAGTTTGGGGTTTCATCAGAGACTAAAAGGTCTCACCAGGAAAGGATGTAAGCAACACAGAAATGTAATTAGTGAGGTGAGTTTTACCTCCTGTAACTCAAGTGTCCACGTATGATCTCGTTTTCCGCATTTCCTTCTTAGTTAATGGAGCCCAGATGACATGTACATCCTCCCAAAAAAGCTGCCAACACTCTAGACAGCGAACTATTTTCTAAACAACTAGTTCAGTCATAGAAAACCAAACCGCTGACAGCCACATTTAGTCAGATGAATCCCAAACTTGCTGTAAATCAGGCCAGCAGACAATTACTACACACACAAAAATGACTCTAAATGACTTATTACCATTTAGGAAAGCCACTGGAATTGGTCACTGTGGCAAGTTCTGTGAAAACACCAGCTCAATGCGAAACCTTCCTCAAAATGCAAGCACTCAGACATTTTTAAAATGGGAAAAGAGTAAAACAAAAGTCGTTATTCTGCCATATGAATCCAGGGTGCTCTTTTAAGACACTATGCAATCCTAGCCATTTCAAATACAACTTCAAATACATCACTGAGTGGGAGAAACCAGAAGAAAGCAATGGGGATGGTCAGAAATACGGAATAACTTCCCTAAATAGACTCTTGGTAAATTGATGGGGGTTAAACAGAGAGGTCTATAAAATCATACACGGTGTAGAGGAGATGAGGGGGAAAACTGCTGTTTTTCAAAATAAAAACTAGGGAGCACTACATGAAATTATCAAGCATCAGTTTTAAACTGAATAAAAGGACGTTTGCTTTCACCATACAGATCAGCTGAACTCAAGCAAGCATGACACTAAGAACGGCAAAAGCTTAACGAGGTTCAAAGGCAATAGTTAACAGAAGTCAGATCCATCAGCAATTTTTAGATATCTCTGTTAGGATCCATGCTCAGGACCCTGAATCGCTAACAACTGAATGGTTGAAAACTCCTCAGAACAGATGGCTACTCTGTAAAACAGTGCTTAAAATTTTTCAGACAGCTCCACCCAAAACATACTGATTTTCTCCCTGCTTTCTTCAAAAGAAGCTATGCACTTCAGCTTGCTACCTTTAAACTTGACCCACTGGAAAACCAGTTACCGTAAAACAAGCATAATCTCTGCTGTATCAATTACAGGAATAAAATGAAGTGTCAGGAGTCCCTTGTACTTTTCAAATTTTCAGGCAACTTGCTCAGCAAACAAGTGGAAAACCTACAAGTCAGAAATGTTTTGCCCCAGGCATTACCACAAAAGCATGAAAAGCCACCCAGCCAAACTGAAGAAGCTGCCCTCATCCAACTACTCTGCAGTGACAGCACACCACAGGGTATCACTGGATTTATCCTTGCTATTGTGAGATGTACTGCTAAAGTGCTCCTATTTTCAGAAATATTCGCATTTTTGATCCTTAATTACTACAGCAGCCATTGCAAAGGCAACGTGCCACGTGTTCAGCCCGTGGAAGATCAGGATTCAAGCTGAACTTCCAAAAACAAGGCATAACAAGAGAGTAACTACCAAGTAGAGAGGAACTTGGCTTTTCAACAGCTTAAGATCATTTGGTGCCAGACTCATTACCAGGGCAGTTCTAGGCCTAGTTCTTCCATCAACAGAGATTAGATACAGGCATGTCATGTCACTTAAGTCTGGATTCACCCTGCCCAGTTTTAGGCAATAAAAGTGCCACAGTTGGGAGCCCAAGATCCCTTTACACTGACTGGGGGATACTCAGTAGAGAGGTACATATCTTGCCCCGCTGCCTTCTAGAAGTGGGATAACACCAGATTTCACCTCTTTACTACAGGGATTTTATCTGAATAAAGAATATAATGATGCAGAGAACTATAAGACTCAAAGATCAAAAGAGGAAGTAGTTTTAAATGACTACATTTTCAAGCATTATGAGATTGATTCTTCTAACACTGTATTCACTTCCTAATGGGCACCATATTATTGCATTGACTACCAAAGACAAACTAGAACGTAAAAGAATTACATAAACTCTGCTACAAGCAAATGGAGTCTCAACACATCATTGAGTGGAATCTCAATTACAGAATTTCAGCAAATCTAGCCAGCCCTAGGCAAGGGCAGTTGAGGGGAACGTGAATTACGCTATAACCAAGTATTGGCAGATACTGAAGTGCCTCTGTCGGTCACCCATCAGCTGTTCACTCAACTTTGGACTCTTGTATATTTTTATGCATGTGTTTTGAGGTATCAACAATTCTTCACACCTAAGGGAAGAAAACACAATTCCGCAGGTTTACAAGTATAAAGGTAACGTCACTGTTGATTGGAGTTTCTTCCAATTCACACCAAGTGACATGGAACCAGGAATGCATCTGGGATTATATCAAACAAGGAGATTATTCCCCCCTTTCCCCCATCAACTTTCATAAATCGGCAAAAGCCTCCAGTGTCCCGGAGAGGAAAGGGGCTGGGGGCCTCTGGGAGCAGTGGAAGGGCATCTACAAGAGTGGTCGAGAGCATCTCGCTAAGCCAGACATTTCATAACAGTGCACAAATTGTACATCCAGCTTAGCACAGGGATGCTGCAAATGGTCTTTCACCCTTTGAGCCAATTGTTAGCTTTTCACAGGAACCAGCAGGGAAGCACATGTGAAACCTCTGTGGGGCTGGTGAGTGTCTCCATGCCTTGTGTGACTCTGCATGTAGATGAAGCAGCTTCGGCTTTCGGAGCTGCTGCTGCTTAGTTCTCAGAGAAGTCCTTTTCTCCCGCTTGGCTCCCTGCTGCGACAGTCCTTTTCAGTCTTTCTATCCCCCCCTAGTCTCTTCTCCTGCACAACACAGGGAAACTTGATTGAAATAAAGACCTAAGAGAACATGGTTTTATTTTGTTCTCTTCAATTCATTTTAGAAAAGATTTTTAATTGGTTTAAAAAAAGATGCTAAACAAAACGCAATGTTTTTCTGTCTTCCTGAACTAGTAGTAATAGATACCACTATTTAAGCATTGCTGAGTGGAACTAGCAAGCATGAGCTGTGACTGGGAATTTAAAGCAAACTCAGAGATGTTTCTAGTTTCTTTAAAATCTAACGTCTTTACTCTCAAAACTTCTGCAAAGTACAAACAAGCCAGAAAGCCCAGAAAACCAGAAGCTTCAAGAATTTGCCGTTCCCACACCACATTAAAATAACATAGTCTCAATAGGAATAGGGGAGTCTGGGAGGCAGCTTTCATACACCAATTCAACAGAGACATATACCTCAATGTATAATTAATAAGATTTCATCCCAGAAATGCTCCTCTTACACACGTAGCCTACAGTAATTGTAGGAAGCTGCTTGCACATTAAGTATAGTCTCTGCAAGTGATGTGACAACACCGTGTGAATACATAATCTGGGCCACAAAGATGGGAGCAGCAGAGCTGCGCTGCTGAAACCCACCCTCCACTTCCCACTTGCTCCTTGCTTGCGGTTTCAACTGCTTTGTCATTCCTGTTTCTAAGCTCTTCAAATCAGCTCTATATTTCAGGCTCCTCTGACAAGTGAAACGGTAAAGAGTCTATCTGATAGCAAGGGAGAACAGGTATTGTCTCCCCAGAATCTTGCCAAGGATTTCTCTCAGCACAGGACATTCCATTTTTACAAGGAATGAACCTAAACCATGATCCCAATCCCACAGAAATTCGTGTTGGTTTGACCTCATGGAGCAGGTTAGTACCACTGATGCTACTCATGTACGTTTAAAGCATGTATCTGCACTTCAAATTACAACAACCCCCCCCAAACCAGCCATTACTTCAATTTAAATTGCTCCCCAGGGGAACTAGTCATCTCGGAGGGAACTTGGAAGGGCACTGATTAACCAGCAGTATTTATCTCCCTTGTGTGTTTCTCATTTGAGCTTAAAAACCCCAAGAGTCTCCATGCCCAGATTCAATCTTTTTCACAGCAAACATTCACAGCAGAAAAGGCCTTTTCCTGCACAACACCACCTCTTACATGCTGTTTTGGTTTTTTTAATGAAAAAAATCCCTACATGCCATGACTATCACAGGGAACTCACAACAAACAAACATGCTAGGAAGAACCCTATCATCAGAACTGCCAAACTAGGTCAGCCCAAAGGGTCCGTCTAACCCAATGTCCTAATTTCCACAGTAGCCAACAGTGGACACTTAGAAAAAAAAGAAATAAACCACATCATCAATCAAACAGTGACATTTCCTCAGAAAACTTCTCTCTACCCTCCAACAATTTATGGCTTAAGTCACCATAATATTGGCTGTCAACCCAAAGTCTTCCAGCCTCAAGGGCATTTCAAACATTGCAAAGTACAAGTCTCTAGCAACATGCATAAACTTGGCAAATATCTGAGAGCTTCAAACCCTGCATCCTGCTTTCAGGGAGACTCAAGTGCCAACAACAGTGCATCTAAGCAGCAAAACACACTCAGAGGATGCAATGATAAAAT
Source organism: Sagittarius serpentarius (assembly GCA_034782735.1). Lineage (NCBI taxonomy): Eukaryota > Metazoa > Chordata > Aves > Accipitriformes > Sagittariidae > Sagittarius > Sagittarius serpentarius. Next base: position 39,854,721 of record JAVKLA010000081.1, read on the forward strand.
GGACAATTTAATATTTTAAGTTCCTTCGACAACTGAACCAAATCAAGTTCTATTTTCTCCTCTTGATTTATGGGAACAATCACTTCCTGGTACTGTGGAAATAACCAGCAATAGGTCAATGACTACAGGAGATTATGATGATCAAAAACAGTTGCACTGTTGCATACAGGCAACCTTTCTGTTCCGACATATGTGATAACAGAATCCAAGTATTATGTTAGACTTCACATGGCATAGAAACCTCACTGGGGAAAATCTTTTTTCTCCCAGGTTGACAGTCACAAGGGGAACTTCAGGGCCTGTGGCATTACAATTTAGTTCAAAGTTCTATATTTGAAAGGTCTTTTCACCAAACTCTCTAATGAATACAATACGTATACATACGTTACTGTTTCCAGGATATTAAAAATGACAAAAACACCGAGTTCATCCAGGCTGCGCTTCTCTGCTTTTTCCTGACACTAACTTTCAAGGTTTTTCTGTTAGTATGTTATTTATTTATGCAGATACTTTCACACACACGGCAGAGTTCCAGTGAACAACAGGAAAAATGGCAAAGAAAAAAGAAGAGTCCCTGCCGGTTTGTCTCATTCATGCAAGCTTCAGAAATGTTATCACTTGTGATGTTCTTAAATCTCATCAAGCCAGAAAGTGCAAATAGACAGGATCAGCACGAGATATAAGATCTTAAGCTTTCCTCACCCATCATAATTAACACCTGGTAATTTCAAGTTAAGAACAAATTAAAACCCTGACATCCACAATCATACATTCCTTAGAAATTATTTCTAAATAAGAAGGGAGCACGTGGTTGAGCCAGGGATTGACTTGGACTAAACAGTTCCTTAGTTAATCAGAAAGCAGGCAGCTTGCACGTTTAAGTTTTACACAGTGAAGGTTAAACCTATTTCCTTAGTCAGTATTTTTAGGGCTAACTGCAGAAGATTCAGCATTAAGTAATTAGATAATTAAAGCTGAATCCTTTGTGGTTATCCTAGAAATGTCTAACTGAATGAACAGCGGCAGGCTAGGATTAACTTGACTGAATCAGAGACAATAGCACTAATACCACTGGCAGCACAGCAGTTATCAGCAAGACACAAAGCTCTCCACTGTCAAAATTATTACAGCAATAGGGCATCTCACCCCTCTATTACTTTCTTACCTGAGGGGGGGCCTTCTTTAGCAGTACAAGAAGGGCTTGCAACACCAGATTAGAGAACCGTGGTCCAATTGGGACATAATCTGAAATGAAAAATGCATTTTAATGCCCACTAAACAGATGCATATTTAAGCCACTTCACTGTATCAAAAACAGTTCAAGGCTCCCGAAATAAATGGTTCCAGATCATTTCCAGTTTGCAATATTTCAGTACAGCACATATTTCAATATTTTTGCACAGCAGACATCGGTCTCTCTCATCATCCTAACTCACCTAGAAGTCTCTCAATGTCGTCCACAACAACACAGCTGAGTTGGGACTTGTATGCATCATCAAAGATCTAAAAAACAGCAAAATGACTCATTGTTAAATCTCACCAGCAAAACTACAATAGTCATGACAGGACCTGTTGATGTGTTTTTAGCTAAACACAGCAGTATTTAGAGGAATAAACAGAGAATGAGAAAGATAAGTACCAAGAGACTAGACTTTACCTGCATTTAATAGAACACTGCCATCTCAAATTCAGAGCTCAGTTCTGTTCATTTACCCCATACACTTTGCAAAAAAGGCAGCTGCCCTGTGTTTAATTGTAAGCAACAGGCAAAATAGAGCACTATTCCTCTGTTTTTTGGAGCTGGCGCAATACTGGTAATATAATGGTATACACACAAATCCCCCACAATTGTAATGCAACTAGGAAGCTTTCCTACCTAGGCTGGATATTGGTTACTTTTTGTAACAGGGAGAACAGACTGACTCAGCTACAGATCCGGCCTCCACATCACCCTTTACAGAGCAGCAAATCAGCGTCCTGCAAAGCTTCGGATTTAAACAATAAGTAGCACTAAGGACATCAGTGGTACTGCATGCCTATCCCCAGCATACACTGGTTCAAGTGAAGTCCAAAAGGCTCCTTTTTGAATCTAAATTACAAACTGGGCTTCCAGCTATGAGCACACTGCTTGTCTTAGAAACTATGCAGTTCTCCAACAAACTGATCTCAGAGTAATATTTCACTTACATGGTTCATTCAGTATCATGCAGTAAATGAATCTCCTTCCCTCCACCTAGCTACTTGAAATGATTTAAGATGTTCAACTTGTTTGCATTCCCCCTGCTCCCCAAGTTGTTAAAACTCTTGTTTAACTAAACATTATCACCTCAAAACTGTTCCTAGTCTCATTCAGGCAGGATCTATTCTTTCCAAGTACAACCCTAAGCCCTTCCTGCCTTCACCTTTGCAGACAGAGCTCCAGACTTGCTCATCACAGATCAGGTGTTTTGTTCCACTGTTAGTCATGATTACATATCAGACCCAATTGCGACAGAGCCTTGAAATTTTCCCTGAGTCACTTAGTGTTAGTGCCGCAAAACATTCATTCAACTTTATAAATACATATATGCGCAGGAATTTAGGACCTACAGAGAGCAGAAAACACAACCACAAGGCTAATTCACTTTCCCGTCCACTAGAGAACATAGAATTGGATTGTAATCAAGCAAAAGAGTAGGATGCATAAGTACCTTCTTCATAGCTTGGCACTTGGCCGTTTCAGAAAATCCAATCATCTTATCAGGAGAACAGATCTTGATAAAGGGAAAGTTGGATTCTTCTGCTATTTTTGCTGCTAAAGCAGTCTTCCCACTGTGGGGGGGACCTGAAGCAAAGGACAAACATAATGAAAAAAACAAGGAGAAAACAGCTCTGGTAAGGCTCAGCACGGATGATATTTTAAGCATGTTTATATTCTCATTCAGAATTTTGAATTGACCTTTTCTTCTACTTGCAGAAGGAACACACTAACTCCTAGTGCAATCCAGTTCTCCAGATGAAGGAAATTAATGCAACTATTTGAGCACATGCAGACTAATTTGCCATGAAACCAACACAAAAGAGGACGTTACACATTTTGTAGGACTGGCCCCTGCACCAATGTTAGTATGTGTTCGTATTTTGGAGAAACTTCTTGAATTATGTTTATGCCCCTTCTAAATATGATTTTTGCAGGTACTGTGGCAAACAAGTCAGCCACATGAATGCCAGGTAAATACTGACAAAGACAATTTGTTATTTGCCTGAATTCACATCAGAATAATTCAAACAGAGACCAAAGACACATCTTAATCTATATACCCAACACAAATCAATTTGGAGTGCAAGAAGGTATTGCGTACAAGTGATACGTTGGCCACAAGCACACAGAATTATTCAGGTGATCTGTTCAAGGTTAATTTCAAAGCTACAGACTGCTAAGCAATAGTGGCAATCCACATTTTCTGACTTCATGAAAAGAAAGAGGGAAGCACTAAATAAAAAATTTTACTCAAATATCTGTAATGTAGATATTGAAACTAGTTTCCTAGACTTTTCATATCCAATAACAGTCTAGATAGAGGGCAATCCACCTCTAACAGCAGACATCTAAATGTGGCAAGACAAACTGTTGTTTGAACTCAGCTAATTACAAGCTCTCCCCGTGACTTCAAAGAGAATTTAGACAATTAACACAGCTAGAGATGTTTGCACTGCATAGTATCTACATTCAGGTTATTAACTGGGTACATTCACTTCTCCGTCATTCCAAGAACAGGATTTCTTTCAGGCTGAGAAGCCAGTTATGATGTCTAAAGCAATTTCACCCAAGTAAACTGAAAGGGACTAATTTTGTTTTTCCTCCCACATGTTTTTTATGTACAGTTGCAGGATGTAACAGATGACTACTTGGGCAACTGATAGGAATAGTTTACAGAAGTCACTCGGGTTTTTTTACAGATGTTTTTTTCTTCAATTTACCTTCTAGAAGAACGCTAACCAAGGGAGTGCGGTCACTGTTCTTGGTTTGTTGAACAAGCAGCTCCCCATCATCCAAAACCCTTGTTACTGGATCACCCCACTTAATAATACCATTCATGATGTAGCTTGCATAGTCTTCCTGGTTGGTTCCAAATGCCTGTATTAAGAAAGGGAACATTTATTTTACCAAGAAATTTTGCATCACATCAGGAAAAACATGAAACAATTAAACATCACCACAGTGACCAGGACCAAGACTCTGGAAGATGCTTAAGTGAGACAGTCGGTACTGGAAGACCCATTGGTGACACACAACATTTCAGCTCAAAGGACTGAACACTGTTGGAGACTCTGCACATTTAGAAACACCTTTTCATACACCCTCAAAACAAATTCTGATCAGTGCAAGTTGCCAATGGGTTCTGAATCCATGCCATTTAAAGGCAAGTCTCAAAAATAAGGCTTAAACCTCCTACTACGGTCCATATTAAAGCTGTCATCCATTAACTGAAGTAGCCTAAAGGGGAGAGTGTACATACAAGGAGAAGAAATTCCAAGTTGCTCTTTTTATTTGTTCTATTCTTTTTTATGATTCTTGCATGCAACAGAAGGTACAAAACAGAGCCTTAGCACTGCAGGCAGAAAGAGGCTCCCTACTTTCATTCCTACAACACTGGACACAGTATGTCAGCCCATGGTGCACCACTGCATGTCTGATCCCAAAAGGAAGTTGCTACCTCATGTCATTAACTGTACTGGGTGACTATTACAGGAGTAACATAATGCCTACTTACTGGTTTGATATCATTCTCCAAAGATGCAAAGAAGTCTCCTCTTGTCACACGCAAGCTCTCTGCCTTCTCCATATCCACTTCCACTTTGTTGCTGGCCTAATAAAGGCAATAAAAGACACTGAAGTACAGCAGTACCACACACAACCCCTTACCAACTTCCATTCACAAATCCAATCCTGTACTTGGTCTGCGTCAATAAGGAAAATGCTTCTCAAGAGGACATTTGTTGGGACAAATCCTGGATACCACTGGAGCAATCATCATCTTCACAAAGCCACATCCGCATGTCAGCCCCACAAAGTCATTAAGTAATAGTTGTTTCACTCCACTGGGTGGAAAGCTGAAATGAAGAGTATGGCCATGACCCCACATTTCAGAGAAGCCACCCCAGCTAAGAACAGGATGGAAGATCTGCACCATCCTTGTTGCTGCTGTGCTACCTTGACTACACAAACCAAGTGTCAGTGAGGCTCCGACTGGTGCCCAGTGTAGGACTGACCTCACCTAAGTTTAAATTTCTAAAAGTTACTGGAGTTATGTAGGTTCCCTTTAGAATACAGAACTACTCTTCCCATTTAGAGGCTGTAGAAAAAAATTCTTCATTATGCTTTCTGGGTGCTGCATAGGAAGGGGAAGCCTCATTCATTGCATGACTCTCTTCAGAAAGACAAACTAAAGTTTGGTTTAACCCAACTCTGAATCTACCCACACCATCTTTGGCAACTAAGCCAAAAATAAGAACTATTCACACATCTCTATTTCAGAAGGTTTTAGTTTTCTATTCAAACCATGCACTTTCCTCTCCTAAAGAAAGTCTTTAAGGGGACTGGTAAATATTAGATTTCTTTCTGCTTTGTCTTTATTTGCTTCAGTTCAACCAAAGCCATCAGTCTTCCTAAGGGAGCACTATCGGTATTACTTGGAATAAATAAGCTGCAGTTAGCTCAGCTCACAGTGCACTCCTTTCTAAATGAAAAGCATCACCTTTTTCCCTTCTGCCATTCCCAAACCATCCAGCAACACGTAAAAGCTAAAGACTGGAAGCAAACACACAGAGACAGTACTACTGCAATCTTCGCTTGTAAATCGTTTCTCAATCACAATTAGATGTATCACTAGGAGGTGGCCTAAAGCTGCTCACACTGGAACCAGAAGTAGTTTTTAATTCTTGAAAACAACTTCAGAGTAGCCTTTAAAGCTGGAGACTTTATTCAGATGTCTACAGACTTCAAAGCCAGCTTAGATATATTACTGAGTATGGCTGCAGCTCTGCAATATGGAGGCGGCTCCAGTTAATAGGATCGTTTGTAGACCTGCAAGTATACCGATTGCCTTGGGCAGCAACCAGGAATTAAATGGATTTAATTATGGAATCATAGAATACCAGGTTGGAAGGGACCTCAAGGATGATCTGGTCCAACCTTTCTTCGCAAAAGCACTGTCTAGACAAAATGGCCCAGCACCCTGTCCAGCCAAATCTTAAAAGTGTCCAATGTTGGGGAATCCACCACTTCCCTGGGGAGATTATTCCAATGTCTGGTTGTTCTCCTTGTGAAAAATTTTCCTCGTGTCCCGTCAGAATGTCCCCAGCAGTAACTTGTACCCATTACCCCTTGTCTTTTCCATGTGACTCCTTGTAAAAAGGGAGTCTCCACCTTCTTTGTAGCCACCCTTTAAATACTGGAACATGGTGCTAAGGTCTCTCCTAAGCCTTCTTTTCTCAAGGCTGAAGAAACCCTGTTCCCTCAGTCTTTCCTCATATGACACACTTCCCAGTCCATCGATCATCTTTGCAGCCCTTCCCTGGACCCCCTCCAGCCTGTCCACATCTTTTCTGCATAGCAGGGACCAAAACTGAACGCAGTATTCCAGGTGTGGCCTGACAAGCGCCGAGTAAAGTGGGATAATGACTACTTTATCTCTGCTGGTGACACACTTGTTGATGCAACCCAGCATCCTGTTGACTTCCTTTGCCGCAGCAGCGCACTGTTCGCTCATATTGAGCTGCTTGTCCACCAGGACCCACAGGTCCCTTTCCACAGAGCCGCTCCCCAGCCAGATAGATCCCAGCCTGTGCTGCACTCCCGGATTATGTTTTCCCAGGTGCAAGACCTTAACACTTGTCCTTGTTGAACTTCATAAGGTTCTTGTTAACCCACTCTTGCAGCCTATCCAGGTCTTCCTGCAGGGTGGCTCTTGCTTCCAAAGTGTCTACTTCCCCACTCAGTTTGGTATCATCAGCAAACTTCATCAGGGTACACTTGATCCCATCATACAGATCACTTATGAAGATATTAAACAGCATTGGGCCCAATATTGGTCCCTGGAGGACCCCACTTGTGACAGGTTGCAAGTTTGAAAAGTAGCTATATACCATCACCCTCTGTGTGCAGCCTGTCAGCCTGTACCCCACCCACCACACCGACCACTTGTCTAGACCATAACACATCAGTTTCTCCAGGAGGAGGTTGTGGGAAACCTTATCAAAAGCCTTGGATAAATCCAGGTGGACAATGTCCACCACTCACCTTTTCCACTCAACAGCATACAAACACTGACTATTGCATACTAGTCCTATGGGTGCAGTCTGCTGAGGATCCCGAGTGGAGTTAAGAGACATCAGAAAAAGGATTAGTTACAAGAGGGGGCAGAAGTTGATCTGTGAAAAGCAATTCATCTAACTGTTAAAATAGGTTTCTGCCTTACCACTTTTAAGTAGCGTAAAGATGAGGCAAAAGATCTTCATTCTTTTCCACCAAAGCGTAGCCTTGAAAGACCTAATAATTTTTGAATTTCCCAATTATACCATAACAAATTTCTCTAGATTCCAAAACAAGTGTAAGTCCACTGAAAGTTACCCAAGTCTTACAACACCACCTGCCTCTACCTGAGAGTATAATGGCCTTACATGATCTCATAGCTCAGGAAGTAAAAATTTGGGATTTCAAGGGGTTTCTTGGAAGGCATAGCAACCTCTATCACCTTTGCTTAAGACCAAGGTGATGGTCGAGTCAAATAACTTTAACCCTCAAAGACATGTCTTGGAGACATCCTCTTCTGACTAGAAGGATCTACAAGAACAAGGAGTGCACTTAAGCATGGAAAGGGAAAAGTAATAATAAAAATAATCACATTATGCTTGTCTTGTAGGGTAGCAAATGCAGCCTCTAAACAGCAACCTCAGGAACCCAGACTGGCCAATAACACTGTGCCAAACAAATAACTATAACCAGAGGATGGCTGAAATGAGAGAGTCCCTTCTCACAAAAACACCCTCCAAGCAGAAATACACGACGCCAAATGTAACAACCTAGTGGATCTTTAGTACAGATTGATCACTCTTCTACTTTGCAGAGGGAAGTGAAGGTACTTGAAACACTACTAATATATTCCTGAAGTTGTTTGTACACTTAAAAACAGGGGGAGTTCTTTCTTTCCTAGCCTTTAATGAGTTACACATTTTAATTTTTAACACACACACTTTGAGAGATTATCAGAAGAGTTTAAATGGTTCAGAAGAATAACGCTCCTTGATTTTCAGTTTGTGCTCTTGCTTCTCATAGGTGCTTCTGAAAACTAGGTCAGACCTATCATGTATATTTTAAATTTTGCAGTACTTGTAGGAGAGAATAAAATACCTTAGTGCATCATTTGGCTGAAGACATCTTCAGAATAAACAATAAGATTATCCAAAAATACTACATCAAAGTTTTGAAAAGAAAAACAAAATGTGGCCGCTTCACATTTGGAATATATATACATATATTATTAATATGTCAATCACATACCAACCTAAAGGAGGGAACTGCTCTTTTGCATTTATGCATTGCCATTTTTTCTTCTCCCACTGTGACATTTTGGCACAACAGCAAATATATCAAAACACTAATGGTCCCCAAACTCACCTAAAATTCAAGCATTAAAAAAACATTTAACTGTAAGCAAAATTTATTATTTAAGGAAAATATTTTGCCTGCGAAAGGATGAAAATACCTCCAGAGGTGCTGATTTTTTTTTTTTTGAGACAGAACACAAGAAAATGGGAAACTGTTGATGCCTGTGGTTTTTTGCTATAGGAAACAATTAATAACTTTTCAAGTATTACAGCTATACAAGAAAAATTAGCAGAAAGAACCATTTTTCCTTTAAAAAGAGTGCTCCCAAGAGATACAAATGTCTAGGCAACCAAATTATTTCTCTCGCTTAAATGAAAGCATGATTTGCTTTCCTCATATTCAATGCTGAACAGACTTTTTACTTAAAAATATACCAGTGCTGTGGAACTGATGTCAAAGCCTTTTCTCTGCAGTAATTCACACCAGTTCTTGGCCACTAGAGCAAAGGGGATGTGCCTTCCTGCCTCCTTCTTCACAAACTAATCATCTTATATTTCAACACCATCGAATACTGTGTTTTCCATCTGGATTAATATAACCTGACATTTCATGGTCCTTAACTCCTTTCTAGTTAAAGATACACTGACCTCCTATAATCAGAAAACACTGGAAAAGCAAGGCAATGTTCCTCTAGAATGGAGGAAGCTAAGAACATTACAAGTCTCTATGGACACTGAGACTATCAAGTAAGTTATTTGAAATGGAAGACGTTGTACAAGCCCCTTCTGAATTCGACCAAGATTTTAGCATCAGCAACATCTTGGAACAAAGGATTCCTTCCACAGCTTAAATACTTCTTCACACAATGTACATCTTTCCTTTGCTTTGATCACAGCCCTGCTGGTATCGTTTGCTGTTCTCTCAGTTCTTGTATTAGGAAAGAGTAAATAGTCATTCCCCGTTCACCAATTCCTGTACACTCATGATTTCACATACTTTTCATAACCCTTCACCATATTTTTTTTTCAGGATGAGAAATCCTAGGCTAACCATTCTTCCAGTGAAAACCCTCCTACATCTCTGAGCTTCCCTGCTGCCTTTCCAAATCCTAGTTCTAACATAACCTTTCCCAGGTGGGTGTCCCAGGACTGCACAGATTCAAATATACCAGGGATTTTATCCATGACATAATCATAACCTCACTTTTGCTCTGTATACCTCTCCTAGTAAACTCTAATGTTGCATTTGCTTTTTCAATGATGAGGACTGAGCTACTATTTCAAGATCATTATAACTCCAAGAACCTGACCTCAAGTAATGGTCAGGTCAGTCCCTATCACTGCCTATACCTTTTCGAATTTTCTCCCCACAGTGTACAGTTAAATTCACTGACTACATCTTGTGCACTCGCATTATTTCAAATGCCTTCTGCAGTCTTCCATAGGTGGCCTTCGTCTTTATGGCCACAAAACAGCTATGAGCTTGCAATCTCACTTCTCCCCTCTCTTTACAGATCATTTAAGAATATATTGAGCTGCACAAGCTCCAGCAGAGATTCCTCCTATACGACTGGCTGTTCTCACTTCCAACTCTTGTCTCCTGGCTCCAACCCATAAACTGAGCTCAAGGCTTTCAGTTTTTATCAAAATACACTGACAATCACCTTCCATTCCCACTGAGCTATGCAAGAGCCACTTGGAGGTCAGGAGATGAAAGAGGTAATCCAGAACCATGTAAAAGCACAGTGGTGCCCATATGAATTTCATCTCCTATGAGACGAAGGTACGCCAAGATGTCATTACCCATTTGGAAGTAAACATTCAAGAAAAGATTCCAAACATAATTATTTTCCCTTTTTTGCCGCAGTGAGAGACGATAAGACTGACCTTAATGTGTCTGTTCATAGCAGTAGACTGAGCAGCTCGAACTAAACCTTCTAATTCAGCACCACTGAAGTTTTTAGTCTCAACTGCCAGTTCTGCAATGTCCACATCTTCAGCCAGCAGCTGGTGTTCCCGCATCCGCACTGTGTGGATATGAAGAATCTGAAATCGACCCTTCTCATCCGGCAAGCCTGAGATTTTAAACAGAACGCATGTCAATCAGTGCCTCAGCACAGCAACTGCAGCAAAGCCCTTTCCTCTCCTCAATGGTCCTACTTCCAAAAGCTCTTTCTCACCATGAGCAATTCATTCTTACAAGTAGAATATTTGACAATTTTTTTTTTTTTGAGAACATTCAATTACACTAATTGCCCTCGGCAAATTGATTAGCATCACCACCAAACTAGAAAGAAAAAGCATAAGGTTTAGTTTCTTTCGTCAGGGTTCCTCCAAGTCGGTTGCTCTCAGGCTTCCACACCAGGAATTCACCTTACACAAAGGCAATCTGATCAGTCCCTTGGCATCCCTAAACCCAGTTCCCATCTTGCAATTATCATAGAATCGTAGAATCAGAGAGTAGTTTGGGTTGGAAGGGAACTTTAAAGATCTAGTCCATCCCCTGCTGCCACAGGCAGGGACATCTGCCACTAGATCAGGATGCTCAAAACCCATCCACCCTGACTTTGAACACTTCCAGCAATGGGGCATCCACAACTTCTCTGGGCAACCTAGTCCAGTGCCTCACTACCCTTATCGTAAAACGTTCTTGCTTATACTAAATCTAAACCTGCCCTCTTTCAGTTTAAAACCACTGCCCCTAGGCCCTAGTAAAGTCTTTCTCTGTCATTCTTATAAGTATTGAACAGACGCAGTAAGGTCTCTCTGGAGCTTTCTCTTCTCTGAACAACCCCAACTCTCTCAGGCTCTCTTCACAGGAGAGGTGTTCCAGCCCTCAGACCATTTCTGTGCCTCCTCTGAAGCCACTAACAGGTCCACGTCTTTCTTGTGCTGGGGACCCCAGAGCTGGACGCAGTGCTCTGAGGGGTCTCATGAGAGTGGAGTAGAGGGGGAGAATCGCCTTACTTGACCTGCTGGCCACGCTTCTTTTGATGCGGCCCAGGACACAACTGGCTTTCTGGACTGTAGGCGCATGTTGCAGGCTCATGTCCAGTTTTTCAACCGCCAGTACCCCCAAGTCCGTACTGATGCTGGGGACTGCCCTGACACTGAGCCACTGACTGTAACTCTTTGGACACGGCCATCCAGCCAACTTCTTATCCATCTAACGGTCCATCCATCAAACTCCTATCTCTCCAATTTAGTGTCAAGAACATTGTGGGGGACCTTATCAAAGGCCCTACAGAAGTCAAGGTAAATGGCATCTGTAGCTCGTCCCTTATCCAATATTGCAGTCACTCCACCACAGAAGGCCACTAGATTAGCCAGGCACAATTTGGCCTTTGTGAAGCCGTGCTGGCAGTCTCTATCGCCTCCCTGTCTTCCATATGTTTCAACATATCTTCCAGAGGATGCATTTCATGATCTTACTGGGCACTGAGATGAGGCTAACTGATCGGTAGTTCCCAGGGTGCACCTTATTATTCTTTCTTAAAACAGTTGCAATATTCCCTTTTCTCCAGTCACTGTGGACTTTGCCTGACTGCTATGACTTTTAAAATATGATGGAGAGTAGCTCAGTGACTATGTCAGATAATTCCCTCAGGACCCTGGGATGCATCTCATTGGGTCCTGTGGTCTTGTGTATGTTCAGGTTCCTCAGTGGTCCCAAAACTGATCTTCTCTCACAGTGGGAGAGACTTCATTTTTCCAGTCCCTGCCTTGAGGTTCAGGGACTTGAGAGATGTGACAAGAGTGATTACCAGTGAAAACTGAGGGGAAAAAAAAAAAAAAACTGTTGAATACCTGAGCCTTCTCCGTGCTCGTTGCCACTAGTTCTCCTGTCTTACCTATCAGGAGGGGATGGGGGTGTACATTTTCTTTAATCTTCCTTTTCTGGCCAACATACCTTTAGAAGCTATTATTCTTCATAACCCTTGCCAAATTCAGCTCCAACTGTGCCTTAGCTTTCCTGATCCCATCCCTACACATCCGGGCAGTGTCCCTATATTCTTCTCAGGATACATGTCCCTGGTTCCACTGCCTGTGCATTTCCTTCTTACACTTTAGTTTGACCAGAATGTCCTTACTGAGCAATGCTGGTCTCCTGCCTTCCTTGCCCCATTTGTTACATGCGGGAATCAAGAGCTCTTGCGTGCCAAGAAAAATGCCCTTAAAGAGTTGCCAGCTCTGTTCTGCTCCTTTATCCCTGAGGGCAGTTTCCCAGGGGGTCCCATCCACTAATTACTTAATCAACTGAAAGTTCACGCTCCAAGAATTAGAGTCTTGACTTCACTCTTCACCTGGCCCATACCGTTCTCATAAAATGTTCATTTTCTCCAGTTGAGGTGATAATTTCCCAGTGTGCACCTCAGCAAGTCCCTTCTGAAATGCATACAATGGAAGATACAGAAAAGCTTTTTCTTAAAAGAAAGCATAACAAGTCAGTCTGGCACGTCATCACCTTGGTAAAACCGTGCTGCTGTTCAGCTCACTTTCCAACCGACCTTCACAGCCTTTATTACAAGGATCTGGTAATTTGCACTGATTAGTATTTGTGCTGAGAGTATGTGAAAAGACATTTTAAAATGTGCATAGTCCCCAGAAGTGTTCAGCCCTTATTATCTGATAATTTATTCTACAGATGCCTTGCTCAGTCCCTGGAATTTATTTAATTAACTTTTGTCAACTAAAGATGCAGGTACGACACCTGCAATACAAGCAATCTCACCTGTGTTTACTAGTAACAGTTGCTATTAGGCATTTGTTTTCAAGCATGGGATTGTTCAAAGGCAACTGTCATTGTGGCTACAAGTCTTTGTCCCTAAAACACACTTTCTTTATTGAGTCTTTCCTTCAGTTCCTTGTAGCTGTGTTAGTTTGTAAAGACTGTATCTGGCTACAGTTTTTACCAATGTTAATTCTCTCTCATTACTATTCATCAGCCTGACTTCTAATAATTCTCTATGTATTGCTATACACTTCTTTTCCCAGTTTTCGTTTTTTGTGGATTATGCCAGGAACAGGCACAAGTCTCTTTCAGTATTTTTTCCTGCATCTAACAAATGTCTTAGTCTCTTCAGTCTCTAGCATATTTGAAACCATCCATGCTGTCTGTGCCATAAGATTTTTAAACCCCAGCTAGTGCTCCAGTTGTCTCTCTAGTCCCCACATCTTGCATGAGACCTACATGCACAGTAATGCCTGATATAAACCGTTTCCTGCAGTACTCAAGGACAGCATTAACTCTGGAGTGTCAGCATCAGCTCCCTGCCGGAGTTACCCCTGCAGCTGCCTCAGTAGTCATCAGCTTCACTTCCTCATTTCTTCTCTTGCCTAAAATCTTTCCTTTTCAGCTATCAGAAAACCTCTTTCCTGTTTCTGGCTCTTTCAAAGAGTGACATTACCCTTTAAGGATAAGAGAAAAAAAATCCCTAGCAAGCTCTTAAGATTACATTGATAGATCAGATTTCAAGTTTCCCCAGAGTTCAGATCAGCATACACAATTACAATTTTGCCTGCCACTCTAGTATGGTATCATATGATTTTCAGTGTTATATGGACATTTTCATCTCATTTTCTGAAGTGAAAGGAAATGGAACATGTTAACAGTCATGGCCTTGCCTGTTCTTTTTTTGTGAATCACCATGGTTTCAGAATTTTTACCTTTACAATAGTCAGTGCCTAGCTCAGAACACAGAAAATATTTTGTGACATTTGTATGTCTGTGGAAGGTTAGGGGAAAATGTTTTATGCGTTTTTCCAAACTACACATCTGAAACTGCATTTTCAACGTCTAAATTAAACACAGGTCTTAACCAATTTGTTTCTCACTGCAAGACAGGATCGTTAAGCTTTTAATCAGTCCCAGGCTATTGTCTATTCAAACCTTCTTCTATGAATTGTTAACCTCAGAACTGAGCACCACAGTCCAGTCACCCTTCAGACTCCACCACGATCTTTACTGATCAAACTTCTGATCTCAAATGCAAAGTCAGAGACTTGTTTTCATGAATCTAAGATGATCTGGGCTTAATTTTTTAATAAATCCTACATTATCAGATATTCTGTTATTTAATCTGCATTGGTGTCAGGCAGGTGTGTACAATTACAAAAGTCCCTTTTAAGTTACTGACAGACAGCATTCTCTTCCAGCTCACTAGAATAAATGGCTCACAAAGCTCTTCGGCCCACTTTCAGTTCTGCTGATGCAAGTAATCCAGACCTGCTGATTCCAGAAGCCAATAGCCAATGCTGTTTAACATTTGCAGTTCCTGCAGTAAAAGTCACCATTATCACTTCATGCAAATAAAATGATCTGCACTTCCTCCAAGTCAGGAATTGCTCACACACTGTACATGCCTGCTCTGCAAGTTCAACAGCTCCACAATTTCCACATAGGAATGGTCTGGTGCCATTACTTGGCTCCTTTCATTCATGCAAGAGATTCAGGGTCCTGCCTGCCCATACCTGTCCATTCTGCTGGACAGAAACTGATATCAGGTCAACGGCTTATCAGTAGGTAAGTCTAAAATGGTATTTTAATTGGCTGATTAAATTTACATGCAATATTACGGAGGGAGCTGCATGAAGTTTAGCAGCTATGCCATCCTGGTTAATTATTCACATTATGATATATATTTGCTTTACTATTGTAAGTACACGTGAGCTTATGTATTGCAATATGTCAGCTTGCTTGCTTACCAATCTCCATTTTCACTTCCAGTCTCCCTGGTCTCAGCAGAGCCTCATCAATCAGGTCAGGTCTGTTAGTCATTCCTAAATTCAAAGTTAAAAACAAAATAAGCATTATTTGAGCTTATTAAGTGGGTCTCCAACTCCTGAATATAGGCCATAGAGCTAAGAAGATGCCTCAAAGAGTCTCAAGAAAACAGAAAGATACCCAACTTCAGAAATATTGGAAAAGTCACGCCCTGAAGTAGAGTCAGGGCAACAGGGATCAAACCTGTACTTGTGACTGTACCTGCAGGGTTCCTGGCACCAGGACAACTAGACAACACAGCTAGAGAAGCCCCACTCCTTCATATGCTGATACATCAATGCATATCATTCCTCGCAAGTTTTCTTAAACTATGAAACACTTGTTATCAAAAGCTAAAGGAGGAAATTGTTGAAAGGAGCAATATCAGCCAATTACAGCACCATTTCCCTTAAAATCTGCTACTGATGCTTGTCAAATAGCAGTCCTTCAGTTTGGATTAGTCCAAACAGATCCAATACCAGTAATGGTAACTTAGCTGACATGCAACGAGGAAAATATCAGCGGTTTTCAACCAGACCCCGTAACAGAGAAAGTAAGCACCATCATACCAATCACTAGGATGTTATTGAGCTGCTCTACTCCATCAATTTTAGACAGCAACTGGTTTACAACAGTATCATGGACTCCAGTGCTACCCGCCATGCTTCCTCTCTGCTTGCAGATTGCATCAATCTCATCAAAAATGATGATATGCACGCCACTGTTTGCTCCAAGCTATCGGAGAGAAAAACATGTCAGGAATGCCACATGTCGTCACTGAAAGCACTCCAAACAAAACAGTAACCCCTCAACAAGCTCAGCCACACAGATACAGAACATTGATACCTCCAAGTGGTTTTAGTATCACGTTACACATGTATCACACCCCCTTCCAGAATCACATCTTGCCATCCTCCAAAACGGGGTGGTTGGTGGGCTTTGCCCAAACATAGGACTTCACAGTTGACATTGTTAAGAGAAGCAGCGTTTCAGAGAAGAGGACTAGACTGAACAAGAAAAGCACAAGCCCAAAGCCGGAACACACAGCTCAGACAAAGGGTCACGGTACTCAGTATCTGGAAAAGCCCTCCGAAAGGGAGATGGAGAACAAAGCACATCTGTGGAGGGATGCACCCAATATGGGACATACCCCAGGTTGTACTAAAGTTAGAAAATACACAGCTTGCCAGAGTAACTTTGTTCTTAATGTTTTTAAGGAGTCCATTCGTTCAGTGCCAATCAGGGACAGAACTGCTTATTTCCAGGTTCACTCAAAGGTGAAGCAGTTGCAGCTGGTAAGAGAACAGGATACTTTTTGTGACTGTATTATGAAGCTTTTTCCCTTCAAATTCCACCTCTAAAACATCTTTTGTGGACAATGGAGACCATGTTAACACCAGGTAAATGTGCTGTCACTGGCAATGCGCCCCAGACACAAGTCATTACAATACCAACCTTTTCGAGACCTTTTTAATCTTGCAACTTGTCATCAGGACCATCCCCTCCAGCCAATATAAAGTCTATTTTAACAGGTGTGTTATTGCAAACGAAAAGCAGCTCACAGCTTTCAGTTATATTGCAACCACCAGACAGGAGATTGTTTACATCGGTATGGGTTACCATGCAAAGCTGACTTACTGATTAATAAATCTTTTGCAGAAGAAAATTAAATGATTTCAAGCCACTAGCAAAATCTGCAGTCTTGTTAGGCATAAATAAAATTAAGGGATACAATGTCCTTTGCTAACATCTTCTGAAAAGACCTCCCTATATTTAACTGTGACTTGCCGGACAGAGATTTTCTGGTAAAAAAAATACAATCAAGATTAAGTCATCCACAGCAGGGAAAAGTTACCATAGCACACATGAAATAACTATTTACACCGTCAAACTAAAGACTGAGCTTTTGATAGTCAGCTAAAGTAATGGATAAAAAAAAAACAAGTTTGGAAAAAACAGAATCTTTATCTCCACTTCCAGTTTCAAAGATCTATGCTCTAGTTTCAAGACACTGTTCTCACCCATCAGCTTTCTGCTGAGAAAAATTAATGATGTATTGATGATAATGCTTCAAGGATTATAATACACTTATACTAATAAGACTGTAACCCAAAAACCTGAAACCATGAAAAAGCTTGTTTGAAACTCATCCTATGTTATGTGCCACCTGAATCTAGTAGCAAAAATCCAAACAGATTATGTCTCCCCCACAAAAAAAGAGAAAAGAAAAAACAGAGCAAAATTTTTGGAATCCCACTTTCAAGCACTTTTTCAGCAGGTGACATACCACATAATACAAAGCATAGCAGGATGGGCCCCTACTATATTACTTTAAAATAACTGCATGGAATTTAAACAAACTGTCCCTCTTCAGCATAGCTAGCTAGAAGACCAACTACCTTTTCAGGTTCTAAGATTGTTTTTTCAACTGGCAGTGTGTGAATCTGTAGAACACTAATATTCAGTGACTTGCAAGGAATAACTATAATCACAAGCTAAGCAGTGACTCAGTCTTTTAATGCAAGCAGTAATTTTCTGATTATAAACCTCCTTTCCGGTCATTCTTTAGGCACATTCATACTGACCATGCTATTTATCTATGTTTGCATTACCCTTCTTTGTTCTTCTTCTGCATCAGCAAACAGCTTGCGGATGTTGGCCTCAGATTCGCCCACATATTTATTGAGGATTTCTGGACCATTGACCACCTTTGGTTCTCTGGCATTCAGCATCTTGCCAATCTGTCTCGCCATAAGTGTTTTACCACAGCCTGGAGGTCCATACAAGAGAATGCCTTTCACATGCTTGCAGCCTAGAACAAGAGAGAACAAGTTTAGAAAGCAGGCTTATGATGGAAACAGCAATATATTGAAGAAGGAGCTGCTGCTTACAGTAGGGGTGCTTTTACAGGCATCTGGCAGAGATGTGCATTAGCCTTAGCTCTACTCGGTGCCTTTACCGGTGAAATTCAAACACAGAATTGCCAGACTGGATCACAGTTGTTCCAATGATCCGGCGAAGGCCGGGAAAAATAACCCATAGAACAGCACAAATGCTCTCCCATGCATTAGGCATGCTAAGTTAATAGCTAAGGACTGAAAAACTGAATTATAACTTCTGGTTAGTAATACAAAGCAACAGAGATCACTTGGTAAACATGTGAATATTTAACTTTTCAGTTCAACAAAACCCAAGAGTAGGAACCAGGGATGCTGATCATCCCCAGGCAGTGAGGGGCTGCAGATACTTTTTTTACATCACCATACACCCTGCGCACCAAGCAAAGATGTACTAGCAATTTAGGATAAGCATGTACTGCATCTGGTTCATTTCTTTCTTCTCTTAGAGGGACACACAGTGCCTACAAAGGTAGTCTGCCTTCACAGAAGAGTTTCAACTGGTTTATTTTTCATGTATGTAAACAAAATGAAGCATCAGACCCTCAAAATTACTCAACTGATGGTGAGCTCCCAGTGTAGACATAGATCAAACACATTAATCTGATTATTGAAAGAGAAAATGAGGAATATCATGTCATAATGCCTAACTTTTTACCCCTGTATTGGGCTTTAGTGAGTCCCATGTAATACATCTAGTTCTGACTGCAAGTTCATAGGACAAATATTGAGAAAACTGAAAAAGGCTTCTAAGAACCACTAGAACCATCAGCCCCAAAAGCTTGACCTGTAACCAGAAAGACCTGAAACATTCTAATTTATTCAAATCACAGGACTTCAGATCACTGTGCATGAGCACTGGCATTTAAATTCTCTCCTCTAGGTAAACAGGATATAATGGTTGCAAGCTAATGCTGGATACGTCCCACTTGGCAACTGGCACAAATTTCCTAAGTGTGCACACAACTCCTGATAGATGTTCCCAAGTGTGAACAAGAAAGGTTGCCCTGAAGGATTCTGGAATTTTGGATATACAGCTTGTGAGCCTCAGACATATTTTATCAACTGTCTGAATATCCTTATGCCTGAATATTTCATGCTGTGCCTTATACTATGCTAAGAGAGGTTGTGGTACCAGCACATGTCGACGATGAAGTTTGTTTTATTCATTTAATGGGACTATCGGCATTTAGACAAGATCTAACCAGACAGAAAAAAGTAACTGCATCAAGACAAAACCTTTTTCCTGGGATCAATCCGAAGGGGCTGGTGTTGGAAAACCCTGAAACAGGAAAGCAGAGATCATGTATCAGCACCAAGTTTTAAACACTGAGTACCAGACTCAGGGAAAGCCTCAAAGAAGTAGAAAGCCACAGTTCATAGCAGAGGCATCTAACTACACAAACAGCAAAGGAAAATAGAATTTCCCTAGAGAAGAAAAGACACAGGAGCTATATACTGCCCAATTTAAAAGACATGTACAAGACAGATTCAGGAGGAGAGTGAGTTTGGGTATCATCTGGTCATAGAGAGGTGAAGAAATAGAAGAGAGAAATATGTAACTTATTCTGTCTAGATCCTTGTATTTCCAGCAGACGTCCTTTTTCTATTTTCCAGGTGATATTGAAGACCAAAGAGTAAACACAAAACTACAAGTAAACAAATTTACTTTCAACATTTAGGACACAGCAGGTATTTCAGTAATTTATTTCTTCCTGTGCAATTTCAAGCACAATAAAAAGTATTAGTTCCTCACTATATCACTTCACTTTGCCCATGGAAAAGACAGATGTGGAGATAGCAAAACACTCAGCCTACACAGAGTCGAGATGTCCTTCTCATGTTTTAGACCATCTTGGCCACACACAGCACCAACAACAAGTTGGCAGACTCCTGCATCTACTGCCTTTCCTCTAGAGCAATAACTAAATCCTGTCACCATTATCCTCAACGACCAGACAAGGAAAGAGACCTTGAGGAAGCTGAAACCACTGTAGCCTATGGGAAAACAGCACATCTGGAATCTGCCTCAACAGAAGTCTAACTTCGAACACAAGTGTTTAATTACAGAGGTAGGGAATTCAGTAGCACCTTCTCCTTTTCTCTTGCTCCATTTCACTGCTGCACAAAATCCCTACACATGTTCTCCAGACAAGTGAGGAACACAAGATATTGCTGTATTTGAAGATAAAAAAACCTATGTTTTGTTTCAAGAAAATTTATCTACAACCTTAGAAATCCTGAAGTATTGATTGTTCGAGGTAAAAGCAACACAGTAATTAGTGGAAACTGTTCCATGCCGTAGACGACACTGACAATGCATTCATTTTGTACTACGTTCTTGCAGTGCTTTAGATATACATTAAAAGAAAAAAAACAAAAAAGTAGCAAACTGATGGCACACAGCTCAGACTTAGAGGACCCGAGTTCAGTTTCTACCATCAAAAGTTTAATGAGCTTGGGCACATCAAGTTATTTGTCACCCACATAGAATGACTTCCCTTCTGGTTTCCAGCTCGTCTCAGCTACGTGGTAAGTTCACCCATACAACAGAGTTCTCATGGCTGCACAGACCTCACGGCAACGTTCTCTCTTTAAAGAACAAGTACTTTTCTCCTTTATTAACTTACCAATACTCAACTGTGATTTCATTTACTCCTGAATAGTACAGTGATAAAGAATTAATTTCAATCTAAATAATTACTCAATACAAAATAACTTCTATTATCCACATGCACTGCTCACTCTCTCTTTCAGGTTGTTCATACGCTGAAATGAAGTTTTGGAAGAACATTGCTAGAGGAGCATCTGATCCCTACCAAAACCCCAGAGAGCAATAGTAGTGCATTGAATAAGCACAGCAATAAAGCTGAAAGATTCTTCTGGGCTTCTCTGCAGATAAAAAATTTACTACAAAAACCAAGAGATCTAGCTAAGAAGAATTCATTAGTCAACTTTCAGGCATCTACGAGTCAAAAACATAAACAACATATACTGTCAGGAAAGACAAATTTCACACAGGAACAAATGAGGCATAGATAAATTAAAACCTATTCCTGTCAAATCAATGTCACGAAAGGTATTGTTAACGTGTTTCGTGGAGGAACATGATCACCTATGTAGCCAAACAGCACAAAGCAGGATTTCAACGATGAGTGATGCTTTGAAGGGAAATCCCAAGCAAACTGATGCTCAGACAGCTCCGCTGTGCTCAAGCAAGAGACTATCAAAAGGCTACTGGCAAGTCAGGGCACATGTACACAAACAGGCCTGGGAGCATGCTGAAAGAGGCAGGAAAATTGTACTGTAGAGTATCATTTTTCTCTAGTACACTTTCAAAAAAGAAACACAAAGAACAGTCTGGTCCTTTTTTCCCCCCCCCTAGTTTTCCTGCAATTCACAATCTCTCTCCTAGAAGGAGGTACAACCTAGTTATATGCACTAGAAGCTTCTCTTCTATAGCCCAAAAAACCTGAACTTCTTGAAAAGCCCAAACATTCCCCTTCTCTGCATGAGCTAACATAGCCTTAGCACTATGGCAGATGAGACGTCAGGTGCAGCTGAAACCTCCTAGGATTTTCATTCTCTATTCAAACTTGCTTATCATGAGAAAGCATCATCTCTTATCTAATAAATTTAAAAAAAAAAAAAAAGCAAGCAAGAAAGAGGGCTCGTCAAAGGTAGGCCACTGCTTCTGCTGCCTGCTGAAGTCCTCAGCGATACTATGCCGTTAGCTACTCACCCCTCTAGAGAAAAAAAAACAGCTCCAGGACACACCAGGTTCCCAGAGACAACCTGAGAGCTACCAAACCTTACCCAGACAAGCTCAGCCAGCATTGGGTAGTCCACACTCAGTCTTTAGCAAGTAAGACCACACATGTGTGTTCCCCCACATGTGAACATCAAGGACATGACTGACCATCTGCTGCAAGACTTGGTTGCCAGTGAATGGGCAACATTGAGAGCTGGGTCTTAGTCAGGTGGAAGAACATTCCTGAAACCAAAGCAATTAGTTCCTCTTCAAATAAAATTGCCACAATCTACTCCAGTAGAGGCTTCCCTGATAGCTACGTTCACCTGGCTAAAATTAAAGTCTTAAACACAAGCAGGACTTTATTAAAATAGACAGGTGATGACAAACTACAAATGTTATGTCTCAAATCACAGTGGGATCCCATGCACCACACAGGAATTTTGATTAAGTTTATCTCCCCTTTGCTGATTTCACCAATGCAGCCCAAATGTCAATACTATTATGAGAATCTTATAAACACAATTTATTAGCAGTGCAGACATCTCAAACTCGTTAAGCTTACCGTTAGGACTCCAAATCAAAGGTCATTCCTGTAACACAATACTTAATTATGCAATTTAATGACATACGGTTAGCTGAATAGGTATGTTAACAGGAACTAAAATATACCAATATGGGAAATATTCTACACAAAATATCGGGGGGGGGGGGGGAATCATAAAAACTGGTAAGAATGGGAAAGTTACTAGTGTTACCAAGAGAAGTCAAACACTATTTTGAACCAGAATGTCACTTACCCAAAGACAAGATAAAGTTTATTTGTTCAACTCTCACTATTCACCTTTTTTTTTTTGAAAGATCAGAAGAAATGTTTCAGTATAATAGGGATTTTCTACTTGGGAGTGTAATTCCCCTTTTAATTAAAATCAAAGCATTCTGGTGTGATTGTATCATTCAGATGCACCTATCGGGAATCTGCATTGATAGTAAAGTACCGATGCTGGATACATCAGGGAGAGATGCTTATCTTTGCACATTAATCTTCAAGCAGGTTCAAGTAAGATCAGGCTTCCCAGACTTCACCTGCCACGCAGACAAAATATCCCCAAAAATATAGCTGGGTGGAATTTCCCCCTCCTCTCATCCTGTAAGCCGAGCATTATTCCAGCCTACATCACTGCCTCCAGTTAATCTTCCTGTAGGATTTACATGCTACCGACAAGTAGCAAGACTGAAGTAAATTGTTTCTGCTTTTAATTCAAAGCAGAGACAGGGAAAGGGCTACACCTGAAACAGAAGGTTTTATTTTAAGTGGACTCTCAATAGCCCGTTTTTTCGATCTATCAAATCATTTGCCACTGTAAAGAGAAGACAACCAAGTCAGTACGTTCCTCCTAGATCTTTGAAAACAGTTTTCTCATCATAACTTGTTTGGCTGCGAGAAGTTTAATGCATGCATATATAAGGAGACAATAAATAGATTTACAACAATGGCAGGACTTTTATCAATTTCTGATGGAATGTGATAAAAATGAAAATAAATCAGCCTTAGAGAAGCTTCCAACGGAATGCCTTTGGCCACAGAAACAAAATCACGACTCTGAGAAAAAGGGATTTTGATAAGAGTGTATACAAAACAAAACAATCTTTAAAAGAAGTCATCACTGTAGCAAAAGAGTAAATGCCTCTACCTCTTAATAGAGGAGCTACAAAAACGTAGTTAATTTAAGCCAAAGATTATGCAGAGCTGCTGGATGGATTGCTGAACACAGCAGCTGATGTTTACAGTCAGGTCCCACCTGGATGTTAATAGCCATAAATCTCATCAGCATTTTCTGCTTTTTGGAATAAAGCTTAGAAAGTCTACTTAGAAAGTCAACATGATGTAATTTGTAAATGCCTTATGGAACACTTACCCGCAGAGCATCACAGGGTAAACAAGTATCAGTGTAACAGGGTCACTGGGATCTCTCAAGGCCTGGTTTTCCAGACAGAGAAAAACCATGGTTGCCACGGAGTGGTGATGATGATGCCTGCTAACTAACACCACAACTGCAACCATATGAAGTAAAAGCAAAAGTCCTCTCAGTATCTGGTGATGACTGGCTATCAACACAGAAATTCCTTGCAGCACATTTGGTGTAAAGCCCCTTCACTTCCTTCCAAGCCTGCCATCTTCAACCTTCACTTCACATTTCCACATTCCTGTGTTGAAAGAGCAAACATTTTTCTTTCCTGGCCATGCAGAATTTTGAAGCCCTCTCTCTCACAGCCCTCCCACTGGCCACAGGGAACCATATGCACTTCATTTTGTAATCACATTAGGAAGAGAAGACCCAGGAAAGCACTGGTCCATTTCTCAATAAAGAAGAAAAGCGAACAGAAAATGCTGAGTTCAAACCGCTAACTACTATTTTACACAAATGAAGACTTCACGTATTATGTGGCAGCTAATATTAATATCAGTGACAAAAGGGCAAGAATATTAAATAGGAGTAGGAAAAGAACAAGAGACAGCCCTTGGGAGTATTAAGTATTTGCAGATTACCTGGACATGAACTTCACACAAGAGCACTCAGAGAGGGTGAAACCATCTCAAAGTCACTGAGAACTTGGACAGAGTGGGTGAGACACTGGGGGGAAGAAAGTGAATGTCATCCGTAATGTTATAAAGGGAAAAGGAAGGGAGCCATAGGGTTGGACTAAATCTCAAAAGATCCCTTTCAATCTCAACTATTTTCTGATTGCGTGGTATAGACCTATCACTAACTTAATTCCTAGAAAATTATGGCACAATGTCTTTTTAAGTAGGTAGAAGAAAACAAGGATACAAGAAATAGCCAAAAGGATTTTATTAGATCAGCCTGAGACAACTTCCCTCTAGGAAAGGGTAGGAGGTCACACACAGAGGGTCTGAGAAAACAAATAAAGCAATAGAGGGAGATGCAGACTTTCATAAAGATGTAAAAGGTCTTATACATCTTCATAAACGTGTAGGAAAAACACAGGCTGAATGAAGTTAAAGGCAGATGAAAAGCGGATGGAAAAAAGCCCCACAAACTTTAAAGCACAATGAGAAAGGATCCATCCTGAATTTACTGGTATGCGGTGCTTTTATTAATAGCCTGGAAGATGGAACAGAGTGCACCTAATAAATCTGCACGTTGCAAAGCCCAGATTTACAAATACACTGATGGGCAGGATTAAATTA
Organism: Sagittarius serpentarius; assembly: GCA_034782735.1. Classification (NCBI taxonomy): domain Eukaryota; kingdom Metazoa; phylum Chordata; class Aves; order Accipitriformes; family Sagittariidae; genus Sagittarius; species Sagittarius serpentarius. The sequence continues at coordinate 39,879,935 of JAVKLA010000081.1, forward strand.
ATTTTAGAACAACGTAACTTGATGCACAACTTCCCGAATTAGAGTACGAATAATTAACTGCATGTTGCAAAACAAAAAAATCATCATATTGAGGATTATAAACAGGCACATATACCGAGGCATAGACAAAACCTGCCAATTGACCTGGAATTGATTAACACCTCAGTTACTGTGCCCTGTTTTGGTCATCACACTTCTAAGCAGTGAAGAATGACCAAGGGAAGAGAAACAACAATCCGTGATCTAGAAGTTATGAGAAATGGTTTAAGAATCTGAGATCTTGCCTTGAGAATACTGAAGAGAAACACAAATTGACAAGTATGTAAAAGCCTTGTCCAAAAACATAAAAGAAATAAACAATATATGATGAATTGCTGCAAGACTGAGAATAAACACTTGAAAAATGTTGGCAGTAAAGATTCTCTAAGCAGTGGAATAGGCTACCTTGGGAGGTTCTGGCATTTCTGTCACCTCAGTTACAGGTTAGACATGTCTGACACTGATTTTTCATTAAAATTATCCTATTTTAAGAACAGACTGGATGAGATCCTTTCCATTATTATTCTTGTCTTATAGTAGCTGAGTACTTCAAGAATATTAATGTATTAATTTTTAAGATAACTTAAAAGACAAGCCTCCACTTCACAGGCAGAATCCAAGAAAGAAAATAATATCCGAGTATCTGCCAATTTGAATGTTCATCTTGTGCTTTGTTAATACTTCACTTTTATATAGTGAGCTGTACTTCAAAAATACAGAGCACTGACACCAATTGGTCCCAAGAGGTCAGAGGACAAGTTAAGATGCTTACCAGGAAATAGAAATCACCTTGGAAAAGTCTGACTTAAACCTACTTATTGATGGTAACAGGAGAGGATGGGGAATTCTGGTTCCATTTCAATCTCTTAAAAGGAATATGATCTGTAATACTAAACATTTCTATACCTATTAAACCATAACAACAACATGTACGTACAGAACTTGTTTTTTCAGCAGCCTCTACAACAACTAACATGCCACCTAAGTTAGAAAAATCACTTCCCTGCTGAAAGTCAAGATTGTATTTCAACGCATGGAGACACTAGAGCGTTCTTTACGAAGGAAAACAAAAGTTCAGTACTAGCATTTCCTTTTCAGGTCAGAAAACGGTTTTCAGTTTTGTTGAAATTTACAGCTCCAGGCACCAAATAACAAAACCTTTAGTCCAAATGGCTGAATATCTGTTGAAGGGGCCGGGGGGAGAGAATAGTGTTGTTATAAGTATTCAGCAATCATCTTAATGTTAGACAATGGCACAAGCCACTGAATGAGCTGAATTTAAAGTCTCAGCAGAAAAAAACCCAGCATTTAACATGGATGTGGAAAAAGGGCTTATCTGCAGGAACAGTTTAGAAAAATATAATATTTACCAAATAAAAGGAGGAGCTTTAGCTTGAGCAAGAGGATATTTTGCACTGCAACAAAGAGTAACCAAAATCAGTCTGCAGTTCACCACGAAGCTGCACAGCTTTACTATGAGCTGGACGTCACAGAGATCCGGAAAGAGCTTGAGAAGGAGGACGATTCCCTAGAAATATGGCTTTTGTAGGGCTGTCCTTCAGAAAGAAGGTGACTGCTATCTTACCTCCATCAGTGTCCTGCAAGTGTAAAGTTCCTTCCTTAGAAGTATCATCTGTATGACAGTGAGGCCTCATGGATGGCACTAAAAAGGAGTGCCCCTTTTGTTTCAAGACACCTTCTTCCTCAGTCCTCATCCAGATAAGGATTTATTTCTATTTGGCAGTCACAAGATTATTAAGAGACAAGCATTAGGTGAGAAATAACAGCATCACCAATGTTCGTGATGCTAAAGAATCTACAGTAAATGACTGCGAAACTGTAGCCTTAAAAGCAATCAGCTCAGACTGAAGAAGGTCCCACTGTGGTTCAAAAGTGACGTTACCCCTACTGCCCACTGCCTTCCTCCTGCTGCTCCTGGCATTCATGCAGCTATGTCACATCAAGTCAACCAGGGAGTGGATCCAGCTGAATGCTAACCATATAAATTTTTTTTATTAGCAGTATTTTTTGCTTCCAATTGTATTAACTCTCTACAGAGCCATACAAGCGCAAAGCTACCACAGCAGAGGTGGTAGATATGCATACAGGAAAAGCATGGGTAGGGAAAGGTAAACTGCCCCTTTCCAGGGCAGCAGAGAGCTATGGCAAGGTTTAACAACCAGCTGAAGTTGATCCAAGATTTCTTTTCTTGGATAAACAAAGACTGTAGTATCAGAGTAGTACTTACACCCTTGGATGATATGGTTAACTAATATTAATTTATATGCTCCAAACGCAGAACATTCTTTGGAAGTTAGATAAACCACACACAAATTGCAAGTAATTTTTAAAGGGTCTGTAGAGCCTCTATGTAGTTATGGGACAGAAATATTTATTGCATTTGGCATGGAAGTTGCAGTCTGTGAACACTGGGCAAAAAACAGAAACGGGTAAGCACTAGAGCACCAGATAGCAAGCAAATTCTTTCTTTTCCTTTCCCAATAAATTATACACGAAGGTGAACAGCTGTCACACTGACATTTCAGATCTGAAATATAGTTAAGAGCAAGTTATAACTAAGGCAAAGAAAATGAATGTCAGAAAGTTTTGTTTTTTCAAATTTCAGATAAGCTTTCTAGCCCTAGGGTTAATCAGAGAACTAGAGAGCTCTGTTTGGAGTCTAACTTCTTACCAGAAAAATGTTTCTTTGTGTAGTATGTGTGTAAACATGCACAAGTAAGGGTATATGTATTTATATAAATAATATGGCACACCTTTAATTCATTGCCCAGGGTAATCAAAATACTAGTGGTCCTTCAGAAAATCTTCTTCTTCCTGTATTAAGCAACACCAACTAACAAGTGGAACCATCTGAGCAGCATACCCTGAAAAGCAGCTCCACAGCCTCACCCTGCAGTCAGCAAGGTTTCCGACCTTCTCCAGAGGTACCTGACAGAGATGTGGGTCCTCCAAGGCAAAGTTAGCTGCTGGACATCGTTACCAAAGAGTGCCCAGCTGTCAGGTTAATTCAGCTAATGATACTACCAAGGGAATGTAATCATAGTCTGACACACGACTGCTTAACATGCTGCCAGATTGCATGTAGCCAGGGAAGTTGAATAGGTGAAGCTATAGCAAAATGAAAACAAGCTCTAATTATCTCTAGTCTACTAACATATTTCTCATCACAGTCCAGTGACACTGATGAGAATTCCCAAAGTGTAAATCTTTTACCTTCACATATGGTCACACAGACTGCAGCCATGAATATGTATGATAGGTGCTTCAAAAGGTAAAAGTATTTCAAGTAAGGGATGCCAGTCCATCCAAAGGCCAGCTGTCAGCAACATTTCTGAACTTGACACAACAGAGTGTCTAGGTAAAAGCTTTTCTTTCTATAGCCAACACCATTTCTCTCATTTCCTCTCTCTGCAGAGCAGCTAAATATTTAACAAATTTAAGCATTTGATATTCTCAAGCAGAGGCAGAGAATTTATGACTTGCTCACAGCTGCAAAAACCAAGAGAACGAAGATCAGCCCCCAGAAGGCCTTGGCTATCAGATCGATATGAAGTAAAAAGGCAGAAGAGAGAGAGAATTGTGCACTAATTGGATTTAGCATACAGGGTTTCTTCAGTGTTTCTCAGTAAGTGTTCAAATTGCTAAGAAAAGACCTAACGCACCTCACAGGGAAGTTTAACATCAATTCCACAAGCACTGAAAACAGACACACTTTACATAGCCACACAGAAACAGGACGTATCTTCTGCTGAAAACCTGTTTTGTAATCAAAATCTTGATTGCTTCATTTGTGGGGAGAGGGAAGGTGGATCAAGAAATATAAACATATACAGAAATTATACAGCTATGGATTCCAAGTTTAAATAGGAGCCCAGAGAGATTATATTCAAAGAACGAGGACCAGCTATAACATCCCGAGCGTGACAAAATAAGACACCTGCAGCTGCATACTGCTAACTAAAAATTAAAACCAGTACCATTTATGTGCCTGCCAGCACATGTTTACAAAGTAATGTGATTGCCTTTCCTTCCCCCGACCCCCCCAAAAAAGGTTATATTTAGCATCTGTGCTTTTATTTCACAAACTCCAAGACGTGCCACAGCCTGTGCATCCTCTCCAGCGTTTCAAACCTGACCAAGCACAGATCACACAGGACACTGTATTTATTGGGCTAATGTTGTGAGAAGGACATAGATTTATAGTGCAACTGCCAAGAAAACATATATTTAATATATAAGGCAGGATCATTAAGACAGAATTTCCTTTGACCTATATAGACAGCCCATTGCCAGTAAGTCAGGAATAGGAGCATTCAGTCTCACTGCTATGAATAAATGATGCATTCAAAAGAATAGGGAGCACTTTGGTTCCAACAGAAAAGTATTCAGTTAAACCATGTATCTCATTCATTCAGACAGTTCATGTACTGTGTAGAGTATTCGCATTGTTTCTGTGTTCCCCTTCTCTAGCCGAGGAACAAAAGTATGAAATACATTCGGGAGCAAAAGGGGAAGAAAAGGCTTTGTGAGTCTATTAGATCCCTAATCAACTGCCATGTTATAGCATCATGAGGTTGTTAGTTGATACCCAGTCTTTACAAACCAGAAACAGGCCTGCATCCTGTAACCCCAACCATACTTCTCCGGATTATACTCACCCATTTGCTCCACAATTTCAGGCGGAAAAACTCGAGAAGCAAAAGCTCGACGGAAAATATCTGAGAATTCTTTGTCAAGGCCCCCAATGCCCATTTTCTCAAAATTCCAGTCTGTGTTTATTATTGACTGGAGGTTCTCCTTGGTCTTTGATTTACCTGCAAAAAAAAAAAAAAAAAAATCATTTCAAATATGTAGCTCAGCAGAATTAGAACAAACAGAAGTACAAATACCAGAACAGTTCTACCAGGTCAGACCCATGTCCAGCTAACTTGATGCTCGGTTTCAAACGTTAGCCAGGAGGACACACTATAACAAGGATGTGAGGGTAGTATACCAGAGACTTAGCTTACTTAAACTATTTTCCCAGCCTTCCAACCATCCAGTTCAGGGATTTCTTGAGCCAGGTGTTGCTCCTACATATTTAAGAATCCACAGTAGATTTCTCTGCCACAAGTTTATGGAGGTCCCCTTGGACTCATGTAAACTTCGTACCCAGAGTGCCCTACAGCATCTAGCTCACCATGTCTGCTGCGGGCTGTACAACCAAACACCTCCTTTCGTGTGTCTGAGCCAGCTCCTACCAGCTTCATTTCACGTCCCCCCAAGTCTTACATCTGAAGAGACAGTAAATACTACCAGTATCCACTCTCTTTCAGGCTACCTGGGATGATAATAGGTTTTGCCTGTATCCTCCTCAGTCGTGCCTTTTCCAGGCAAAGTAGTCCTCACTTGTTCTTCCTTCCTTACGCAGTAGCTGCTCCACACTTGAGCACACTTGTTCTCCTTTCAGTCTTCTCTATTTCTACTACATCCTTTGACAGACAGGCAGATTAGAACTGCATGCATTGTGCTTTGTTTGTATCTTAAATACAGGTACAAAGTTATGCTCTGCTTTGTTCATATTAATTTATTAGTAATGTGTAACAATTCTTAACAACCATGCTTAATAATTCTTAACAACAGGGCTCAGGCTGCTACTGAGCATCGGTCCAGCATTTCCTTGAAACTATCATACCTGGGATCTTGGCCCAAAACAGCAATCATTTTTGACTGAAGTTAGAAGTGTTCTTCCTCCCACGCATCACTTCACGTTTATTTATATTGAATTTCCTCTGCCATTTTATTTCTTAGTCACTGAGCTCCATAAGAGCAAGCTTTGCCACCTCATTACTCAGTCTTTTTTCCATTTTATTCAATAATTATAATGAAAAGCAAAGGGCCCAGCAGAGATTCATGCTGAACTCCACTGGCACTGGCTATTTACTTCTACCCTTTCATCATTCATCTACTCATGCAAGGACCTTCTCTCTTACAGATCTCTGTTGACATCCTTTTTAAAAAAACTTTGATAAAAAAACTGTGCTGGAAGAGCTCTGGAAAACAAGCAGACTATGTCAGCCCTTATGCCGTGCTTTTTGATTCCCATAATGGACTCCAGTGGGATCATGAGGTAGGACTGTCCTTACAGAAGACAAGCTGACCCTTCCCAGTGTATCATTTTTATACAGATACCCACTAATTTAATTCTTTATTACAGTTTCCGCTCATTTCTCCTGTACAGATTTCAGGTTCAAAGACCTGTAGCTCTCCAGACCTTCTCTAGAATCCTTTTAAAAACAGCCCATTTGCCATCTTGCCATCCTCAGATATCAGAGCAATTTTAAGCAAGGCTACACAAAACAGTTACAAGGTCAGCTAGATCCTTTACGACTTGAAGAATAAAAGCCAGTCTTGGCAAACCACCACGGCTCATTTTGTCCGTTTGTTCCATGGCTTCTTCTAGAGCTACTTCAAGTTCAGCCAGATCCCTTAAGCACAGGTTTTGGAGTTTCCATGCAACAGTGTAATAGCCCTCCTTTCCCTTTTGCTCACAAACCACACGTGTTTCAGTCTTACAGAGCTCCTTACTCCCTTTCCAGAGAAGCTTTAAAGCACTCAGGGCATTTAGGAAGTAGACAATAAGCACAAATGCTCCTACAAGAATACTGCTGAGATGCTGTCAAATCCATGTAGTCTTACCTTAAGTTTATTCAAGGGAATTTATAAACAAGCATCAACACTCTTATCTGTTAGATCAATGCTTCCAAATGGCTTTCAGCATCATCACTTTGCTTAGCTACCAGGAAAACCAACAGTAATATAAAAATCCAGAGAGAAAGCAAAGACTCTGAAGATTATCCTTAACTCATGCAGAAATTGGATGTCTTGTATTTTCTTAGACTTACACAGTGCTTTACAGGATTGGCCCTGGGGACCATCCTCTCCCCTAAAAAGCCAGTCGTGGCAAACTAAAACGGTGCATTTTGCCGATTTGTTCCATAACCTCTTTTCTAGAGATACTTCAAGTTGAGCCAGATAACGAGCTAGCATCTAGAAGTCCAGTAAGTACACTAAACAAAAGTTTTGTGTTAACTGAATTAGGCTGCTATTAATCTGGGTCTAGACACAGCTGGAACCAATATTTCAATTCCAAGTGCAGAAAACAAACAAACAAGAACATGCCTTTAACTAACACGTTAGGGACAACATGGTAGTATGTATAACATATAGTACAAATACGCAGTACCATGCAGGGCAGCAGTGTGTATTTGATTCACTGATTACTGTGTATTTATTATCGCACTGCTCCACTACAGTTTTTAGACCAGACCACTCAGCCAGGGATGTTCCTTTTCCTGTAGAGCTTAGCCTACACCCCCCTCTTCTGGCTGCATCCGAGCACAATAAAATTCTTGCAGACTGAATTAAAACATCATTCACTGGTTTAACATGTAATTTTATGCTAAGCAGAAGAAATAGAGTTGGCTTTTTTTTTTTAAGTGATTACAATTCTTTTTTGTTCAAAAAAATAAAGGCCCATTATTGAAAGCGGTGCTCAGTGATGCTTACTTTACTTCTGTCTCCTCTCTCAGAATTTATTCAAAATTTACAATTCTCCAGAGTAACAAAGCACATTAGGTAGCTCTGCCTCAGATCAATGAGGAGATTAAATAAAGTACCAATCTGATAGAAGTAAATTGAGGCATAAGCAACTCTTTTGTCTTGTCTACAGACAATGAAATTGAATCACGGTGAAGTATTCCTATTTCCAATCAATCAGCTCTCCCACAGGACCGTTCTTCACACCTATACATGCTAGGAGGAAGATCACAGGTCATTATATGGCTTAGAATATTAACCAAGTAAAATATCACTGCTTGCTCTGATGCAATTAATTGGATTATGTTAATACTCACCTCAAGCTGTCCTACCTAAACAGGCTGTAATCATGTAATCACAGGTATGAACTAATTGCCCATGCAAATTTCATTTGGTGCTCTTAAAACCTGTATCCCTGTTAATATGCTTAATTACAATCATCTACAAATCAGCCTACAGACCTCTGATGGATGTTTTTTCAGTACAGATGAAAAAGTACAGATCTGTGCTTTCAGATAAAAACATCCACATGGTATGTGGTTACACAACAGCCTCATGTCTCCCCATTTGTCGGAGCAACTGTAGCATGTGAAGCAGACAACTACAGAACATGGAGTCACAGCCTTGCATTTGAGGGAAGATGGCACTTCAGGGCACCATCAAAACTCAGCCTCTGCCACAAGCTCCTGCAATGCTGAATGAGTTGAATTCTACTTTCCTAAGTGGCTACTATCCCCATGTGTTTTATTTCTGTAAGAAATACTCAAAAGTACTGAGCATTCACAGTCAAGCAGAGCTGTGCTTTGAAGCCTACTGCAAAAATAGTAAGTATTAAAACTCAACGGAGTACTTGACCGAGTGCCCATCTGAGCTGGCCAGGTTCACTGAGCTTCCACTCACAGCAGCCTCCACCTGCCACTTCTGATATGTGGAAGAGCAGCAGCAAAAGGAGAAGTTTTCTTAGCTCACGGACTCCGGGAAGAGGGAATAAAATAGCGAAGGAAAATGAGAAAAAAGAAAATCAAGAGTGTCTGTTCAAGTACAGAATCACACCCAGAAAAGAGTGCCTAATGCCATATTACCAGCAAGGGAGGTATTTGCAACTGTAGGCTTGCTAAGTGTCATCCACCTTGTAACACTGATAAGAAAAGGAAAGGAACAGCCAGAGTAACAGAGTGTATCTGTTCTGCAGGACAGCCACCATGGTCCCAGGGCACACACAACGCCAACTTCAGGGAAGGGGCCCTCACTGCCCACTTTGCAGTCCAGGTCCCCATCATTCAAGCTGGTGGCTCTATGGGAACGCACCAGATTCCTCCCTAGCTCTACATCAGTGTCTTTCTAAAGGGATGTGTGGAGGACACATCAATTATTCCCTGATTTCTCTGCTAGTAAAGTCTGCAATTGTACATAAAGATTTGTTTTGTTGAGGTTTTTGAAACTGTCTCTTTAAAAAAAAAGTTCATGGTTTTGTTAATAATCTTTCTGTGTAAACAATTAAACACAATGAACCCGCTGTGCTGTGTTTTGTGGCTGTCATCAGTTTCTGAAGAGCAGGACTTTCAGAAGTCAAGAAAACTGAAGTGCTCTTCAGAAGCTGTCCTCTCTCCTTGAAGAAGAGATCTCATTAGAGATGGGATTTTCAAAAGTTTTGCACTCACTTTGAAATTTTGGCTACACATTCGAAAAAGTTCTCAATTTCCTATTTCCCTGCTGTTTTAATTAAATTCAATTCAAAGTGGTGTTGGCTTGTTAGTGTACCTGAAATATCACTCTGATGTTTAAAGAGTTAAAATATTTAAACCAGTTGTTGACTTTTGCTGAAGTTAGTGTTCCATGGTGCCCTTCTAACCTAGGTCTAGGAGTGCAGGTTAACTCCTCTACTCATCTAACTCGATTTTCTACTGTCAGAATCTCTCAAAGTCACACTCACCTTTTCTCCTCCTAGCTCTGTGTCTATATATTTCAGATACACCGTGGTGATGAGTACGGTATAGAGACCCACAGAACTGCTCTAGTACATTGGTCAGTTGGGAGGACAGTGACTTTTATAGAGCCCCTGTTTAGAAGCAGCAAAATCTGCTGGAGCGACGGTGTCTTCTCAGTGCAGTGGTTTTCAGGAGTCCTGAGCACCTACAAACTGCTTTCTAAAGGATGTGATGGGTTCCTAAGGGATCAAATCCAGTCATCTGCTAGTTTAAACTTAGACACCTGGGAGACATTTTGAGATGCAGTTTTCAATGGATTAGGTCAACTGATGTAACCAGAAAAACAAACTTTGAGGCATTCAAGTCTCTGAGGCCTGAAAAGCAGCAAACTTCAAGCTTTATTTATCTCTTTGGATACAGTGGCACTTACCGATCAGATTCAGAGAGGAATTCTCAGCTTTTTCAAAGGCAACTTGACTGTTTCCAAGAACTAAGCCAACCTCAATCTGCAAAAGGGAGTGAAACAAATAATTACATTAAGCTATTAGGCTCAACTTCAGATGGCTCCTTAGGTATCTCTGAGCACATCTTGGAAGGCAAGAAACAGCAGCAAAAGCTCCACTACAAAAGTCACTGGGAAGAATGTGAAATACCAACACCTTCTCTAAAACTAACATCACTGAATGCAGAAGCTCATCAGGTATAATAAATTGGCTTTTTAAAGTTATTTGTTTACCTACTATTTTATTTCAGCAAGATCTAGCAAGTAAGGAAGAAAATAAAATCACGTCCTTTCTACAGAAGGTAAAATCAAAACTGGACATACCTGGAAGACAAAAAGGCTCAAGAGAGGACGTTTCCATGAATTTGCACATAAAGACCAAAAGATATTCCTTGTATCTTCCCCAGCTCTGCACTTTAGTGGGTGCAACACTAAGCTCCCACCTACACAAGCACAGGAGACTGCATTAAACTGAAAACAATGCTCCTTAACTTCTCTGAGGCAAAAGACACAGCCAGATGAAAGAAATGTGCAACTTCTCCAAATGCAAGTAACCTCAATTCCTCCTTGTAGCCAGATCTGATCAGTACCTGAATCTCTGCAATCCCTAGGGAATGAACATGAATTCCTGTAAGCCTACCTTCTGCTTTTTGCTTGCTCCAGACTCTCCTTTAAGAATGCTTGGGTCCATAGCTTCCATGTCCTTTACCAACAGGCCAAAAAGTTTGTCATTAAAGCTGAACACAAGCTGTGGAAAGAAAAAACAGAAGGGGATTTTAACTCATTAAAAAGCTAAAAAGGATTTTGACAAGGCTAAGATTTGAAGAAAAAGAGGCCTGAAGACTAAGTTTATGACCCAACAAATTCCACGTAGTTTTTAGCCTGTAAAGGTCTAGTGTACTGAACGTGTCCTTTTCACGTCCCATACTTAAGAGTAACAGATCAAAAGTTGCAGAACATGAAGTCAATTGGAAAAACTCAAAGAAAAATTTTCCTTCCAAGAAAAGCTTCTCTTCCCCCACCTTTTCTCCCTGGCTAAATGTTCTATATCATCTCTTGACATTTTGCTCTCACTTTAAATATTCATGCTAGGTAAAGAGAACAATTTAGCTCAAACCTTTTTGATCTTTCACATTTCAGTTTGACGAGGGTACCTAAAAAGTAGTGCTAGAGTAATGACAGACTGAATGAATATTATGAGAAGTACGGTCCATCCCACCGAAAAGCAGGCTGTCTCTGCACAGTTCCCTTCCTCCAAGATGACATTTGCAACTGACTTAAGATTCAGACCCTGCAAGTTGTAAACTACTATGACAGACAGTCCTTGACCTGTCCTGAGAATATGGCAAACCAGAGGCTATCGCAGATGTTTGCAGGGGCAGAAGCCCATCTGCTGCAGAGCCAAGAAGGCTCAATTATAGGGACATCAGCTTCCAGAAATCCCTAAGTAAAATGCTTCATACCTATTTTAATACTGGAGTCTGCAGAGTAGCAATAAATATTACAATAAAATACACTGCACTTGAAAGGTGCTACTGAGAATTAATTAAAACTGGTGTTCATTTTCATCTTATATAACAGGAAGACAAAAGTTACTTTTCGAAAGATTCCAGAGCTGCTGTGTTAATATCCAACCAGGCCACAACAGAGAGAGAACCCAACTCTCAAGCCTCGGGGTTTTCCTCACAATGAAAGACAGATTTCTTGAGATAAGGAAAAGGCATATTTCAAGCCACTTTGCTCATGCTTTTAGTGAAAGTCATGATGGTTCAACTTTTCATAATGAAACCATTCACAAAATAAACAATTTCTGCCTATTAGCTGTCCTTTGCAGCACAGAGTCAGTATGTAGGCATTCTTCAGTATTTTACATCACTGTAGTACAAGCATGTGCATGTTACTTAAGAAGATTTTAGCCTTAAAAAAACAAAAGAAAACCCACACCTGCTGTCCTACTGAGAAGGCTTGGCTGTTGAACTGCTGGATGAATTCAGCAGCCATCTTGTCTGTGTCGTAAGGGTTGGAGTCAATGTTCTTCTTCTGCAGAAAATCTATCTCAATTGTCATTGTGCCAATACACTGCTTAGCCTTGTCAAAAGTGTATAAGGAAACTGTTAAAAAAAAACAAAACAAAAACTAAACAGCACATTTCAGAACAGCAAGGTCCCCCCACAATATATTAAACATACTGTAAGTTTGACAATACACGTTCCTCCATTCTGAATCAGTACTTAATAAAACTGAATATATTATTTCTGATAGACTCTTACTTCTCTTACACCCATGTTCTACTACAAGATCAAAAATACAGCAAATGTATCTCCACTGAACATCCCTGCATTTCTTTAAAAATTCTAATAGTATTAAAAGAGCTCAAACAACAAACAAGCTTTGGGGGATCAGGACAATGAAAGCAAATTCACACATGGTATAGTACCGTGATAGCTATATCTACATCTAAGTGTTCTTCAGAAAGCCCAAAAGCAAGCATTAAGAGTAGTCTTGTCCAAAAAAGCAATACAAGAATTCACAACTGGTTTTCTGGAGCAACAGATTGACTAGATCTTCCCCAGATTAGGTAGCAGAAAGTTTGATTACCTGCAAATTCAAGTGCAGTAATATAATCTCTCAGGCTTCTACAGCCCAGAATGAAGCACCAACTACCCTTCACCTCTGACACAGAGGAAATAGCCACTACCCCAGAGATGCACTTGGGCCTATCCTAACATGCCCCAGGTTACCTTCAGTAATGCAGAATCAGTTGAACAGCCCTTGAAAGGGGGCAGAAAGCAAAGTGTCAAACACTTAGGGCTGTTGCTGCTGGAGGAAAGAGGTTAGAAAGGAAAGAAGAGCATGGTCCACAACTTCAGGGATACTGCCTCAGCACAACTGATCAGAAAGACAGGACCTCACAAAGCAGATGGTCCTAATAATTCACAAATCAGACTGCAGCAAAGGACAGAAGCACGTGTTTCTCCAGAAGACAGAAACATAAGTTTGCTTTGAACCCAGAGAAAAAAGTCTCATCTGATACAGAAGTCAGAGCTAAGGATAAAGCAGTAGGAGGTGAATAAGGGAAATGCACTTCACACATAACCTACTATTTCCTATCAAGCTTCTTGGCAGTAGAATGGTTCCAGAATAAACCTGCAGACTCTTGGGAAAATGTGACATCAAAACAAGCATCCAGCATGCTATGATACATGATTCATTCACGTTAAGAGAATAAAGAGAGCCTGTCTCTTGCTTAAGTTGTTACCAGAAGATAAAGAGGTCATCACAGCATGCACATTTAACATCCTTCTTGGTATAAGAATAGGCCATTAGAAATGAGCTGTCAAAGCAAGATCTTCCAGGAAACAGGGATAAAGATGAAACATCAAACCACTTTCTGAACTGAGGCATACCTACTCTATCAACTAGTTCTTTCAAAAAGGGATACGGCAGCAGGGTTATCACATAAGCCATAGCTTATAAAGGAGGGACTTTGGTCCTGCAAGGGCACGACAGGAATCGTTCTTACCTTACAGGTCACTTCAGGGCAGTTATTTCCTTTTACTTGCCTAATCCCAGGGCTTTGTCAAATAAAAGCTTCTGGAAAGAATATCAGTCCCTGGATCTGGCCACATCACAGAACTGAGGTGTCAACTGAATGCAAATAGTGCTTACATCAAGGACTGAATGCTAGGTGTGTCTGGTACAGAGGAAAACAGTAATGCACCACTGGGGATGCAGTCCAGTAAACATACAGCATCAGCTTCAAAAGCCTGTAACATCCTAGAAACAGAGAGACAGGCTGAGAAGGTAGCAGTGACCTCGCGGTGCTGAGAATGCAGCAGAGGCAGCCAGCTCCCAGCTCCAGGTGTGCATCTCCAACTGCAACACGGGACCTGATGAAGCTGAATTGCACAGAAGGCAAGACAACCACATCCACTCAAGGCACTCACCCTCTCCACAAAGGCAAACTTACAAGATTCACTCACCTGGAAAACCTTTACCATATCATTAGGGGCTCAACAGCACTCAGTTTCACTATACCACTGAGCAGTGGACTGCATTTAAAACTGACATTTAAAACGCATTTTTCACATTATTAGGGGAACAAGACGAAAAGAGAGCCCTGGTAAATCACTAGTTTTATGACTACTTCTCCCTACCTGTAGAATAGCTTTACAAATCCTTTCTACTCAGCAGGGAGTCATATGACATTTAGTCACTCTGCATAAAATTACTGCATTATTTTTCTTAATACATATTCCCACATAGTTGGTAAGTTTATAGCAAGGTCTAGTACAAGTACAATCACAAATCTGCTCTAACAGCTAATCATGCTGAATATCAGTGTTTCTTTCCTCCTTTAGTACTTTTAAACTTTTAGTTTAAACCTTAGTACTTTATACCTTTAGTACTAAAAAGCATTTATCTGTAAGCCAGCTGGCACACATTACTGATCAGCAACCAAACAAGCACGAGAAACAAATCAATTTATGGGTCTCCCCCCCTCATTTTAGGTTATTCTTCAGTTTAAATAACAAACCAAACCAAAATCAGCTAGCAAAAAGAACTGGCTTCCAAGCAAGATCTTTGAGGCATCTAGTTGTGTAGAGACAAACACCCACTCTAGCTTGTCACTACAACAAGAGATCCACAAAGACATCAGACTTCACACTCGAGTACTGATCCATGCCCAGGGATTTGCTGAGACCAAAGGAGCTGGGAAAACAGCCAAGGAGCAAGCTTCCCTAACAGTACCTCACAGTCACAGCTGCACCACTTCTCAGTCTAGGTCCTCCTCACTTTTTGACACAGGATGCAGTTAGTCATCAGCTCTGCCCACAATCCTCAAATGAGAGGATAATTCCCTGGAATCACTGTAAACACTTCAAATGGCCAAACAGGGACCTAACGAACAGTTTGCTACACCTCAGTGACCATGAGCCAGCTAACCATTAGAGCACGCTTCTTCGCAGCAACCTTGTCAAAGAAAAGGGTAAGATGGCACACAGGTCATTCCTGATGGTCAAAAGAACAGACATGATCCATTACCTTGATCTGCTGTTGCAAAGAACATAGAGACCTTCCTATAACAAGCTGCTGCCAGGAGTTTGGTCAATATTGCAGAAGCTACAGACAGATTAAGCAGCAGCACCTATAACTGACAGTGATGCCCATCGTTCATAAACCAGAGGTAGCGGTGACAGACAGCACGAATAAATGAAAGAGCATGCAAGCTGAGGCGCAAATCAGTCTCCTCTTTGAACATTGGCAAAGGCTTGTCAGGCTCAATTAAGACTTGAAATTGGAATACAAATCCTCAGTTTGCACGAACTCGAGATAGCATCCTCTTCTCTTCATCATACTGCAGAATATTCTAGTCAGTTATCGGTGAAAACATCAGTGCTACTCACAAAGCTTATCACTCCAGCTACCCAGAACACACTGCTGGCTTTTGGCAACTCTTGACACTAAAACTTCCCCATTCTCAATACTCAAATTTAGATGCCAATAATATCCTCGATGACAACAGCTGTTCTCTGTTAGCTGAAAAGCATTCTCCAAAGCCACAAGAACAGACTAGCCAGGACGTGCTAAATGTTCACATCTGCACATGGACACTGATGTCCCATACAGAGCTATGCTGATATACTAGTAGATGTCTCAAGATAACAGTCAAAATAGTCCTCCAGGTTTTGAAAATGTTGAGACAAAGCCTGCAGATATGAGAGCAACTCCCTTTCACAATGAGGGCCTCACATGACCTGAAGAAGGGCTGAAGATGGGAGGTTTTCCCATTCAGTTTCGCTTCAGTATGGAAACATGCAATTCAGCTTTTATAAACACACACTGTGATCATGCTGACGACTGACTTACCGTCTATCTCTTGTCCAATGGAAAGGCCAGCCCATTTTCTCTGTAAAAGCAAGACAAAAACTTCAGAAAGCCTGTCCTTCAGTAGAACAAATGCCCACTCAAAGTCAGAATCCTCACTCAGAAAAGCAGGCTCCCCATGAGAACCTTAAGCAGCAGCAAAAAAAGGGCAGAATGGGATTTTACAAAGACCCCCAAATTAACAGGAAACAACTCAAAAACACAGAATCATTTCTATTAATAATTCTATTTTCTGACCTCAGCAGGTTGTTCTGTCAAACCTCCTGCATGTTATTGGTCACCCCATCACCTAGGAGGCAGAAGTTACCATACTGGATACGGCTTCTTGACATTCTGCTCATTTTCTACCAAAGCTTAGGTGCTGATCACACAACAACTAGTGCAAGAGGCAAGAATCACACTCCATGATCATTTTAAAAGCTTACACGTATATAGTAGTTGCAGAAAACTGCTGTAATGTGCTTTAAGGTATAATATTACCTAAACCAAAACTTGTTCAGAGAATTAGTAAGAATGAAACTGTTCAAATTCTTTAGGTCCCTTCAAATTCCTTTAAAAAGATTTGTGCAGCACAGAACTGCATGAGAAGTGGGAAATGGTTCAAAAATTATGTGACATGAAAATCTATGACCTTTACTATGCCAACAGTTATCATTTTAACCCTGCGATACAAATATCTTCTACTGATAACTGCTTTTCGGTTTGGGCATCACAAATCATAGCTAGACATACGGTTAACATAACATCTTCTTCACCCACTCATCCGGTCAAATCTGAATTTGAACATGTCTAAAAGCAAAAAGTCATTTTGGGGCCTATGTCAAGACATCTGTTGAGGAAAAAAAGTCTTGTGTTCGCAGCATAGAGACTTGGCTTCTAGTCCAGTTACTAGCAGGAAAATACAAAAGCATTAAATCAGTGACCATGACTGTTGCAGTTTTACATTATGTGACTCACTGCGTAAGGCAGTTAAAGACTACAAGGCTCATTTTTCTATTTAGGAGGTAATAGTATTAATTATTTATTCTAGCCATCATTTAACATGTGATAACTTGACTTCATTAAGAAAGAGGAGACAAGTTAAATCTATTTTATGCATTTCATTGCACTTTTCATCTAAAAATACTAACAATGACTGAATATAGTCAATAAAACTTCCAGCAGGTCTTTAAAAGAACAAAACAGCAAAGAAAACCCTTTAAAGTCAAGGGAAATCAGTGAACAACAGAAATTCACAAGGAATAGCAGACATTGCTTAGCCTATTCTTTTTGAAATAGTTTGGTTTTGGTGAGTTTTCAAAAGGTTAAATTATACCTTTTCTAGTATCTTTATCCCACCAAGCGCTAAAAATAGATCAAAGTAATATAAGCAAGTTTGCTTTAGTTATAGTAAAAGTGTCCTTGAACTTTTGCTGTCAGAAATCAAATTTGCAGCATACATTTATGCAGACACCTCCCTCCAATTAGAAGTTACCTTCAATCCTGATCTCAAAAGAGATTTTACTTATTCTATAGCAAAACATTAAGTCAAACTATATAGTACCTGGGGCAAGCTGAACGCGATGCTGCCAGGAACAACTGAGGAATGGGTTCTCAGTGTGAAAATGTATTTGTGGTTGGGAGAAGTCTTCACAACAACATGTCTGGAAGAGAGAACAGTATTTTACTTTGATATATACCCAGAAGGATTTTGCATCGCTCCCAGTGCTGTAAGAATTCAGAAGAAACAAGCCAGCTTATATCTGGTCCTATGAAAGGAGAAAAAAAAAGGCTTTAGACCTACACCATGATGCAGGCACACAGCAGTCTTTCACATGAGTCCATCACCTTCAGTGATACAACGTGATCTCAAAGCCCAACTGCAAGACATTGTACTAATAATTACTATTTACATTCCCCCACCAGTAGCCCTTTACTTCAGGAGTTGCACTATACAAATGTGAGAACACCAAACTGTAACCAGAAAGACCAAGGCTGCTATATCTAAAAAAAAAACCACTGGTTTCACATCTCAAGCACGCAATACCGAAGCATCTATATTTTCCCCCAATACAAGCAGTAGCCCCCAGCTGTGATTTCAACAAGAAATAGATGCAAAGCCTGTACAAGGATCTTAATATATTGTTTAGAAGTCTGATTGCAGAAAAAAATGGAAGGAATTTCTGTACAAAAAGTAAAATCACATAGGTGCTGAGGCTGTTCCTCCTGTTTGCTAGTGACCAACAGATCTTGAACTCAGACAGCATTTGAAGGCCAGGAACACTGCTATAGAAACAAAAGAATACAGTCAGGAGCAGAGAGAGCAGCAGCAATTGCATGTGCCTGTCTGTCACTCTCAGAAGCTAAGCTGCCAGGAACAAAGATACTCAAAAGCTGCTTATAGTTATCCTCAGACTATGCCTGATAGCTCTTATGATGTGATAGGCAGACTTCTTTTTGGCTTAAGAAAGCAAAACAAGAGGAAGGTGGGATTTGAGTGCACTGGTGACAGTGGCAATGGTGGAACCAGGTTTCACCTCATCTTCTTCACAACTGCCTGTACTTTAACTAACCATAGGGTATATGAGGCCACAAGCTCATGCGGTGTTCCCCTCTCATCAACCCTCCTACCCATGGTCAGAAACGAAGGGCTAGATGAACTATGCTAACAGCCAAGGCCCACGCTCCTGGCCATCCTCCCTCCCTGGCAGTGAATGTATTACATGCACATATGCTCCATATATCTTCATTTGCATATGCACAGCAAATCCAGCACCATCCAAAAGCAGATCTGCTGCACACGTATACATTGGCTACATCGTGTATGCATAACAGCTTCAGCCACATGGTAGGAAGGAACATATGGCCCTTTGAGACTAGAGGAAATGTGTGGCCTGCATAGCCAAAAACACTAGACATCACTAGTTTTAGCCCAAACACACAGGGGAAGCCTACAAAACCCTTCCGGGAACTGCCAGCACTTGACGGCATAGCAGGGTAAGAAAGCATTTTAAACATACCACACAGTGATACGTACCTCCTCTGTCAGGTGGGCCAGTGATTTGACTCTTCAATGGTTCTGGCCCTAAATCACCCATCAGCTGCCTAAAACATCAGCTGCAGGGACGTGCACCCTTCCTTTTCCATCTCCTCCTGCCCCAGGCATAAATCCAGAAAACTGTTATAGGCGGTATGGTTCCCTATAAATCTTACAGTGAAATAGCAAGACATCTGCTGGTGCTTCACAGTGATCAGGGAAGGTTACTGAGGACTGGGAGAAAGCAGATGTCACTTCTGTCTTCAAGAAGGACAAGAAGGAGGATCCAAGGAACTACAGGTTGGGGTTGGTCAGCCTCACCTTAGTCCCTAGGAAAGCAATGGAGCAACTAATCCTGAAAGTCAAACATACTAAAGGACAAGAAAGTGACTGGGAGTAGTCAGCATGGATTTACAAAGGAAAAGGAGGTCTGACCAATATGATAGCTTTCTACGATGAAATGGCAAGCTCTGAGGACGAAGGGAGAGCTGTGGTTATTGTTTATGTCAACATCAGTAATGCTTTCTACACTGTCTCACAAAACAATCCCTACAGACAAATTGATGAAATACAGACTAGGTAAGCAGGCCATGTGGTGAACTGAAAACTGTCTGAACTGCTGGGCTCAGAGGGTTGTGATCAGCAGCATGAAGCCCAGCTTCAGGCAGTTCACTAGTGGTGTACCTACTACAGGTGTCCATATGGGGCCAAAACTATTTAAACTCTTCATTAATGACTGGGATGATGGGACAGAGTGCACCCTTAGCCAGTCTGCAGATGACACACTTGCTGATTGTGCTGCCATTCGCAAGGACTTTGACAGGGTGGAGATACGGGCTGACACAAATCCCATCAAGTTCAACAATGGAAAATGCTAAGTCCTCTACCTGGGGAGGAATAATCCCATGCACCAGTACAGGCTGGGGCCCAACTGACTGGAAAGTGGCTTTGCAGAAAAAGACCTGGGATCCTGGTGGACAGAGTTGAACATGAGCCAGCAACATGCCCTCACAGCGAAGGTGGCCAACATCATCTCTGGCTGCATTAGGAAGAGCATTGACAGCAGGCCAGGGGACATGCTCCTTCCCAGACTGAATGTTGCTCCAAGGACTGTTTCATTTTAAATTGAGTAGTAGATAAAACGGAGACACTGTCCAGGAAGCCAGGACTGAAATCAGGTTTCCAGCACAGAGTGCATCAGCCTGAGTAATTCAAATTAATATCAATACACAACCAACTGGAAAGCAAGGTATTACATTGCAGAGCGCTAAACACGCCTGTAGGCAAAATATAAGGTCCAGCTATGCTACTGGAACACCTCACCAAGAAATACACTTGACGACAATTAACACCCTACTGGAAGCAGCTCATCAGACAGGAAAAGACCCAAGATTAAAGCTTCTTAAGACTGAGATGGATACTGAGCAGTGCACTAAGTTTGGCTTGAAACACAACAGTGACTTTAACGTGTACAGCATCTCTGCAGGAAGAAACAAACTCCACCACTATTGGGTTTTACTTCAGAAAAACTAAATGCAAGAAAATGAGGATACCTGGTAAAAATACTGTGGGGTGGGGGGTATCCGCAAAGATTTGATACAAATTAAAATTACTCTATTGAAGCATTCCATTCACCAAAAACATTTCCAGCAAACCACAAAGATAGCAGAGCAGCAGGCAAATAGACACCGAGGAAAAAAAGAACAGAAAAAACAGGAAAAAAAGAAATCAGCTTTCTGAAACAAATCTCTAGCCAAGTGAGAAGATTAGGAAAGGTCAAAGCCTGACAGGTTCTTTGAGAAAAATCTGCAAAAGGCACAGGAACAACCATGTTTCTTCTCAAAGACAGTAGGAGCAGACAGTTTCCAACAGGCTATAAGCAACCCAAGTATTAAGAATGTTCAAAATAAGGCAATAGCAGGAAAAACTAAATGCATTTTCCTACATTGATGTTCACCAGGAAGGAGCTTGGAGAGCTCATGGAGACTCACGGGGGAAATCTCAACCTCATTAACAGCTTCTGGTTATAAACGAACAAAAGGAACAATGAGTCACCAGGGCCAGATACCTCTCAAGAGCTCTAACAGATAAAACTGTTCCTCTAGTTCATATGTAAAGCTTTGCCTGAACAGATCAGAACCAAAACATGGGTGTGATGTCAGTTCTTAAGGAGGACTCCAGACCAGGCCCAGGAAACTGTCTGTTGGTAAGTCTGCTGGCCAGGCTAAGCAAACCAACAGAAACTATAATAGGTAATATTAACCTGTGTGCCCATTAGTTTTTACGTAAGTGAAGAAAGAGCATAGCTTTTGTAAGGGAGAGGGTAACTCACGTATCTGTGCAAAGGTGCCAGTAAGTATCTGAACAATATGGGCAGAAATTCCTCTATTGAATGTTTGGAAACCATGTAAATTATTCAGTAAGGCTCCTCAAGGGCTCTTCAGATAACTAAACCGGCATGAGATAAGAGGCATAGCCTTCCCATGTAAAAGGCAGCAATAAAAGGTAATAATAATTAGTCAATACTCAACACACAGAAAAATTGCCATTGAGCTAACTGGCCCTGGCTTCCTCCCAGACTATTTTCGCCTTCACTGCCTGATTGTTTTCAGCATTTACTTTCTCTCCAAAATGCCTTGGGAGCCCTCAAGATAGAAGTATGTCACAGGAACTTAAGACAGTACAACTTCTCAAACCAACATGGTACTATAATAATGCATTGCGTCCCATGAACTCATGCATCACAAAATGGTGACCCATACTTGTCCAACTTACACGATGCGGAAAATGAAGCATGAAAAGATCTACAGTAGCATCCTGGGGAAAAACCGTCTCAATGATCCAAGGTCTAACTCCCAGCTCTACACCGTGAGCACCGAATGAAAGTGTTAATGCAAAGACCTTTGTGTAACTGTTACCAAAAAATATTCTGTGCAGCCAGTCATGGTTAGGATGATGATAAACCAAATCTGCTGACTGCACGCAACTTACTGCAGCAGATCATACGGATGGTCTTGCTCAGTACATCTGCAATGCAGCAGAATGACTACATACTTCAGTGGTAGCTGAATATCGTGATGTTTCTCTGTACTCTAGTCTTACACTTTTCAAAGCGATTTATAGCATCTGCTCACAACCAAACATATGCTGCTTTCTTTGAGCCCGGATTTCTAGAAATAAGCAGCTCTCTCAGGGAGAATCAGTACAGCCAGAATCATGGCCAGCCTGCTTACCAGGCAAGTCTCGGGATACTGCTTCCTGCATGCTTTCATAAATGCAATGAAAGAGGGTTCTCAGAGTGAAAGGAAAGCAGCCAGCTGCTGCAGGTCTGGAAGCTGGGTCCCTCCAGGACATTCATATTTGAGGAAATTAACATTTTTATAATGCATGAGGTACAATGCTCAGTTCAGGTATTTTTGTAAGTCAATTACTTTGGAAAAAATCTACCTGGGGAAAACCATCATTTTAAGAGATCACAACACTATCCTGTCAAGCAGATACTTTTGTCCGCTTCTGACCCTAAAAGTTGCGCTTGTTTGGGGTGGTTTTAGGGGGAGTGTTTTTTGTTTTGGCATTTTATATTAAAGTTGGGCTTGTGAAATCACAGTTCAGTTTATGACTAAAGGGCCAGGACAGCTCTCCAGGGTAGCAGCACAGCAGACTGACAGCACAAAAAGAGACAAGTCTTAAAACACATCGCTCCCTTGATCCCCGCAGTTCACGGCTACTCCGTTCTCCGTCCTTAGCAGAATTCATCTGGGCCAGGTATTTTATGCGAAGGTCCTAAGTGTAACATTCAGTATCTTTTTTAACATTTTTTCCCATTTTTCAAACCCAAGCTCTTACGCCTTCCACTGTATGCAATACTCTCTCTGCTGAAATTAATTACTTCTGTCTACACTCTGCATATTGAAGTCTTTAAGAGAACCACCATACAGTTGCAGCAAAGCAAAGAAACTAATTATTTGAATCGGCCTCTTTTAATGCAAAGCCCTTCTGTGTGGGCTGAGCTGAAAAATTAATGTGTTTTTTACCTTTCTCACAAAAGTAAAACCCAGAGTCAGCTTCTATCAGTCACCCCAGAACTGTAATTAAAGAATCCGAATTGTTGTGCCCACACTCTGGTTGCCTTCCCCTTTTGTTCTTATGCATGAAAACCCCTAGAACAAAAGAGAGTTTCTACTGACTGCTCAGCACTCCATTACGATGTGAAAGTCAGAAGATGCCCCTAGTAATGCAATTAAATGATAAAAATCTACTTGAAATAGTTCAAATATTCTAACTATGTAACAGGAACAACAGCAAAAACAAAACCCAAAAAAAAAGATTAAAAAAGGCCTGAAGTCCTTCATTAGAATAGTGATTACAATTAGTTAAGTAGATCCAGTTCCCAAGGAAGAAATGCTTCAGAGAAAAATTTACCATTTTTTTAGTATCTCCAGTTCTGAGAGAGAGGCACATTCAAAGTTCTGGTCTCTAACGATGCAGAAGTTTTGTTAATTAACCTACTGTATTCACCCTCCCAAATATGAAATTTCATTCCACCTCCATCCAAATTTTGAAAACAAAAGAGCAACAGTGCACACTTACTGCCCAGACTGGAAGTCCTTCTCATTCACCACAGCACAGTTGGTTAATGACAGTTCATCAGTGGGACATCTTGCTGCTTGCATAGGCTACGAGAAAAAAAAAAAAGAGGAAAAAAACCTGTCAAATAAAATTCTATTCTCCCTTTACTAAGCCAAGCCTCAAAGCTTCTGTAAATCCATAAAACACAAAATAGGTCTCCTGAGTACTGACATACTCTGAGAGCATAGTCCACTGGCATTGACAAGCTCCTCTCCCTCTTCAGGGTTTCTCCAAACGCTTCTATGTGTCACAGATATTTGTATCCAAAAGCTCTGCATTTTATGAGTATAGCATACCTATGAAAAATACTTGAAAATTACCTAGGAAAAAGCCTGCAAGGCAAACTGTGTTAATTTGCTAGTGAACCCTGGTGGTCATGCAACTTGCCTGAACCCTGCCACAATCCAGCAGGTAGCAAAGCAGTCACTGGAAGGCATTTCTCGCCAAGTAACAAGACATTGGGATGTTTTGAAAGCGGGTAAGGCAAAGCAGCCTAGAGACAGACCGGCTCCACTACAAGCCCGGGTAACCCTATCTCGTAATGCTGTGCTGAGTTCCCCACTGCATGCGGAAAAGGGGGTGGAATAGAGATGTTACCTTTCTTCTTCCCTGACATTACTCAGAAAACGGAAATTTGAGGACATCCATACTACAAACACCACAGTACAGGGCAGTACTAAAAGTCCACAGGAAGGTTTAATTCTCAGCCAGCTGCCATCCAGCCCCACAGAATCTCTCTATAAAACTTCTCAAAAGAAATACCACGATGCAAATGTCTCCTCTATAGCAAACATCACAGATCAGCAACAAACAGAAGAAAATTAAGTTAAACAGCCAGTTCCAGCCTCTCATTATTAAACAAATTACTGCAACAAATTTTGTGGGGCTGTCCTCCCCCCCCCCTTTTTTTTTTCCTAAAGTCAAAGGAGCAATCCTATTTCAAGAGTATCTGCTCAATTTTTCTCCCCTCCACTATTACTCCCAAGTCAGCAGCTAAAATAACCAACTAACACCACTCTCGGCCCAGGCTGCCCCATCCCATGACAAGGCAGCATACAGCATACAGGGGGAGTATGGCAGAGGAACCTCGGCCCCACCCTGCATCCCTAAACCCCATTTGCTTCTGCAGAATGATTCCACAAAACAGTGGTTGAAAGACGAAAATCGGGCTCAAAATGCCTCTAGAAGTGGAGAAAAGGATGGAAAAGGCAAGATGTTTCTATCATTAGCTATAGACTGAAACAATTTAATTTGGAAAAAAGCTAAACTTGACCCCCTAGGATGTTATTTTTAGAATCAAAGCATAACTATTTTGTCAGATACAAATTTGCAGGCAGTGCAACAGAAACTATTTGTCAGTGTCAACCTATGGCTAAAAGCAATTCAGAATGGATTTTCGCTTAAGACACCCTTAAATCCCAGCAACGAGAAGGAAATGCACTGATTCTAACGCACACATCAAGATCATTTCCCAAGTGTTAACAACCTACTCAGCCTTTCTCCCCCTACCCCTCTGGGCCACTTGAGAAAAGAATCAGAGAAAATTCATCTCCATGCGGACTGAAGCAAGCCTGCCCTATAGCTCAAATCAACTTTTTAATGTCGTAGTGTAATTCTCCTAGAGCACTTGCTATTTAGAAAAGGACTAATTCATTATTTTTACTGAATAATGCTCAGTTGCCCTTGACGTATGTGACAACACAAAAGGACTCCATTTTCAGCCTTGAAACAGATTTACCTAACTGAATCTGAAGCGTAATAAGAGACTCAATTAAATGTTCTTGTAATAAAAATATATACCACCACCAGTGGTCTTCTGAAATATACAACCTGCCTGTCAAGGCTCACCATCTTTGGGTACTTCACACAAAAAAAAGCATTCACCATTTTATCGTTTCTCCTTCCATTTGTGAGGGGACTATTTTGTGAAGGGCATGCCCTGATAAAACGCATTAGGTAGGATATTTCTGGAGAAAACAGAACACAGAGCTCCAGGATTAAACCTTTTTACAGCACTAGTCCTCAACTGCATTTTTAATCCTTACTGACAAACTGCTTCCTACATGTTAACAGCAAGTGCCTGGCAAATTTGCCATTCTTCTGTTATTCCTGTCCGCATTTGGGAATGTGCAAGATTCACTTTAAGGAAATGCATAAATATAACGGAACACATTTCAAATCCAGCACCAAGTGCTCCTTTTGCAAGCTCCACAATATGATACATGTGTGGCAAAACATCCCTGGGTATCAGACGTGTGAAATAACATAGTTGCTTCTGCAGCAGTATCAGCACCAACTGTGCTAGCCATCCCACAGCCCAGCGCATTCACCTTCTGGGGTGTTTGGCAGAAGCCCATTTCTCCCTTGGCAACGACCAACATTTCAGACTGCATCTATAATCTATGCTGTGCTCCCAGCTCTCCAGTATATGCCCTCCACAAGCTCCAAGATCTCGCAGAACTTCGATACATTATCAATATACAGAAATGGATTTAGCATAATACCACTCGTGCAAGAAAAGGGTGACACTCAATGGACGTAGGTTTTCATGAGTGTACAAGGGACGATTTGAGGAAATCTGATCATGTAAGAAATTATGATTAAACTGGAAAGCACCCAGTGAGGAACAAGAAACACACTGTTCTAATAAATTGCAGGGGCTTCCTCTTATCTCCTCTCTCCTCACCCCAGTGCTCATATCCCCAGAACTACTGCCCACAGGGATTCTTGTCTGTCTGTCTGTCAAGCAATTGAGCTGCCACAGCAAGGATGCAAGCATTGGCTGCTCCTACATTTTTCTGGCACAAATGCAGCGGTCCAGAGCTGTAACACAAGCCACCGGAGCCTGGAGGTCTCCGATATGCCGATGGTAGTACTGTCAAGGAACACTTCAAGCTCTTGCACTGTGGGTTCCAGCTTCCCAGGACACCAGCAAAAGGACTCCTGGAACCTTGCACCCTCTGCCCTCTCTGCCATCCAACACTCTTACTGCCTGCTCTTGCACACCACATACCAGGGAACAGAGAAAGCAAAATCCTTAGGAGTATTTCTAAGAAGTCTTCAAGTATATTTACACAAGCTAATTTTAAGCTAACTAGTAGGTTACTGCTAGCAACTAGGCAAGGCAACATAAAGCTCAGCTCTAGCAAACCACCAGAGTAGATCTTGCAGCTGACAGTGAATGCCATCTGCTGCAGTTAATACGGCTGTCAATACTAGTTTGAAGGTGACCCATATACATCTTCACAGGTTGCAGTTACACCTTGTCCACAATATAGATATCTTAGGCTTAAAGTAGCAAAAGAAGTCTTCCCTGCCTCCAGCTATGGTTCTGGTTTATGCAAGGAGAAGACTCCAAGACCAGTTAAGTTCTAGGAAGGTGACTCCACATCAGAGACAGTGCCTTCGTTCTGAAGCATCCTCAGCTAGAGGCATCCACCACTGGTCATGCAGCATCCTCTATTAAGTTCCTATCTATGCAGAGGTCTACTCCAATATTCCTTCTGTTTACCAAGAGAAAAATGAGACCACATAATACATTGATAATCTCATGCTGAAAGACAAATGTGATTGACCTCACCTTTGGATTTATGACAAAGCAGTAATGTTGCCTCTACTCCTCTGCTACTGAGCTGATGCTAACCATGAAAAGCCAGCACCAGGAGGCTCAATGACACTGACATATTTTACTTTTACAAAGCAAAAGTTGCCTCAAAGAACAAACAGCTTCATAATAGAAACAACCACCATAACATCTGATCCTTCAGAGATTTTTTTATCAAAGTTGCGTGGATTCTAGTTTTCCTCCACAAAAAACACAAAACTGAGCTGTTCCTGCATTTTAGGAGAGCTCAGCCCAGAAAGCTATACCAAGTTATTTGAATATTTTCATACATACATAAAACACACCTTTTCTCCTTCTGAATTTCAAAACAAGCATCTAAAGCAAAAGCAAAGGACTGCTGGATTAAAATATGACTGGGGAAAAGAACGAACAATAAAATCTCTGGAATATTACACATAGTACGCTATATTACACTGTTGCGTGGGTGAGCACATAGTACAAAAATATGGTTAGTATCTGTGAATTGTTAAGGCTGATGATAGAGGAAACTAAAGAAAAACATGTTTCCTATTACTCAGACCCCACAGGAGATAAGTTGGTGGTACATAATAGAAGTGCACTACCACCTGTCAGTTGTTACAGAAGAGAAGAGTGAAAATGTTAAATGCTAAGGCAGAGATGCTCTTCATTTGAAACAGGTTAACTCATCTAATTTCCTAAGCCTACCCAAAAGATTATGAAACAGCTTCTAAAGCCAAGGCAGGTTTTGTTCTGTGCACTGTTCCTACATTGTCCGTATAAAACAAATATTGTTAATGTGTTATATGTTTAAAATTTTCTTTTGTGTAAAACATACAGACATAGATATACATGCACATATGTATATGTACATATGTATAATTTCTGTCATGCAGATGTTGGCAGACAAGTGTTAAGAAACATGACAACTCTGGGTACTAGACATTTAAGTTTCTTCTGTAGAGCCTACTGCCAGCTGCACAGAAATGGGGATCCCCACTCCAAAAAGCATCTAAGCTCTACTGTAACAGCTTAGGCACCAAAGTACCTCTAAGCCCAGAGCTTCATCACTCAAAGAGGGCAACGAAGAACCTGTGCAGGAGTTATTCTTGGGAAGAAAGTTTAGCCCATATTTACTAGGGACCGAGCAGACGTGTGCCTGCCTGGTGGCTGTGTGGTAGCACGGCTGACTCAGAGGTGTTCAAGGTCAAACACTCATTCACCACTAAAAGTCTGAAAATAAAAAGAAGCTTGAACACTGAAAGGAAGAATTATGCTATAAAAGGAGCTCTGAAGATAAACAGAGAACTGAGATGATGACATGTAGACCCTACGTTATCTAGGACTATGCTCCTGATAGAAAGCAGACATGCACGAAGCATTGCCCGGTACAGCCTCTATCTAAAGATCCAATGGCCCAAGTGACAACAGAATCCGAGATGAACATCAAAACTGCAAACATCAGGAGCCTGCTGCACACAGATGACAAACACCAGCACTAGCACACAGGAAGATGAGCTGCAGCAGAGCTGGGTCAGCAATAGCCTGGGAGAAGGAGACAAATCAAGCTCTCCCAGCACACGAAAGCCTGAAAAGAATTATGGCTACTTTCTCTCTACATATGCACATACACCATGGAGCTGAATAACACAGAGGAAGAACAACTCTACACTAGAGGACAGAAGAAATTGGAATAAAATGATAGCTGTGCTATCACAGCTAATGAGTAGCAGTTAAGAAAGGGTTCCTAACCAGCAGAGGAAGCCAGCACTGTAATAGCCTTTAATGGGAAACAGTAAAGACAAAATCAAACTCCTTTAAAGAAGGCATTCAGTAATACTTATGATAGGAATGACAACATGATGCCTACAACAGGGACCAGACTCAGCAACAGGAGATATCCTAAATGCTGTGTTTCTAAAATTTTTAAAAAATAAGGAGTTATAGTTTGCAGAAGGTTTTTCTGGACATCTCATAAAAAAATACCTGAATAAAGCTTCCAGAGTTCTGCAGCTACAAGAAGAGATCGAACACCTACAAGTAACTTGGCTTGGCAAGACAGGTTTCCTTTCCAGATCTACAGCCACCCCAAGAGAGCCCTGCTGTGCCCGGCAGGTTAAGCACGCTGTCCCCCAGGACAAGCAGTCCTGACTGACTGCTCAGGACCAGCCTTTCCATCTGCTCCATTTGACCCCTAGTTCACTTTGCCGGAAGCTTTTATACTTGTCGGGAAGGAGCTGCATTCTCTCTTGATAACAAGCTCATAAATACCAGTTTTCTTCTCCTATTAAAAGAGGAATGCATTAGGAAAGCATCCATGCAGAGTCCAGACAAGAATGACGGATGAGATGCAACTCTCCTTCCCACGCCCCCCAAACGTGACACTCCCACTGGTATGAATCACCTCCTTGTGCTCACTCAGGCGGCCAAGGAGGCACCAAGGAGAACAGGGCTACGCCGCATACACACCAACTGCCGGCCAACACAGAAGCTGAAACAACTTAAAATAAGAGAGAGGGAAGAGTTTGCATCACCACCTCGTGAACCATCCAGGGCTGGAGACAAGGAATGTTTTTCCCTGCATCGTTTTGTGCCTGCACCACCGGTAACTTTCTCATCTGATAACAGAGCTATCTACATAAGCAAAGGAGGTCAGCCCAGTCATCAGTGGGGATTAGCAATACAGACACCAACTAGTCTTCACTGGCAGTTCTTCGTATGCAACATACACTTAACACATTTTCCATTTTCTTTATCTAATAGCACACGTGTGCTCCCCTCATGGGCCTGGGCGGTAATCTAGAAAGTACTTCCGTCTTAGCACATGAAAGCCACTTTAATAGGACGGAAGCATCTATCTTAGCAATTAGAGGATATTGGTTTTTAGGGTGGTGACTGCTGCTTACCCTTTGTTTGCGAAGCTCATAGCCAAATGAATTCAGTTCTGCAACAGGAGCTTCGTAACTCCAATGCTATTTTACCCAGTGCAGTTAAGATGATGTACATAGCTTTGGGAATTTGGCTGTACTGTTTCCATTATTTTGCAATGTTATCAGAAACACAATTTACAGTTCCAAGACTGAAGGGTTTCCCTGATCTAAAAGAGCAGAAGAAACAAGAGCACTAAAGGAGAACTTCTACAAGCTGTTGGTATCATATAGCATCTATAATCTAATTAAACAGGTTGTTCTGCCCGAAGATGTCATTCTCCACACCAGTTCTTTACAATTTGATCAATAAAGTGATTTCAGAAAATATATCTGTACCTGTGCTGCTGTTCCCTATAACCTGGTTCCTGACAGTTTAGCGTGAACACCAACTCCACCTTCCAATTAAGCAATAACAACCCCGAACATGTGCATTTGTAATTAACACATCCAATTTTTGAATGGATGTTGCCTCACATTTCTCCAAGATGAGCAACAATTTAATTACGGGGAATTGCTACTTGTTGTGTTTCATCTAAATCTCTTTTAAAAATGCTTAAAGGAACAAGACATCACACAATCATGTCTAAGATGTCAGCCTAGGATCTAAGTCACAGGATTTTGACACGCTAGCTGTGAGGACATCGAATGGATGCAAATTTCTTCCCATTTATTTAGAAAAGTTACCCAGTGGCAATAGGGATAAGGTTGAAAATATCCCCTTAGACTTGGAATTTGCCTTGTGAAAGCCTGCAATACTGCTATCCCTGCATATTTGCAACTCATCCTACCACTGATGGGCTCCATCTGGCACTAAACTTCTCCAGGACACTGACTAATGTACCAAACACTACACAATTATAAGCAGTTTGTGTTTAAGATGCAATACCTTGCAAGTATTTCTGTATTTTCTACAGAAAAAAAGCACGTAACTTGACGTAACTCTAGGGCATAAATTACTCCAGATATTCTGATATAAGGTCATTGCTTTATTGCATCCCAGGAGACTAGAGAAACGCGTTAAATCTTTTTATGCTGCAAACATTTGACCTTCCTGAACTGAGTATCTGACATACATACACAGGAAAGAGTACACCAGCACAGCAGCAGGGCAACACAGTGCCTGAAGAACTATATATTCAGCCTTGATTTAACAAACAGTAATATTATCAGTCGGCTCAAACGCAGAGTAATAGGGTACTGTGTTGAAAGCTTTGCTATTAACTGGAGCACTGTGTTTCTTGCTTGAATGTTCCTGTTCACAGATCTTCTCCAACAAAACTCTCCAATTCCTGGAGGTCAAAAAAAAATTCCGAGGATGGCCAATACGGAAATTTAGTCACAAAACTCTGGTCTCTGCCAGAGAACTGCCCGGATTTGAGGCAGCATTCTGACATTCTGATGCGAATGACTGCATCATGTAGAGACCGCACTCCAAACCTCCTCCTTGCAAAAAATATTGCCGTCACTAAGATCATCGCTATCTGTCACACTTCTCAGGGGTCAGCTAGCACTCACTGCACCAGGTCTTCCTAAAGCTTGCCCTCTCTCACACTTGTGAGTGTATTTGGACAGTATCCACCAACTCCTGGATCAAAAAAAGATCAAAACATGACATAAGGACCTATATTTTAGTTTTCAGGGGGGGTTGTACATTTTCATGTAAAGAAAGGAATCAATCATAATTTTATTCCAATGAAAAATCATGTCCTGTCTGGTGGGTAATTTAGCAAAATGTAAGTACCACTATTCTAAGGACTGGCTTTCTGTGGACTCAAGCAGATCTGATTTTATGACAGAACTTCCTCCAAATTCAGAGCTAGGGCATCCTCTAAACCACAGGGTCTTCTCCTGAATGACCTCTGTGCTCTAAGGTACAGGACGCAGAACAGAGGATAGGAAGAGAGAAGATCTTGCTGCGTTGTGGGGAAAAAAAAAAAATATTTAAGAAATTCACACTTGAAACGATCCTCAAAAGGTTTCTTAGATTTTTACAGATTTTTTCCTATTAAGAAAAATTCTTAACAGAATTTAGTCATCCTGGCCTGTCCACAATAAGAAAAGAGGTATGACATACCAACACCCCCAAAACTGGAGAAGGAGAGGCAGTATTGACATCTCCCTACTGTGTTGTCTTTTTAGGTATAAGCTTTAGACACACTGCTTCTGCAACACTAAGCCAAGCAACAAATTAAAGTTAATCAAAGATTAAAAGGGTCATTTATCCCATGCCCACAAACATTCACACAGTCACATGTTTGTCAGAATTTTATTCTAAATAATTCAGCATGGGTTTCTATAATGCAGAAGTCCTGTAAGAAGCATACAAGTCTATTTGCAATGATTTCACCCAATAGGTATGCAGTTGCAGAAGTGATCACAGAAACAGAGATTCAGATTTAGTTTTCTCCCATTTCCCTAAAACATTGCTAAAAACCTATTTCATCATGTTACATATTAGGAAATGCTAAAAAAAGATAAGTGATGATAGAAGGATCAGTACCACACTGCAAGAAAGTATTAAGTTGATTCACAAATGTTTCTTTAGTTGCCTGATGACACCTGCATCTGTGAAGGCTGATTCCATATGTTACCAGAAATCAGACTTTACAACTTTAACCCATAAACATAAAATCCAACCCTCATTATTTCGAAGTTTCTACCAAACTATCCAACCTAAAACTGCCCTGGGATTGACTGCAAGGAGTACAAGAGAGCACGTGTTAGTCCAGCAACATCTTCAGCACCACGAAACACCAAGGGATACAGTCTGTCCTTCACCACCCTTCCCACTACTGCTAAACTCTCTCAATGTGACAGTTGATTTCAACATGTCAGCAATCTTCTGCTCAAGTCACAGGCTCTTCTAGAGGAGTCACGGCACAGTTCTGCAAGATAAACTAACATCTACTAGTACCCGAGTGAAACCAAAATCATCTCCAACACAATACAGATGTGAATCTCTTCTGAGAAGCAAACAGGCAAGCATCTCCCATCAATGGGCTAATGGCAATACCACTCCAAATGAGTCCCAAATAGCAAATAAAGAAAAATTAAAATGTTATATCATTTATACCATATAAAGCAGCCATTATTTCTAATCATCATGAACTGTTATACAAGTTGCAGCTATTACAAAACTTTAATATTCCTTAAAGAAAAACACACCAGTCTGTTTGATAGGTGATCATTACCAACATCCACCCTACCAAATCAGCACTCTACACACATTTTCCTCTTTGAAGAAAGCCAGACCTCCTGCCAGCTTGCAAGAGTAAAGCTACAGCCACATAGACCTGCTTCATTTCCTACACCACTTCTCTATATAGCTCTCCAATATGGTACAGCACAAGCAGAAACACTAGCTGGAACAAAGCAGAGAAATCATCTGGCCTTTCTACATCCCTTTGAGAACTCATTCCTAGTGAGGTTTAAATCAATTAGCTACAGACAGCACCAGTTAACTTCCGAAGTCCAATCTTGGTGCAAGGGATCTGTAACAAACTACAGACACAGCTAGACAGCTTTACACCATTTCCTCTTCTGTAGTAGATGCTGGCTGATGTCTTGGCAAGACTCAGTGCTCTGTTTGTGTACCATGCAGAGAGAGATACAGAATAAATTATAACAGAAACAGCCATTATTTCTAATCATCACAAAGTATTTTTCCTGTAAACTTCAATCACTGTTAATCACTGTCTCTTCCTTGCGATTGAGGAAACGCAGTGCAATTAAGGGGGTAGAGTAATATACCTGAAACAGCACTAGATAATTAATAAGATTTGGCTTATCATTTGTCTAAATTATTTTAAATGTTACTAGAAGTTTAAAGATTTTGTCTCTCTTTTACAACAGGAAAGCCATTCATTTCTCTCTGTAAAAGTATACATACACAAATCAAATCACGTTAGTCTAATAAAAGAGACCAAGCTCTAAATTGCATTGCAGGACATTTTTTCAGGGCAGAAGTAGTCACTGAAGCTTTCTCTACCCATTCTCCAGGTTTAAGCACCTTTTAAAAATGCTGACAACAGAAGAGCATCAGTGTTCCAGCATCAGGCTCACCTGTTGTACCTAGAGATATCACACACCTCCATCCTCCTACCTACTATGCCTTATTTATACAGACAAGGATCACAATAGCTCCAGTGTCACATCCAAATCATATGCTGTTGCTTGCTCACCCTGACCTCCACATCCTTTTCAGAGCTGCTGCTATCCCACATGCAAGCTGGAGGGAGCAGGCAACTCGTTTGTTAATTTACACTAACAAGCATTCAACACACTGCAAGATTGGATCAAGCTCAGAAAATGATGTTAAACACTTCACTTAAGAACTCTCTTATATCAGAATTATTATCAGAATAATCTGATAATTCTGCAACTATATTTGTAGATAAATCATGAAAACATTGAATAGTAAGAAGCTTCCTGGTAACCCAAGGAAAGCATCACCTATTTGAATTGCCAGATTACGAGGCAATTAAGCTCCAATCTTTCTCTTAAATTTGGACAAATTCCCCCTTTCCTCCACCAGGTTTCCAAGTTGGCCAAATAAAGGCACATTTTTTCAGGTGTTTAGTAGCACAAAAGCTCATAGCAGCAGGAAAATGTTGGGGCTGATCCCACTCCTTTCTCCCCACATCCCCAGTCACCACCTCCAGCACTCAGACCGTTCACTGAACCTTTCCGGCACACTAGGGCAACTGAAACTAACTCATCAAACTATGTGGATAGTTTTCTCTGTCGACTTAGCATGCTGAAAAGGCTCAGGGGAGCAAGTGAGCAGACCACTGCAGCCAGATTGGTTTAGGCTATGAGGAAGCTCGGAACGGTGTTCATTATGGCTAAAATGATCAAACCACTGACGAAAGTACTGGGCTCCTGTTTCTGGCAACAGAAAGCTGAAAAAAAAAAAAGCTAGTCAAAACACAGATTTCTCCTGGGTTAGCTGCAAAGAGTGAGATGAAAAAAGTGTAAGGAAGAAAGTGAGTCCACATATCTGGAGCAGGGACAGAAGAAAAGCTCTTAAGAGAGAGACCGCAAAACATGCAATTTTTTTTCCTCAATTAATCAGCAGCATTTTAGAGGTGGCACTCAAGTAGATCTGCTCACCTGTCATGCACAGCTTATCACTGGACCAAATTTTTCACCACTGCTCTAACCTCCACTGCTCTGCATCACACCACTGCACCATCTGTCGCTGTATCCACCAGAGAAACCATAATACAAAAAACTATGAGAAAACCTATTCCCCAAGATCTCAATCACTGAATTGTTTGGCCAAGACAGAAGATTTCAGCCTGAAGCAGGCATTAATGAAAAATGTGACTTTGACAAGCTGATAGCCAGCAAAGCATGACTGAGCTCACAGCAAAGAGAACAGCAATCTTAACTGCATCTTGCAGCACTTGGAGATGGACACCTGAAAACAGAGTATACAAGGTACTACAAAAAGTGATTTGACAGACCAGACTGTTCCTTCACATTTTAAGGCCTTTTTGGCCACTTGCTGATGTTATCCAAGAGTCACCAACAAAGCATTTTTTATGTTTTAAATAAATACAGGATAAAAACCACTGCATAACCCTTAAGGTCTGTTTTAACACAACACAAATTGGACCCACATCACAGGATGATGCTTGGCTGGTGCCCACAGGGCAGAGGAATCTCTAGGGCCTCAAAGAACCCTACACCCATAGGTGCCTGCCCCATGTCCCACAGCATTGAGGGGTCACCAGGGCCTCACAGCACCCTTAGAGCACTCTAAAATCCTGCCACACAACCCATGGGGACAGGGGTCACCCCAGCCTAATGGAGGCCCTCAGCAAATCCCAAAATCCCACAACCCTGCCCCACATCCCAGAGCACCAAGGGCTCACCCCACTCTCACCGCATCATTAGAGGACCCTCTACACAACACGCGTAGAGGACCCTCCCCCACAAGCCACAGGGAGAGGGGTCACCACGGCCTCACAGTACCCCTAGGGCACCCTAAAATCCTGCCCTGCTCCCCATAGGGGCGAGGGCTGCTGCAGCCTCACAGCACCCTTAGGGGACCCTAAAACCTGACAGCAGCACCGGAAGATCACTAGGGTTTCATAGCACTCTTAGGGGACCCCACGATCCTGCCCCACACCTCAGAGAGAAAGGGGTCACCCCAGCCTCATGGTGCTCCTGAGGGAGCCCTAAAGGCTCACCCCACATCACCAAGGGGTCACCACAGCCTCACAGCACCCCTAGGAGACCCAAAAATCCTGCCCTGTATCCCACAGGGCCGCTGCAACCTCACAGCACCCTTAGGAAACCCTAAATCCTGCCTCACACCCACAGGGAGAGGGGTCACCCTGGCCTCATAGTGCTCTGAGGGAACCCCACAGTCCTGCCTCACAGCACTAAGAGGCCACCCCGGCCCCACAGCATCCCTGGGGGACCCTAAAATCCTGCCCCACAGGGAGAGGGGTCACCCTGGCCTCATAGTGCTCCTGAGGGAACCCTACAGTCCTGTCCCACACGCCACATCACCAAGGAGCCACTTCAGCCTCACGGCACCCCTGGGGGAGCCTACAGTTCTGCCCCACAGGGAGAGGGGCCACCTCGGCCTCACAGCACCCTCAGGTAGACCCCACATCACTGCGGGGGTCACCACAGACTCACAGCACCCTCAGGAGACGCCACACACACCTCCAGGGCTGAACGACCACCCCGGCAGCGGGGCTGCGAGAAGCCACCAAACCACCCCGGCGCTCAGCGAGGAGCAGAAGGGGAGGGGGTAGCGGGGGGGAGTGTTAGCGGCAAGTGTGGGAAGAGTCCGTCCCCGTCCTCCCCCCGCCGCCACTTACCCGCCCCGCCATCTTGCCGCTGCGCCCAGCCCGCAGCGCCGCGCCGCCTGACAGCCGCGCCGCAGCGACGGTCCCGCCCCGCAGCCGCCAG
>JAVKLA010000081.1:39917079-39951175 GCA_034782735.1 Sagittarius serpentarius
GGGGCGGGGCGGGGCAGGGCAGGGCGGGGCGGGGCCGGGCTCACCTGAGGGCGGGGGTGGCGCAGGCCGCGGAGAGGCCCGGCCCGCGGCAGCCGCCACCTCGCTCGCCTCCGCTCGTACGGCAGCGCCCGGCAGCGGCACGCGTCACTTCCGGGCGCCCCGCCCTGCACTCTCTGCCAATCAGCGGCGGGGAAGAGCCGCGAACCCACTATGCCCCGGGCCCGGGCGGTGCCACTCCCCACGCCGTGAAGGGGACGAGGGTGGGGGGGTGGACGGCTCTTCCGCTTCACCGCCCGTCGGCGACACAACCCCGGCGCCGCCCGCTCCCTCCCCCTTCTGCCGCGGCGCACCCGCGTTCCGCAGCGGCGGCGCGTGCGGATCGGGGGGAATATCGACTCGTGTGCCGTTCCGCTGCCCCCCCCCGTCCGCGCCGGGGGCGGTGCCGCGCAGGCGCCGCAGCGGGTCTGGGCGGGACCCTGAGGGCCGCTGGACTGTGGCACCCCCTGCACGGCCGGCGGCCCCGGATTGGCTGTTCCGTCCGCAGCGCCCGGGCACCGAAGGCCGCCTCCCGGTACCGCTCGCCCATTGGCCTAGCGGCGGAGGGGGGGAGGGCGTTCTGCAGCACGTCACCTGGGAGCGCTGTTGGGATTGGCCGGTTGGGCCGTGCGCGGGGCAGCGTCGGAGGAGCCTCGGATCTCCTCACGGCGGGCGGGCGGGCGGGCGAGAGATAGTGCTGCGCCCTTGGGTCCTTGGGCTCCGGTAACGGGCCCGGCGGCGGCGCTCAGGCCCGGGTGCCGGACAGGCGGCCTCAAGCGGAGCTGGGGATACTGGATGTGCCCCCGGCTTGGGACCGGGGTGGGTCAGGCTTTGCTCTGAGGGAAGGGGCTGTGGCCCGAGGTGCCTGGCAGGGCCGCGTCCCTGTGGGGCCGTGTGCTGGCGGGCAGCTGGCCTGGGCTAAGCCCTGCCTTGTGAGGGTTGAGTGGGGGACAGGCCTCCAGGCAGATCCCCTGCCCATAGCAGGACTGGCATGGGCAGGGGTCTGTCAGGGTTTGGAGATCCCTCACATCTCTGGGCCCCTGAGCACGGAGTCCTAAACAGCGTTCAGTGAGCAGGTTACAGGGCTTTGTGGAAAAAAAGGGACCTTAAATCTGTCAAACTGCTCCAAATGGGAAGTGCACCAATACAGCAGCTATTTTAAACAGGGTGCCGTGGCCTCCTCTGATAGTACATCCAATGGCTTATGTTTTTTTCTGAAGTGGCTTTCCATTCAACAGCATCTGGCTTATACTAACAGTGTCTTTTTATGCTTTGTGCTACAAATTACAGGTGTGTGCGAGCCTGAAAGCCAGATAATGGGAGCTTAGAGCTGCTACTCCAGTCTCAGCAGGTGTCAAAGGCTGGCCTTAACCTCATTCTTTGGTAAGGACGGCTTGGGGCTTCTAAAGCCTGTTCCTAGGCCTTCCCTCACAACGTGGGTGTCTTCTGCTCATTGCAGTTCTTGCTCCTACATGGAGCTGGCATAGCCTGGTCCTGTTTGAGCACTTACTGAATATTTGCAGCCAGACTTCTGGATATGGATCTGTATGGGGGCCCACTCCTGGGATCTGTTTGAAATAGTGCTTCACTCTTAAGAGCAACAGGTCATACTGGATAAACTGTATCATGTTGAGAGATGAAAATAGCTTGTTCACAGAGCTGAGCCCCCCTGTGTAATGTTCTGCAGGAGAATGAAATTCCAATTATGGTCTTCGGTCTTGACTTTGCTTTGAGGGAGGAAGGCAGCGAATGCTTGGACTCCAAAGCAAGGTTCAATACTGTCTCCAAAGCTGACCTCAACAGCCTGGAAATCAATTCTGGGAGCGAGCTTTAATGCATTAGCAACCCTTCACATCAGCTTCCGGCACAGGGCTTTGACAACATAATAAAATATTAACATTGATTTTAACAGACGGTTTGCTGCCTTGAACAGGTAGCAATGTCAGCTGTAACCCAGAGGGGAATGCCAAGTTCATGGAAAACTGGGGGGGCCACTTTAACGCAGTGGGCCAAAGTGGTTGATATGTCTGGCCACGGATGTACCTCAGTGCAGAGTACGAGTACAGGACTCAGTGGATAAAGAAATCGGGTCGATACCTAAATCTGTTTTGGACAGATCTAAACAGTGTAAGAATTCGGTTTCCCCCAGTAAGACCGTGTTCCTCCTGCTTGCACAGCAGCTAAGCAGAGTTTCTCTGTCTATGTCCCTCCTCAACAGAAATCACTGCACCCAGGAAACATCTCTGAAAAGCGCTTGTTAAATACTGCAAATAACCTCTCGGCTTTGGGCAGGTAACTGCCAGGCGGTTCTCACGGGAGGGGATTTGCTTCCCAGCCTGGGTTACACGTGAAACTGGCTGTGAGAAGGACAGGTGAACACCCGCGTCTGCCAAAACAGCATTTTCCTCTGCAATTGGTAAAGGTGTCTGGCCTGGAAGGTCATCCCTGGAGGAGACTGCTGCTGCTGCACACCCAGCAGTGAACTCTGGCTGAATGATGCCATTCTGGGAGGATTCTCACCACTCTGAGCTTCCCAAATCTCTGCCGTGTGGCCTTGAAGGAGTCCCTTGCAGAAACAAACACAGGAAACACAACCCCTGAATCTGCAGGGAAATAGGTGAGGGGATCGCAAGGGTGCAGTGGGCGCGCTCCTCTGTGTTTTGTCATTTCAAAAGGGAAAAAAAAGCAAAGCAAAGCTCCCCAAACCAAATGCAAAGTTCGCACCAACCAGTTCCTCTTCAGGTCTGGGACCAAAGGGGACCCCAGCCCACCCTCACTTGGTCCTGAGCTCCAGTCACGACATGTCTGCCTGGGTGACTGGACTGCACCTCAAGGAGGTTTGGGCACAAGGCTCTGAACCAGGCCAGCACCTTCACCGGGGTGCGTCCCAAAGCTCTGCCCCAAAGCCAGCCCCTCCCCAGGGCAGGCAGTGAAGGATGAAGTGGGGGGACAGTGCACGCTATGGAGCCAAGACCTTCACTGCTGCCCCCTCCCCATGCCTGTGATCTCCTGGAGTGAAACCTCCCTTTCAGCAGACACAACATCTGCGTCCTGAATCCCCCGGCAGCAGGGTGGCCCCACTCCCTGGGTGGGTTTAGGAAGGCACAATGGGCAGGATCCGGCCCCCCAGGCTCGCCCCACTAACCTCCCCATGAACCCGCTGGCTGGTAGCGTGCTGAAGGGAGTAAGAAGGCTGGAGGCTAGCTAGCGCCGGGAAATAAAAGAGATGTATCACAACACAAATGCCCACATTTCATAAAAAAATGTATGCCTCTATCATCATGAAGTTATCTGTGTACTGCCTTTATCTGCCCAAATAGAGATGGCAGCAAAAATGATGTCCCTAGTTTCCGTAAAAATAACTTGAGAACTGAAAAGCAAAATAGCTTGAGAAGCAGAAACAAGAGTACGGTTTGGTTTGGTTTCAGGGCTTTTAGGCTTTCCTTGGTCCTTTTTAGTGAAAACAGCGATACGCATACACTTGGCAGAGTATAAAAACCAGCAGCAAGGATGAGAAGTGTAAAGGAACAAAGGCTGGCAACGTAGTGACCCTGCTGCTGGAACTGGGCTCCCTCTTCCATCAGGTTTCCTATGGGTTCTTCCAACCTGGCACCCCTGGGGCTCAGGGGCACCCTCGGCCGTTGACTCCTGCACTGGTTTTAACTGTGATAAGAGTTAATGACAACTCCCCAGCAGGGTCTCAGCCCACCAGGCCCCCTGCTCTGTCACCAGTGAGGGGTAACACAGGTTTCTTCTTGCTCCCGAGGGTGACGCACAGGACTGCGGAGTCGCGAGGGCAGCTTGGCCCCGGGCAGGACTGTCCGAGCGCGGAGCCAGGGTGGCAGCAGGTGAGGGCAGCCCCGCTGGCTGGGCCCGGGGGTGGCAGGGCCTGACAGGGCCCCTTGCCCCGACACGGCGGCCAGGCAGCTCTCAGGGGAGGTGCCGGGGCAGCGCCTACCGCGGAGCGGCGGCCCCGGCCCCGGCCCCGGCCCCGGCCCCGGGGCTTGTGGCAGGGGGGGCCGAGACCGCTTCAACGGCCGCGGCGCTGTGACCGGGTGAACAACGCCTCCGCGGCCCCTCATTGGCGAGGAGGGATGAGCGAGGTGATTTTTCATTGGCTAGGTCTTGGCAGATAGGGGCCAATAGAAATAAAAGTCTGTTGCCATAAGACTAGCTATGAGCTCTCGCTGTCTAAGAACCGCGTGGAGAACAGAGAGGGTCACGCGGCGCGGGGAGGTGCGAGGGAGCCGAGTGGCTTCTCATTGGTTAGGCGGCTCAGGGGTTGGCCAATCCCCTCGAGCGCGCGAGGCGGTGGTTGGCCCCGGCGCGAGGGCTAACGGCCGCCCCTCGCCTCAGGCGGCCTGCCATGGCGGCGCGCGGGAGGGGCGGCCACGCGCGCCGCCGGTAGCTGCTGCCGCAGCCGTCGTCCCGGGGATCGCCCATGGAGGTGAGGGACGGGGCCGCGCCAGGGGCTGGGGAGAGGCTGGGCCATGCAGATCTTCCTGTCAGAAACCCAGCGGACGGTTGGAGCCGTCCCGGGGCTGGGCCTTCGCCTGGGCGCCGGTAACCGAGCAGGGCTGAGGCTGGGGGAGGCTAAGCGCCCTTCCCCCCGCAGTGTGCCTGCTGCCACCACCGGGCTTTTCTCAGGGCCGCGGCGCCCTGCTGTGTGGGGCTACCTGGGGCCCCCTAGACCTGGGCCCATCTTGTGGTAACAGGTGCTGTGAAATTTAGCTCGGAAGTGTCGGGAAAACGCTTTTCAGTGTCCCGGAAAAGTTCCATTTAGCTAAAAAATGAGTGTGTATGGTTTGGTGGGTGTGTGGGGTGTCTCAAATCTGTAGCAGCTCACTGTACTTACACGTTTCCTCATTCTTTGAGATCACACATCATGTAAGTGCTAGGTGCCCTTACTGAACAAGGAGATAACTAAGAAGAAAATGTGGTATCATCAGTATAAGAAAGGGAGCTGTGCTCCACGCTAATTC
Source organism: Sagittarius serpentarius (assembly GCA_034782735.1). Taxonomy (NCBI): domain Eukaryota; kingdom Metazoa; phylum Chordata; class Aves; order Accipitriformes; family Sagittariidae; genus Sagittarius; species Sagittarius serpentarius. The sequence continues at coordinate 39,922,098 of JAVKLA010000081.1, forward strand.
TGGCTTTGTTCACTTATTTGTAAAATGTGTCTGAGAAAAATAGTGTGTTAATACATTGTTGTAACTGTGGTGTAAACTAGAGGGAAGATCATGCTGTAGACCACGTACGTTAGAGGTAGAGCCTGTTTTCTTCCTCAGGTAGCTACAGAAGAACAGCTTTTTGTGAGGGGAGTGCTCATTCATAATATTTTCAGAACACTAGTTCTCTGAAACTTGAACTTTTTCTGAATTTAGTAAGCATTTCAAGTGAGCTGCTACGGTAATATTTTAAATATTATGCAAATAACTTCACTTTTATTTGTGAACTAAAGGGTTTTTTTAGCTAGTCAGTTTTATTTTAACTTTAAATTTTCCTTGTGTACCTCACGTTCTGAAGAAGGGAAGAAAAGACGCCTAACTCTTTGTTTGGCCACCTATTTCTATTCACCTATTCAACTTCCAGGTTGGTGGTGGGGAGAGGGGTGTTTCTTAGGTGGAAGTTGTTTCTCCCGTAGTTGTAGAGTGGGGCAGATTTCCACTGTAGCTCCCAGTGTGTGTAGTACAGCAAAATTCTATCTCCTGAAATCTGAAAATGCATATGCATTCATGTAATGTAAACAATGTAATAGCAACAGTGATGAAAGGACGAGAGGTGTCTAGCGATGCACGTGGAAGGCTAAATGACTCTTCTGCTGCTGTTGGTGAAAGGGATGATAATTCTTCCACTTCTGTAGTTGATGTTCTTCTGTGGTGGTTCAGCCCTTCGGAAGCTCAGCTAGTGTAAATGGAGAGAATGCAGGTTTCCACTTCATCTGTGCTTCCTCTGTCTCTAAACACCCTGTGAATTTCTTGTGGTTTGTTGGGTTAAGCTTTTCTCCAAGGGTAAATAGGAAAATGTTCTAACATCAATATGTAGAACCAATTCCTTGAAAACTCAGATGGAGCAGAATTCACAGGTAAATTAAAGTGTTAAAGAAGTTAATGTTGGTATAAAATCCACAGCTCTTAGGTCTATGTATAATTATGTCCTACCACTTTTTTTTCTTTGTCTTGTATAGCCTAAAGTTGCATTCAGAGGTGGCAGTCGCTGCTGGAGTAGCACAGAAGCTGGTGGGAGGCTGACTGATGTATTCAGTAATGTAATGACAGGCGCTGGCTCGCTATATGGTTGCTACAAATCACAGGTTCAGTTGATTATAAATGAACTTTTTTATATCTGTGTAAGAGTTCAGGTTGCTTGTAAACAAAACAGTCAAAAAATGTTTCTAATACAGTTGCTTATACCAGTGAGCATATATCACCATGTTTGATTTATTGATAATAAATGGCCATGGTGGTTATGTTCGTCAGAAAGGACAGTGACTTTTCTTTTTTTAATACAGTCACAGATGAAGGAATATGTGGCGTTTACTAAAACAGTATTTCACTGTGTTCTTTGTTCTTATGTTACCGTAAACAATTGTAGACAAAGTGAGGGGCAAATGACTATTTGAGGACAACTGAGAAGTTGGTGAGAAGCAGAAGCTTGGGTATTGCCACAGATATTTCTATGGCATACCACAGATACAGAGTCCAAACATTTGTATAAACTAGCCTGTTGAGCAAGGGGTTCTTAGTCTGACCAGCAGACAATGCCATGACTCTTAAGTACATCAGATCTCTTTTCATTTTGCCTTTTGTAGCCATAAACTTTCACTGAGGTAAGAGACTCAAATAAATGAATGAAAACTCATTCCCAATACCTTCAAGAACAGACCTATTACTTATTCTAGTGAAGATTCATGTGGCTTTGCTCTTCCATGTCCTTCAGTCCAGCAAATGGGCATCTTTTTTTGATTACAGAAGTATTTTACAAACATGGGAACTGAGACGTGAAGTAGAAAGACCTGTCTGTAGTTAGAAAGCCTTACTGGGAATAAAACCTGGTTTTGTGTTTTGCTTTCCGTAGCTGCTAGACTACTTTGCTTTGTAAAGGAGTATATCGTGTATCTTCAATATTTAACCCTATGAAAACGCCATTAATTTTTTCACTTACTAAGAGCTAAGAAAGCATATCTTGTTTAAACCACACAAGGAAATGTTCCTTTTCACTTAAACTGGGTAGAAGACCTTTCCTTTAGAAAACGATTAGCTGTTAGTTTTCTTCAGTAGCTTAAATAACCTGTAATGACTGGGGTGAAGGGGATGTCTCCTGACTCCTGTCAGTGATCATCTGTTAGAAACTGGTGCAGACGTTTTAGGCTGACATGACCTGAAATTTTTAATCCTATATGTATATGACTGGGCAGTCACCAGCAGAAGTTACCTGTAGTGTTATGTCAAAAAGTATGTGGCTTGCTTGCTTCTCATGCTCTGATTACTCCAAGAGTGAACTCGGGTACAACTGCATGGAATGATGACATGACAATGTGATGTATTTAATTTTAAAATCAATGCTTTTATTGTACATAAAATGCAGAATGAAGAAAATGTAGAGCTACCACAGACCTACAGTTCTTCTCTTTCAACGTCAGAGTACTCTGCCCCTGGCGACTCCTCCCTTTTATATGCACCGTGGTCTACCTATGGAGATGATACTAAGCAGCCTGCTGCTTCTCAAATTAATGTGAAGTCCAGGTAGTTATTTTTGACAGAGAGAATGTGTGTGTTGATGGAGTAGATGGATTCTATTTTTTTGTTTAATTTAACTTACAGAATATTTTTAATGAAATAATCATTTTAATTAATTTGCAATTTGTTGTCAGGGTGCAGCCTGAAAGGAATGATTATGGCAGTGAAACAGATTTATATGGACTTGTGTCTAACATCTTGGAAGAACAAGATAAATCACAGCCATATTGTGCTGAGGGGTGAGTGTGTTGCCATGCAAGCACTGCTGGCATCCTCTTCCTCTGACGAAAACTACCCTCGCTGATCTCAGTATCTGTGTTCCGTTAGTCATCTTTGCATCTGCTCCTGGCAAGTCCTCATGCTCTTCACGATTTCCCTCCCTTCCCCCTTATTTCACTTGTGATACTTGAAAGCTTTTCTCTAGGTACTCAGATTACATGGTAGCTTCTGCCTTTCTGGTATTTACAAAACTTTGTAATTGGGTTTTTTTAAATAAGTCCTTAACAAGCATTGTGGAAATGCTGTATTCAAAGAAATCTCCTTGAATATATGCCTTGGCCTATTTTATTTTTTTTTTTTAAGATCAAGATCAAATCCAGACTGTAGATTTTTCTTAATTAATTTCAATTCACAAAATACACAGTACACACAACATGAAATCACACTCTTTCACACTTCCCTGAACTGGCAGGAGAGAAGAATTCCGTGCAAAATGAATCTTTCTTGATGTTAGTGCTACCTAAGCAATATTTGCGTATCTGAATGTCAGATTTATTATGCCTATATTGTAGCACTAGAAGAAACTATTAGATAGTGATAATAACTTGACACGGAAGGATTCAGATCCAGCATCCGTGAGATACTTAGAGCTCACTGTCTTTTGCCTGAATCTGAGTATTCTAGGTCTAAGGGATAAGAAAGGGAACCCAGTTCTCAAGGTTCTCAAGCCAGGCACCACTCCTCCGTCCTGTCTTCTCCCAAAATTCCAATGATTTCTGTATGTGTGCTGAGTTATGTGGCTGAAGTGAGGGAAAACTTTAGAGAGAGTCAATCTTGATCAAGAGATAACTTACTAATTCCTTTGCTTCAGACAGTTAATGTTGGATTTCTGTTTTCAGTTACTGCCAGATTTGGCTGTGACTGTAGTGCCTTCCAGGCACAATTCCATTTTTTTACGTAGCCTGTTTACAGTTTTCCTTGACAGTCAGTGACTGATTGTCCTGTGTTAATCCATGGTAATTAGTGGAAGGAAAGGAAGTGTGCTGAGATGCTTATTCTTGATTTACCTGCAGGAAGCAGTGTAAGCCGGTGTAAAACACAGGCGATTCTGAAGCAGAGAGCAAGATGATACAGAGAAGGCATTTTGTCTGGAGTGCTAGGACATGGCTTTGAAAGGTTGTGGGTAGTTTGGGAAGTATGGTTATCTTAACTTGTTGCTTAACCAGGAGTATTTTGGAGGTGACAGATAATAAATCTCTTGACAGAATTGACTGACCATAATTTGGTATGTACGCATCACTTGCAGCTTCAAGGCTTGTTTGTGGCTCCTAAGGTGTATGGGTGGATTTAGACAAGCCAGAATCAGTTTTCTCATCTAGTTAAGGGAAACTGCGAAGATGACAGTGGTGGATAGAAGTTGGAGTAAGTCTTTGTTGAATCAATCGAAGAAATGGTAGAGGGAAGAACTGGGTTTTTAAACCTTTTCCTGCATTTGGGGATGGAAGAGGAGCACCACAGATAAGAATCTAACTGTGTGTTTCTTGTTTTTTCAAGGAGCTGCCCGTCCAACTTAAAGTCAGTATGGCCCATGAATGCAACCAGAATTGTAGACCACCATGACCTGTTGCCAGAAACTAGAAGACCAGTTGTTGGAGCTGTCTCACAACAGGGGTTTTATAGTAGCGATTCTGTACCTGCTGTTGAAACACAGTACTTGCAAAGTGGTAATCTTGCATCGCAGCAAAATGTAGACGAATGTTATCGCGGGTATACAGGCATAGACCTTGAAGAGCAGTGTTTATATCCTTCTAGGAATGATCATGCCAACTGTTGCAGCGTGCAGACTAATGAGAGTATTAAGACAACACCGGTCTATCAGCACTATCCATACATAAAAAACACCTTTACACCCCAGGTTGGGTATTCAGAAGTAATCAAAGACTCAGGAGCCGATGCTTATTCTTACGGAAGGGAGAAGGTGTGTCCCAAAGGAGCAGATGCACAGTTGCACCAAAAGCGGGCAGAAACGTTTCTTCCGCAGTTTCACAGATACAATGAAAATGCAGATTATAGTAGATACACAGAATATTCTCATGCTAGTAAAGCAAGGCCTAACAAGAGCACCAATTGCAGCCTCCAAGAAAATAAGTTAGTAAATGGAACCACTGAGGCACCATCTCTGGACGCAGAACCGTATACCAAATTATTTCAGGTTAAATCAGGAACTCAGAAAAAGATAGAAGATAGAGTTTCAGATCAGCAAAACTTTACATTTCCCAAGGCTGTAGGACTTCTATCAGAAAAACAGCTTGCAAGTGAAGCTTCATTCTGCACTGATTTTGGGCAAAAATTTGAATATGGACTAAAATCTTTTGCAGCCTATCCAGGGAATAGTGACTGTGTAAATGGTGTAGAGAAGCAGCAATTTTCAAAGTCTGATCTTCAGAATTCTGAATACTGTAAATCACTTCCATTCTTACTAAACTCAGCAAACCCTTCAGCAGGTGCTAATGTGAGGCCAGCTTGGATGAATGTTCAAACTAAAACAGCTGCTTCTGTCCCATTTCAGAATCCAAGTCCTTTGCTGAAACTGAATAATCATTTACCTGCTTTTCCAAAAAGTTCCAGTTATTCTAATGATTTTTTTCAGTTATCATCTTCAAATTTCCCTTTAAATAGTAATTTATTTCACAAGTACTGTCAAGATAATCCTTCATTTTTTTCAAGTCTTGATTTTGGTTATAATACTGCAGAACGAGCTCGGTCTGCTGCTTGCATGGAAGCTCTAGTTAGGAATGGAGAAGAGAATCTCATCGAGTATTTAAGTGAAAAGAAATTAAAGCAGCCAAATGGATTCTGTGACAATTATTCAGCTCAGCAGTTTGGGATCATTGAAAATATGAACAAACACCTTTTCCAGTTGAAGGCACACAGTAAGCATCATGATCTGGAAGGACAAAAACATGCAGATGGGTTGTTGCAGAACATGTACCAGGATTTAATGGAGTCTCATGGTCAGCTTAATCTCAGGCAGGGGAGCGGAGACAGTAACGCCATCAATCCTGTGACTTGCCTACAGGCTCCAAGCTTTTCCAACAATTGCATGATGGGTGACTTTAGACGTAGTCAGCAGCTTGGTTCAAGTGCATTCCCCTTGAGATCAGCTCACCTATTTGGCCGTTCCATTGTCCCTCTGATGGAGTCTCATGACTTATTCTCCCACGATGATTTAAAACGCTTCTACCCATATTTTAATGATAAGATGTATGGTGACAGTTCTTTTTCTGGTTTTGTACCAGCATTTGGATTTCAAAGGCAAGTCAAAACCCGTAGTGGGCCTGCCAGCGAACTTCATGTGAGACTAGAAGAATGTTATGAACAGTGGAGAGCTTTGGAGAAAGAAAGAAAGAAGGTAAAAAAAAAAAAAAAATCAATATGCTATATCACACATTTGATGTAGATCTCATCCTACTCAATCCAGTTACAGATCATGGGTAATTCTAACTGTATGAGTTGAAATGCTTAATGGGACTTCAGAGATAAGAGTTTGCTTCCCTGTATATTTGGGACCGAAAACAGAAGTTTTGGAAGTTTGTAGCCTGGTTGGGAGCATAACTAATGTTGTATTGAGTGTTGCACTTAAAGCAGGAATTCAGTGACTTTTTCAGTCTCTGTGTTGGTGTTGAGGAAGGTGTGTTGTATGACTAACAAAGCCGTGTTACACTTTTTTTTAATACAATAAATACAATGCATCTGGAAACTTAAGAAGCAAATCCAGTAATTATATTTTCAATTGGGACTAAATGTTAATCCTTTCAAGAATTAATTGAATTTCTTAGGCCCTACACTTTCAGTTCTTTCAACAAGTTCTTCTCGCCTCCTGTTTGCCTGAAGTTTTAAACCTAAGATGTATTTGAAGGGGTTCTTTTTTCCCCAGAAACGGAGGCTGAAGAAAGGGTAATATTAAAACACTCGAACTAAAAGATTCAGGTAGTTCTGTTAGGAAGCCCTACTTAAAGCAATTGCCCTTTTTGGTTGTCAGCGGAAGTGCTTCAGGCTACCCTTGTTGAGTGTAAAAGCTGTCTTAATTTAATCAGTTTAGCTGGTATTGAAATTCAAAAATGATCTGGAGCTGTGACTTTCTGAGAGGGAAGCTTAACCAAATGTTGCCTGGGAATCGTGGGGCCAGGCCATTTGGCTGTCAGCTTCTCTGCGGAAGCTCTGTTGTGCCAGTCCAACGAAAGACATTTAATTGTGAGGGGTTGTAACACGGGGAGGGGCGGGTTTGCCAGAGTGTTTCCTGACAAAAGCCAGTTGTTGCTTTGAATAGAGGGGTTAGGGGGAGAATGAGCTTGACTTGTGGAGGGGAGCCTGATGTCTAGGCTTGCATAGAAAAGTGCAAAAGAGAAGGCGTTGACACATTCTGAGAAGGCGGCGGGGGCATGTGGAGAAAATCAGGCTGCGGCTTTATGTGGACCACCACAAGACAATCTAAGAAATGCAATTTTAAAACAGATTTAGCTAGCTATATATTGTTACAGGTGTTCCAGCGTGACATAATGGGCTGGGAGAGATTGAAATTTGAAATCTTGCAGTCAGATTTCAAAGTAATTTTCTGATGGCTGTATAAAATATGATTTCATTTTAACAGAAGAAAAAAAAGCTTTCTGTACTTAGACTAATCTGTACAAAATTTAGGTTAATTGCTAACTTAAACAATTTTCTTTTAATTTTGTGGGTGAGGTCCACATCCGTTTGCTCATTCTTTTTTGCCGTGTAATTCTGACTTGCCTCCATTTTATTTACAGGCAAAATTAGTACAGGCTGTAGTCAGAGTGTGAGAAGACATAGCACTTCTGAAACATGTTATGTTAGCATAATTACTTTAGTTGAACTGCTTTGAGTAAAGCGGTTGTTCGCTTAAAACAGGGGATTGTCTTACCAAATGGTTAAATCCCAAATGCCTGACTCCTCATTATCTGCTTTAAAAAAAATCCAAAACCCTAAGGGAAAGAAATTGTGTATCTGATATTTTTTTCTTGTTTCTGTAATAAAGCACACTTTGCTGCTTACATTCTTAGGGAGTTACTCTTTTGTTTTCCTGCAGACTGAATCAGCTCTTGCTAAGAATTTCCAAGGGAAAAAGGTTTCCAGTGCTAACAACACTCCGATTCCAAGGCTGACATCAAACCCATCAAGAGTTGATCGCTTAATTGTGGATCAGCTACGTGAACAAGCCAGAGTGAGTTGCAGGACTTAGAACAAAAAAAAAAAAAAACCAACACCAACACTATTGAACTTACCACTCAGAGTATATGCAAGATGATCAGAGCAGCTTTTCCCGAAATAGCTTTGTTCTTAAATGCTATGCAGGGAATAATATTTCAGCAGTCCCTGCTAGAATTTCTACAGCTCCAGGTTCACTGCTGCTGTTACCAGGGAACCCACTGAGTGGCTGAGGCTCATGTTTACATGCCAGGAGGATGTGGTCCGTAGTACAAGAGCATGCATGCGATACCAGAATCCAGTCATCTAGCCTAACTGCTTGCACAGCTCTAAGATGTCTGCATTTTGAGCTCTTCTGTTTTGAGCGGCTCAGCAGATAAATGGTCACTATAGATCTGTAGACGCTGTATTAGAGGAGGTATTTGTGGGGAAAAAGCAAGTTTCATTAATGTTTGTAAGACTGATATATATTTGCTTGAGAATCTTGTATTATTTTAATGCAGAATGGTTATTTGATGCAACTTCAGCCTGAATTTCAGAATGGTTATTTGATGCAACTTCAGCCTGAATTTCTATGTTAACTAGTTTGCTGCTTAAGCCAAACAGTCATCACCTGTAGGGAAAGCATGACTTGTATCTTTTGAGCTGCCTGTGGCTCTGTGGCCAAACGATGGTGCCAGTGTGCAGTATCGTGCTTCTTTGTGAGGCAGCAGCCCGCGCAGAATTCTGCAAGAGAGACTAGAGGGAGGAGGCGACCACAGGCAGAGCTTATCTGAGCTGCCAGCAGAATAGCGAGGGTCTGATCTGGCTCTTCTGAGGCTGTGAGGCCAGAGCCAGGATGCTCATACTGCAGGAGGAGGAGAAATGTGGGCTGAAAACACAGAGCCGAAGCCTGCCCCTGCAAGGCGACGTGGGATTAAAGGCAGCAGGTGTTGTTCTGAGAAACGCTGGTTCTTGGAGGAGCCAGTACTGCTGAGCTCAGCTGCTCCCGAGGCTGCGGTGGTAAGAAGCAGTCTTTCTTACCAGTCTCGCACAGGTGAAATAAGCCGTGGAGCCCTGGCTGCTTACTGCCAGCTGAAATCTGTCTTGTACAACTGCCTGGTTTTGTTCATACAGCTGAGTAGAGAGTACAGTGAAAGACGTGTTGATAGATTTAGTGTACACTTTTTAAACTACTGTTTTATGAACCCCAAAAGAACAGTGTTAGGAAGTTTCCACTTTCAGAAGCCTTGCCTGTCCTTGTCCTACTACTTTAAAACTGCACCTAAAAAAGGACTTAATCTTTTCTAGCCATTAACCAAGCTTCAGGGTATAGAACCTCAGACACTTGTTAGGTAGCAACTGAAAAGTAGTTTTAAGAATGCTTAAAAGCACAGTGGGGCTGTTGAACCTGGATTCTAACATCACAAAGCTTAGTGATGGCCAAGGAGAAACACTGGTACAAAGGTTCAAGTGGAGGTTGAGCTGGCTGAATGTAGGATTAACTCTTCGTAATGTGGAGCATCTAGTTAAATCCTCTTGGTGGTAACGCACTTTACTTTGGTTTTCTCATTTGAGACTTCCATTTGCATTTGCTTTCAGTTCCAGAACAAAGCATAGCTGACGGAGAGGTGACAGTAGCTTCCTTCACTATGCCATCAGTAGCTATTAAGACCACTTGATAGTCAAAGAACAAACTTTAAACCAGGATCTCCTCTCTGCAGATTGTATCTCATCTCCCTTGTGTCTGGGGATGTGTAAATCCACAGCTCTGTTGTAACTGGAGAATGCCATAGTCACCCCCCTGGGGGGTACTCTGAGGCTGGACATTCAGCTTGTCCTGTTGGAAGAATGATTTTTGCCAGAGAGAGGAAATGGGAGCTTCTTTCTAGTAGCAAGGGTATCTGTATGGGTTGCGGAAAGCATTATGGTCCCTGCTCCAAATACATTGTTTTGTGAAGAAGAGTCATCAAAGCTGGGCCTGAAACATCAGTCCTTATCCCATGGTGTATGCTCACCCCTAGACTGCAGGGTCCATGGCACTGCTGGCTGTTCGCTGGGACCCTGCCACTCCAGCAGTCAGCCTCAGCGTCACTGCTGGCTTGCTGCTTTTTGTGGTGAAGGATCTGAATGACTCGGCAAGCCCTGGGACAGTCAAAAGGGGTCAGCTGTGCTTTGCAAGAGAAGGGCAGGTTTAGTTTACATCTCTGAGTCGTGAGTGGAAGGAAGTGTCTTGGGAGTGCAGCATGAACTTCTGAAAAACCTGAAGGGACAGGAAAACGAGCATTTGAGCCTTTGGTTGTTCCCGTTGGGTTGCTGGGGCAGCCCAGCTTTGCTGAATTTTTGTGGATTTTGCTTTTAGACACCTGGCATTTCTCCCAATCTTAGTTAAATGCCTACATTCTTTGTACTATCAGCTGTGGATCCCACTGGATGAGGTTGTGGTACCTGAAAACCAGGTCTTCAGAATGTAAGTCCTTTTGTGGATATGGACGTACTATTAAGTAAGACTGGGAAATGACTGTCAGGTTCATCTTACTTTGTTTCACTTGCTTACATAATCCTACTATGCCACTCCTTAAAATCTGGCTCTTTCTTCAGAAACAAATCGAGATTTTCAAACAATCTTACCTACTTCAGTTTCCTATCCCAGTGACTTACTCCTCACTTGTTTGTGTGAAGTTCTGCATTTTTTTTAAACTCTTAGCTTCCTTACAAATGTGAAATGTCACTTTTTAAGTTTATTGGTTGTTGCTGCTGTCACAGTAACTTGCGCAGTTTATTCCTGCCTACATTCCCCCCACCCTGCCCCAGCTTTTGCTGCATCTAAGGAGAGCAGGACAAGTCTGGCAGTGGGAGCTTGCTCCTTCCTGAATGCTCTCTCCAGGGCAAGGACTGGCTGCTCTGTTCTGCTGTTGTGGATGCTGTTACCAAAATAACTATCTTGGCCAACAGCCTGCTCGGAGGGTACTTGGGGCAGATTGGGCAAATTGCCCTGGTTCAAATGCCTTTGTTAGCCACCTGTTGTGGCTTAAACCCAGCTGGCAACAAAGCACCATGAGGCTGCTCGCTCACTCCTTCCACCCACCCCTGCTCCAGTGGGATGGGGAGGAGAATCAGAAAGGAGAAGAAGAAGGTAGAACCTCGTGGGTTGAGATAAGGACAGTTTACTGAGGCAATACAAGGAGAGAAATTACAATAATAATAGTACAAATGAAAATACAAAATGAGTGATGCACAAAGCAATTGCTCGCCACCTGGAACTGGACACTCCACCACTACCCCTGCTGTGATACCACCCCCAGTTTATATACTGAGCATGACATCACATGGTAAGGACTATCCCCTTGTCGGGTCAGCTGTCCTGGCTGTGCCCCCTCTCAGCTTCCTGTGAAAAGTAACTCTATCCCAGCCAAACCCAGGACACCACCCTTTCTTACGTTTTAAAAACTCTGTGCCAGTCCTTTTCCTAGGGAAGCCTACAGTCATTCTGTTGCAAGGAGACATCAAGAACTTCACTTTGCAGTGTGCTCCCAGACCCTCTGTTTCTTATTTTTAACCTGTGGATGACCATTAATCATTAGGCTTATTTATAGGTCATCAAGTGTAGCCATTGCCCAATGAATGTTACAGTTTTGGAATTTTTAGTTTTATCTCTTTCTGCAGACCAGTAACCAGGTTCTTCAGTGGTCTGTGAACCATGGTTGAGGAATTGCTCACCAAGGGGAAATTCATAGTAGTGTCACTGTTGTAAGATAAACAAGACAACAAAGATGCAGATTTTCAATTGACTAAACAAAACGGAGTTATTTCTGAATGCTTGTGCTCGATATTCTCTGAAAGAGCTCCTATAGTGTTGAGTATCCATCCTGAAAGTCAGCCTACATGTGTGGTTCCACAGCAGCTTTAGGCAATCCAAACTGGGACTGCTGCTCTGCCACGTTGCCCGTTGCTTTGCCCTGGCACAGCACCAGGAGATCATCTGGGTGAAAATAGGCCAGTCTTTGTGGGATTGGTTTTCACCCAGATAACTGCAGGAGTGCTGAAGGAAGGGAGGAACACAGTGGTCTTGATTCAGAGGAATGCACATTGGCATGGAACCACCTCCTGTTGCATGGTGGTCTCAAAGTTATCAATATCTACTATTAACTAGTAAGCTGGGTGTCCTAATATTTGGGTATTTTAGCTTTGCTATTGTGCTGTGTACACCCAGGTATTCTACAGCTTCGGTTTTGGAGAAGAAGAAATCCTAGGTAAGAATTTAAAACTATTTCAGCTATAACTTTGTGAACTGTTCTCAAAAGAAAGTAATGGTTATCATTAATCTGTTCTTCCTAATCTAGTTAATTTTCTTGTAAGTCTAGATGAGTATAGTTTGAATTCCTGTAACATGTAAAATGTTCATTAGGTTGTGACTTTACTGGGAAAAATGGAGCGCCTTCGCAGTTCTCCCCTTCATGCTAACATTTCTACTGCTCTTGATAAACATCTGGAGGTAATTCATGTAGTGCAGTCACGTAGAAAAGATGAAATTGTAAATGCTTCGAATCGACAGAGGCAAGGAGCTCCCAGATGCCAAGATGACAGAGGTATAACTATGCTTACGTACTTTTATAAAGTAACTGAAAAATTCTACACATATTGCAAGTCTACAAAAAAAAAAAGTGTGAAGGGTTTTGTATTAAAGTTTTAATTTATTTTTCAGTGTCTATAGCTTTGAGAAAGGCAGACTGTTCGGGTTTTAGATGACAGTTTTGAGAGGATACTAAAACTGGGTTATAGAGATAAATGGGTTAAATCAATTTGGAGTGCATTTATTCAATTAATAAACTAGCAAGTAATGAAATGGTAGTGGCGGGAGGTTGTAATGCAGTTTAGGCTTGGAGATGATAAAGTTATTGCCTCTTTCATCTCCCTGTCCCTCATAACCCTGTTCCCGTCACTCCTCTAGCCCTATCTGTATTTCTTTGTAGAACTTTGTTGGTATCTCCATGCTGAATCTGTGCAAAGAGACCAAGATGGCCTTGCATTATGAATGGATTTCCTCTTCAAGCATGTTCTGTCGTAGATTGACATAAAATACAAATCATATTTTGGATGGATACACAAAAATATATTGGTCAGAATGTTTTTATTCTTAAAGGTATCCAAAATGTGCAGAATGTTCAGCTTAATGTTTCACGAGTGTACAGGCAGAATAGCAGATTCCCTTCTCGCTTAGACGTGAGTCAGAATAAATTCCTGCTACCTGTGATGCTCTGAGCAACTCCTTTGTATTGGATGCTTTCTTAAATTTCTGAGAGGCCTTTGTTCACTTCCTGCCTTTCTTTCCACAACTGAATTAGATGGATTATTTTACTTCTTTGGGATGTCCCATCATGCAGTTCTGTAATTCTCAAGTTTACTTCAAAAGATACACTATAGCAATTTTTCTTTTCACCTGTTCACTGTCATTCTTGTTTCTCCTTACTTTGATTGAAAATTATGTGACTTGTTAAGATGAAGCTGGGGGGGGTGGGGTGGGAGTGTTGAAGCCCATGAAAATAATTGGTGCTGGCTTTACTTCTTAACCACATCAGTGAGCTCTGGAATTGAGTAGTCTGGGAAAGAGTAGCTGTCAGACCTTGCGATCTGCTCCCTGGTCTAGCTGTTTCGAGAAGAGAAAGTGGGCTTTGCACAATGGGATCTGATTACTTACCTGGAAGGGTTGCACTTTCTTTGTCTGCCTCTCATTCTCCGCACTGGCTGTCTCCGAGATGTGTTAGCCTGTTGTGGCAATTAGGGAGGATTTTTCAAACAGTAGATTATTGAATGTAGTAACTATATTTGTTGCATGTCTGGGAAAGCCTTGAGGAAAATGCCTGAAGCTGTGCATCCCCTCTCTTTAGCAGAGGTTTCTTGTTGTTAATAGTTTTGTTTTGTTTGAGAAGAGGTCTTCCCTGGCCCAACCCAACCTTGTCTCCACAGCACCTTTCTGTTCCACATGATCTGATATTAAGTATCTGTCTTATCAGGCAGGACCTGTCTATTGTGTCCTCTAGTCCAGGAAGTTTGACTTAAACAAAATTCATATGTGAGCAATGGTCATCTCTTCTCCCAGCTCCCCCACTTTAGTTGCAACACCGATTTACTTCAGTGGGAAGCAGGTGGATCTGAGCTGCCTCATATGAGTTGTATTCCGTGCACAACACGGGTCTGAAAAATTCTACTATTGCACACAGGAGTTGTGGAACTGTATGAGGTATCTGGCAGTTTGTAAATGGTTTTGACCACTTAATGAAGTTCTGGAAGAAATCACAATGATCAGAAAAAGGGTTTTACAGAGTGCTGTCTGTCACTCAGAACAACCGTCAAGCCTTTCAGAGCCGTCTGACCATACCTCTGCTTTGAGATTGCCCTAGATTTAGTTTTCAGGATCTTTCAGAAGGATATAGCTGTTACAGTCATCTTCTGAGGGGAGAAGAGACCTTTATAATGTCTAACTCTCAGGCACTGCATTCAGCCAAAGACTTTAAAACAACTCTTCCTTATCACTGTGGGATTTTCCCTTCTTCCCTAGTAGTGACCCAAGTGCCAACCATATCTTACAGCTTTGAGACGCGCATTTATGTGTCACTTGTTTCTTAGCTTCTTCTAGGCAGTCCAGATGACACCATTCCTGTGGTCTCTTCTTGATTCCACAAAGCTTGGTATGGAAAATGGAATTTTGAAAATACAAGACCTGATAATCAAGTCCTCCCACTCTGTTTTCTGTCCTTTATTTCTCTGGAGTTATCCTGCCAAACACTACCTTCTAAAATTCTTGGGTGGCTGACACTTGTGTTGGACAAGTGGATTTTCATGGTGATTCTTCAGTTACCAAAATCAGTTTTCCGTAGCACTCCTTCCAGCTGCTTTAGCAGTGGTAACTGTAGAGGAATCAGTGGTCACGCTGTGCAGAAGGAAGGAGGGATGTCTCAGAATGAGTGTCACAGAAACCAGCCTGGGGAGTGAGAGCCAGACAAGCTGGTGAAGAGGGATGGTGAGGGGACAAGGTTAGGCCTTTAAATTCTGCCCTTTTCTGAGGCACCCCCAGTACCTCCAGGAATCCAAGAACATTGGTTGAAGGTCAGTGGCAGGTTTTTCCAATAAAATGAAACTGCACTCATGCTTACTGAGCACAAGCACTTGGAAGAGCAGACTTTGACTTAAAGTCTTTCACTGCTTCCAAACCCCACAGAAGTGTGTGAGCAGCAAGGCAGGCGCACACGTGCTTTCTGTGCAGCCCGGCATACAGTGTAGTGTGAACCAGCTCCAAGAGGAGTGAGTGTGCCCCCACCCCAGAGGAACATGCAAGTTCTGACTGGAAACTCCAGTGCCTAGAAGAGGGTATTGAATTTGTTTCTTCACACACAGTCTGGAATTAAAGCATTATCTATGGATTAAGTCATTGTTGTTGAATAAATGGACCACTGCACAACCCTACTCTTTATTTTGAAGTGGTGGGGTTTGACATGTTTGCAGAACGTGGTCTGTATGCTTTAATAAAAGGCCATAAACAAGCTATTCCTTCACCTGTCAAGAATTTCTTAGGCAAGATGGGCAAAGGATCCACTTTGTGGATGTGGAGGAGTTGCTGTGATCATTCAGCAATGAGCTTGCACAGGAAGGGGCGAGATGCCTTTATGTGTGTACACGGAATACTTTCAAAACCAGAGCTGACCATAAGGCTTTAGGTGCTCCTGGTAACAGGTGACAGCTAAGTAGGAGCTTCAACAAAATAAGTACCTAAATTCTCTATATGTGCCTCTTTGTGTGAGGGTGTAAAGAGCGCTACTTTCTCAGATTCAACTTTTACAACCTTATAAAGAGACAGACAAAACCAGACACTAAAAAGGGCCTAAAAAGTTCTGCTTTTTTTAGCATTGCCAGGGTGAATTAATCCCAAATAGTGCTTGCTGACAGCCTGTGTAATAAAGATTAAAACGCCGTTTCCTTCCTGCAGATGTGTTTGCTCTTGCTTTGGCAATTAAAGAGATGAGCGTAGCAACACGTAAAGCACGTACAACTCTCTGGTGCGCGCTCCAGATGACCTTACCGAAGTCTTCAGCTGGAAAAATAGATCCGGAGAAAGCTCTTCGGGAGACGGTGCAACCTGAAGAAAAAGTGTGTGAAAACACGAAAAGCTGCAGCAACCTAAATCAGAGGGCTGAAGTAAGTAAGCACTAATGAAATACCAGTTGCATGCAAAAATACACTCCGTAGCGTGTCTGTGTGAGAGATGATACACTAATTGTTTTTAATTATTTGTAAAGTTTGAACTACTAATATTCATATTTAAAGCTGTATCTTGACAAGAAGTTGAATTTGCTTTAAGGGCTTTCGGGTTCTACTTAAATTGTTAACTTGACAGGCAGCATCAGAATATTGTAAAGCCAAACTGGTGAGTGTTAACTTAAAAAATCATCAGACTAATTAATTAACAGCCAAGATATTATTTAACTTCTGCAAGTGAACCCTGGTGTACAACTCTTCTGATAACTTATTTTAGTTTTGCTTTACGAAATAGGTTTTTAAAATAATGATTCTTAAAGACTGTGGTCTAATGGGTTGTCTGGTCATTATCGTATAAGATTGTGATGTAAAAATGGTTTCCTTATCGAACTAAAACCTGGAAACAGGAGGAAAAAATGCTAAGAATACCCAATATTCATGTAAAATTAAATATTTAAAATATAAATATTTATGAATTTGAGATTTTAGAATCTAAGTTTGTGAAAGGAGATGCACCGGGTTCTGCTAAATTACTGGTATGACAAAATTGCTGTTGTGAAACCATGCAATTTAGTAAATGTGTTCAAATCATTTGGGCATGCTCTTGGGGAAAAAAAGAACCTCTGTTTTAAAGTATTTAAACATAATCAAAATATGACATGCACACAGGATTATCCTTTAAAAAGCTGTGCAGCCGCTGAAATAATGAGTATTGTTTTTAATACCTTCACTTTAAAATTGGAAGAGGTATCACAAAGTTCTGAAATTTAGGTTTTCTTAAAGTTTACTCTTTCACTAGTTTGGTTTGAAATTTCGTTGTCATATTTTAGACTTATTAGTTTACCTCTGCATTTTTGACAGCTATTAATACTTGGTGTTTATCTGCATATCTTAATCTGTATGGAATATAAGTAATTTATTCACTGATACGAAATGTTGGTATTATGTGGCTCAGGAGACAGGGGGTTTTAACACTTCTAGCATCGCGTTTATAATGTGTGCATTAAATTTATTCAGCTGTCCTTGCCTAAATACCCTGATATTTTAAATGTCTCTGTTCTTCCTCCTTCTGGAAATCCTAATATGCAAAAGGTGTGATTGCAGTATGTAAATTGTCATTAGATGATGTGAGAAAGAAACCGAATGAGAATGCAGCAGAAAGCAGAGTAACCGTTTTGATCACTGAAATGACCAAAAGCACTGCCAGAGTGAGTTTATCGGGGCAGGAGAACAAAGCATATCTTCATACCACAAGTCACTGCATTAAGATTTGTTAAGTTTAACCTAGGATATGTTGATGTTAAAAGCAATGCTGTACTGACTTCAGTCTGTCTGGTAAGAAATAAATTAGCTTCTGTTGACGAGCATTTGTTCTGCGCTTGTCTTCGTAGCCTCAGCTCCTAGAACTTGATCCGTTAACAGGAATTACAATTTTCAGTTATTGAAGTACCTTAAGAACTATAAAGCAGTGGTGATACTGACATTACTCCCTTGTAGAGAGAAATGACTATAATGTTAGACAAACCAAGGGAAAATTGTATCAGGGCAGTGAAGCCGAAGTGGTGGATATTTTTTTTCCCCCCCCTGCAAGTATCTTGTTAGTTATGAGCTTTGTCCTGCCAGAGAAAGCTTAGGCAATGATGTCAAGTATCTGTACTAGAAATCTTAGCAATCTGTCTGGAGTATTCCTGCTCTATACATTTCTTGGTGTTGATGCCAGTCATGCACTCCTGATTATCAGTCCAGCATCAGTATTCAGCTCTCCAGAGGGAACGTCTGCCTGGGCACTGAATCAATAGCAAAAATTACTGACGCTTGGTTACAGCAGCTCTGCGGTTTGAAGGCGGACCTGCAGCCTCACAAGCTGGGAAGCACCAGCTGTGCTGAAATGGGCTCATGGCCAAGGGCAGCTTAAACCCTTCAAGTCAAGTCCAGTTGATTCACGTGTCTGTGTGTTTACACAAGACTACAGCACGCTCATGGGTTCCCAGCACCAAAAGCTGGTGAAGCTGCATCAGTGAGGTGCTGCAGGATGGTTGTGGTTCTCCTGCTCTCACCCAGGCTGCCTGCTGAGAAGTGTGGGACTGGACCTCCTAAAAGGGCCTTTCTTAACTGCAGGAGTGATGCGCTGGTTAGCCAGACACGACAGCCTCAACCTCGCAGCCTGTGCTTGGCTGTGGGTGCAGGGTACAAATGGTACCAGCAAAGGGGATCCCCGTCTGTGAGTGGGAGTGCCTGTGGTGCGCTTGTGACCGTGCCCTTCTTAAACCCATGCAAACTTCTATTGAATGTATACGTTTTGGCACATAAGGTGTAGCCTTTGGTTTTTTGACTGATTCTTGAGCTGGGCAGCGGGCAGAGGAGTTCATTTCCTGCCTGAGGAGGTGAACACAGCTCTTCTCTCTGGACCTTTACAGCCAAAGGCCTTAAGGAGCTGGAACAGGCTGTGGTGTGCTGGCACCCGTGCAGACGAGCAGCTCCAGCCCTCAGCTCGCTTTCCGCTTGGTACTAGAGGTTTGGGGAAGTTCAGTAGCAGGTGCCCAGCTTAGGAACGTGGGGGAAAAAACCAAAGACTGCTGCCAGCAAGGGAGGGTGGCTGTTGCTGCCAGAGCAACTAGTGAAGTGCTAGATGGCCCTGGACAGCCAGCAGCTGCCAGGGCTGCTTCAGGCACGGGTGCCAAGCCACGGTTCAGTGCCCTCACCCAGCCTCAAGCCCAGGGGTTGTGTGAAGCACCCCAGGTCTCCTTCAACACAGGAGAAAGCTTTGAGCTGGCCCACAGTGCTGGAGCAGCTCCTGTGCGGCGGTGGTGCTGTGACACCCTTCTCCCTCAACAGCTACCCCTTGCCTCCCTGTCCCGCCACAGTCCCACCCTGCAACGCAACGCTGCAGGCAGGATCCACTGAGGTGGGAAGCAAGGCCTGGGGACAAGCACAGCTTGTTCGCTGCCCTGCAAGGCCCCAGGGAGGAGGTGAAGGGAGGCACTGCAGCCTCAGGAAACAAGGTGTGAATAAACAGGGTCCAGCACCACAGCAGCAACGGGTCAGCCCTCAGAAATACTGCTGCTGGGTAAGGGGAAAGCGAGGACACAGGACAGGCCGGAGGGGAAGCCCCACACCGCACCACCAGGCACCGCAATCACTAACCACGACATTCACTCAGATAGAGAGGAACCCACTTCTTGGCCAACCAGTTTTATTATTCAAGTCCAAAGATAAAGCAGTTAGATACTCACACTTGCAGCAGCTAGTTAAACAGGACGCATGACCCTTTAATCAGACTGGTGCTGAAAGCACGTGCTGGGGACAGGCACCGCCAGCAGCTCAGGAGTTGCTGCTGCCAGGAGCACACCTCGCCAGCAAACTCGGCAGCCAGAGCATGAAGCAGCACAGGGGCGACGCATGCCAGTTCCTCCTGTACCCCTAAAAGCACTGCAGTTCCTCCTGCACACTCAGTTTACAGAAATTAGTGTTCTCCTCTCCAGAAGCGGGTGACACTGTCACAAAAACAGCTGGAAACAGCAAATAACAAGCCCTTTGGGGCAAGATAAGCATTCAGCCCCCACAGGTGGCTCCCGCTTGCAGCTGTGCCCAGTAAGAGCAACTGGCTTGTAAACCCAGTGCATCCAACTCGCCTACAGCTGCTCAGCACTGAGCCTGCGTTAAAGCGTTTGCCCTGGCAACTGCCATAGAAATAACAGTCAATGTTCACCCACACGAAACATCAGGGAGCACCATTTTCCAGCTACTGGCATGAAGTCTTAAAATAGCGTAAGGACTCAACTGATTTGCTACCACTGCGGCTGATGTCAAATCAGTGCGGCCTTTACCTTACCAAGAGCCTGTGGGTGATGCAGTCTCGTAGCTGCAACTCATATATATTTCATAACGTTTCCTTTCTCTTGCTGCAGAACAGCACTCGCCCTTGCTGAGGTCAGCCAGAACGAAGACGTAGCGTTGTTCTTGGCAGCATAAATACATGTATTTGCAAATACATTTTTCAAGGCTAGTGTAAATAAATTCGCACTCACCCTTTAGCAGCATGTCCTTAATTACATGTCAGAAAGGGACTCTGTTCTCAAATCGTAACACGCTGATGCTGCAAACCAAGGCCAGGAGGAGGATGCAGCCAGCTTGGAAGCCCTCTCCTGCATCTGGTTTTGCTTTGCTTGAAGTGGTTAGAAGTAAAAATTGATCAGTTTAGAGACATGGACATAATCACTTCACCATTCTTTGGTACAGACATTGGCCACAATAACCGACTGGGACATCTGACACCACAAGCACATGGCACGCTTCGAGTTTAGGAGGTGCTTGAAATTTCTTTTCTGCTATGTAAAAAAAAAAAACCCAAACACTTCCAAAGAACCACTCGCCAGCCACGTGCCCAGAATTTCTGCTGCTTTTTAAACACACACCATATTCGTAATTAATTTTATCCCTTGAGAGTCCAACTGGAAAACCCTAGCTATCGCTTCCGCTCGCCTTTTTGTGTCCTTTTCTTCTCCTTTTCCTTCCGCTCCTGCTTGGCTAGCTTATCCTTCTCTCGCTGGAGTTTATCTTGCTCTTTCTTCTTCTGGAACTCATCTCGCAGCAGCTCCCGTTCCAGCTTCCTGGCATTCAAGACATCCTCCACGTTTGTGTTACGGAACAGCGCTGGTGGTGTGTTAAGGGCAGACAATGCTCTGGCTGAAGCCGCACGCAAGCTGGTTTATTCTACCTCCCCCTTCACCTTCCAACTCCCAGTTCAGCTTCCTCGCCAAGCAGGTAAGGAATTTGGGAATGAGGAATGGAGAAAGAAAAAGGAATCTCTGCTTGTTTTTCCATATAGAAAAGTCATGTAGAGTAAATGCGTGCTCCCTAGAAAAGGATTTTTCCTAGAAAAATCAAGTTGCCTACAGGTTCTTAAGACTGATATGTAAAAAAAAAAAATTGTAAAACTTCTACAAATCTAACAGTAAGAAAAATAACATATACAGCACAGCTTCCTCAAGTGAATTCACTACAGCTGTGTATATGACATGTATGTTTTTACACCTATGTACATGTACATATGTGTATATATCTGCAGACAGTGACAGGGAGCTGACAGCCAGCGGGTGCAAGGCATCCCAGTAGCTCCCTAACAGCTGGTCCCAGCTAACGGGATGGGAACGGTGCCGCAGAGCGCTGGCTGGGGCAGCTCTGCCCATCCCACCGGCCACAGAGGAAGGCTGCAGAGGTGGGAACGGATGAGGCAGCTCACGCCAAGGATCGCCACAGTCCCGTGTCCTCCCTCCCGCAGCGACTAGTGGCAAATGCTTTGGGAAAAGCATGAGAACGAGCGAGTGGGTGTCTCTCCTCTGCTGTCTCTTCCTCCTAACCATCAACTTGCTTCCATCTTAAACCTGCCAGCCGGAGAGCTCAAGGAATGTCGCAAATCATTGTGTTGAGAAAAACAGGGGATATTTGGTCCTTGTTCACCATTAACATTCAGCTACACGACAGCCTTATGAGTGTCACAGTAGTTTTGTTTCTGTTGCATTTGATGACATGATTTACCTCTCTGGACACCAGTTAACATTAAGCTCATGTAAGGAGAATTATCCTTATTAATAAGCATGTTCTGTGAAGCTTCAGAGAGGGCAGAAAAGGGAAGGAAGGAATAGAGGAGAGAAGAGAGGATGACAGGCTCAGTCTCGGCTGTGCACACAGGGCAGGGAGCAGATGGACCTCTAACTTTCATTATGAGCAAGGTCAGGCTACATGAAAAGAAAAATGAATCACAAAACTTAAAAGGTGGCCCTAAAGAAACAGAGCATCAACATGGATAAGGACAGATGGGAAACTCACCATGGAAGCTGCCTTCCTTCCAAAAAGCCTGAGCCATTGAGAATTCAAAGGATACACTTTTCCGCTCCAATATTTACTGCTGTCGCAATCGATCCGTCCTGTTCGTCCTCGCCAGTGAGAGAATTAAGGAAATACGGACATCAGTAATTAACTTGTGCCTCCACACAGTCACACTTAAATCATGTCAAACAACAATTTTATCAAGTCACGAGGAAGAAGCTAAAAATTAATGCAGACAATCAAGGACCAGGCAAGCACAAAACCCCATGTTCAGCTCCCTCCTGCTGCTCAAGTGCCAGGTATGATTCCCTCCCATTCAACTTTGCTCTTCAAGGAAGAATTGGTTCTTCAGCACTATGAAGAGTTAACTTTAAACCCTCCCACTCTCCACACTCTCTCTGAAGAGGATCTTTTCAATGGGTTTCTCACCAGAAAGCAAGAGACAACTTCAACACCTTAACTACCTATAACTAGAGTTATCGGGAGGTGATTCACTCTCCTGTAACACACCTGGACTGGGCAAACCCTACCCAGCCAAGCACGTGTTGGCAGGGAGTGTGGAAATGGCACAGAAACATACTTAAAGGAGGGTCTGCTCATGGCACTCCACAAACTAGAAGCTTCCATGCTTTTTTCCATGGAAGTTATTCTATCATGGAGAGAAGGTTGAAAAGTTTCCCCAGTTCCCCCCACCAGACACTGCAAAGCTGGAAAGGCATCGGTTTAGGAGATTTTTAATAAGTATTGTCCTTCAAAGCACCAAGTCTCAACTGGGTCAGGAAAAGGATATTCCTCCTCGTCCGTCACATTGGCATACTGGGCCAGGAGGGCAGCTTTCCTCTGCTTCTCCTCCTGGGAAACCTCCTTTGGCTTCACCACAATCTTGGCCTGCTTCTCCATCATGCTGGCGATGGCTTGGATCTCATCTGGCAAGGAGAAGACTCAGAGCATCAGTCAGTCCCTGCAGACATGACAGTGAATTCCCAGCTAAGGGATGCTACACACTGCTGCTTCCTACATCTACAGTCCCCAAAAGGCACCGTCCCACTGTCACAGGCTGTGTCCCATCTGCAGGGAGGCAGCTGTTGCTGGGGACAAATGCATGGAGCTAAAAGGGAGAAGCCTCACCCAAAAATATCCTCCCCTCTCCTCCCACGAGCCGCCTCACAAGGTCACTACTGGTGCTGTCAACGCATAGAGCGCAGCAAGCCAGCCGTTTGGGGGAATTCAGTCTCAGACTTGAGAGCCGCTGGAGAGCCACTGAGGGGATGGTTCAGGCCAGCACGGCATCTGACGCAGTGATACGAGACCAGCTTCTCCTTGCAAGGAGGAATTCCCCCCGTGCTGCGCGCAGCCACGATCAGACGCTATTTTTCCTGAAGCAAGGGAAGTTTCACAATGAAACTTCGAAATCAGCAAGACTCTTGCTAATGAAAATCCACCATTTTACTCCAAACTGCATTCTCTTCTGGTTAAAAGCAGCTAAATATGTTTGTTTAACTACATACTTAAAATCACATCAAACAGAAATTCTGAAAACCCAAAGTGACTGACCCATTTAATATTCTTTCTTTTCTACCTACCTAGGGAAATGAACAACTGATTTACCTTTCAACGTGGAAGTTCTGCTGCCCATTTCTTAAAATGACATTTGGGTTTTGACACCCAAGTTTTTTTTAGTTTGTTAATAACTCATCCTCAGGATTCTGTTATTCTATGACTTCACTGGGGATTTATCCTTTTATGGAATCACAGTGAAATAATTAAATCCTTGCACTTCTAAGAACCTAGACACATCCTGCTACCTTCTTTCTGTGACAAGTAAGAAAAATCCCTGCAGGTAACTGATGGTATGAGCAGGAGGAGTCCAGCAGCAGCTCCAGCAATTCCAATCACTTGCCTCCGAAAGAGGGATTTATTTTATTTAATGCACAGAATAGCATAAATTTTCCCTGTCTCCAGCCAAAGGCAAGGTTAGGCCAAGGCCAGACTTCAGTGAATTTTCAGGCAAAGCCACTGAACTGCTGCGTGGTTCAGCCACCTCATCTATAAAGAGGAGGTGTGTGATATTTGTGAAATGCTGAGGTTTAGACAAGAAAAGCACTACAGAAACACAGGCCTCACGATAAGGGCCCACTGGGAGAACTATTTCTAGAATGACATCAGTCAGTGACAATATTCTGTTTGCAACCAGAACCAACAAAAAAATGCGAAGCAAACAAAAAGCAGGATTTAGCCAAAAGGGATGTTACATTGTCACAGGCTACGGTTAGGTCCGTGCAGTTGGAAGATTACTAACTGATCCATGCAGTATGCTTAAACCAGCAAAATCTTTCCAGCGTATGACTTCATTGTACTCCAGAGCTCTGCTCAGTGACCAGAACAAGCCTCCCCCAATGAACAAGACCAAGACAGAGGTCTTCGCTCCCGAGCCGACAGCTGAAGACGAGGAATGAATTCAGAGAGGGTACAAAGAAATGGTGGGCTATATACATGACTGGGAAAGGAGGAGCATTAGTATAGCAGCAGCAGAGCTTCCCCCCCAAGCATTTATGGAAAAAAAGGACAGTTTTAAGAGAAGATTTTGAAAGAGGAAAATAAGGATGCTTTCCTGATGTGTATTGGGGTGAGCAGCAGCAGAAGGGACAGCACAGCTCTCCACAGGTGTAGTTGTAGTTGTATAAAGACACCTGCTTTCCAAACTAGCATAAACTGAAGTAGCATAGGCATTTTACACCATAATAGCTGCATCTACCATCAGAGTGCTAGCTGCCATTGCTACGTTGCTAGCATTGAACAGAGAGAAAGCCCTAGGTGTTCTGTGAAAGGAAATGGAAACAATCCTACAGGGGGAAAAAAAAAAAAAAGAGCTTTTCCTCTGCAGGATTATGAACCCAAAGAGCAGCAAAATGCTAGGGACAGCCAAAAATTAAACTACTCATCCTCATTTCGTATTTCCAGACAAAACAGTAAATAAGCAGCAATGGCAATGAGAAGCAAGTCAGATCTGCAAACATATTAGCAGCATTGGTGTTAACTCCTAACAGGACAAACACACAGTTCTCATCTTGGGAAGGCCCTGCAAATTACTCATACCACAAGGAAAGGCACACCGAGCAGCAACACTACCTTCTTTTTTCTCTTTGGCGTCA
Organism: Sagittarius serpentarius; assembly: GCA_034782735.1. Lineage (NCBI taxonomy): Eukaryota > Metazoa > Chordata > Aves > Accipitriformes > Sagittariidae > Sagittarius > Sagittarius serpentarius. The sequence goes on from JAVKLA010000081.1 coordinate 39,947,345, forward strand.
ACAATCTGAGATTCAGACCACTTCTCGACTACTTCCCTGCAAACATCGTTTAAGAGATCTTCTTCCTAGTAAGGGAAAAGAGACTTCTCAGTCTTGAAACAAAGTTGGTCTGCTTTAAATAAGCATGAATCAGATATAAAAAGTACCAGCTGCAAAGAATCTGAACACCCAGCAATAAGCTCAAGTGATACAGCTTTTCACATGAAATCTGCTCATTAAATGCACGCACAGGACTTTGGTTAACCTGGGACAACACAAGTCATGCGATGCACTTGTTGACACAGCTCAGGACTACAGAATGCCTCAAGCCGCTAGGCAAACACAAGGCGTCAAGGCTGCCATCCAACAGCTCTGCACCGACGCCAGGCGATGCCGTATTGCCGTGGCGGTTTACTTTTCACATGATACAGCTCTAACAACGCACACTGGTTTCGTAACAGCTGGGTCTCTAGGTGCAACAGCCCTACAAACACCGAAGAAAAGCAATCGGGGTATCTTCGCTCTAGAAATCTACTGCCCAGCATCACCTCTCTTCTTGAGCAAGGCTGCAGAGAAGCTACTCAAAGGCCACCTCCAAGCCAATCTCACTAAAGTGAATAAATTAGACTGGATAAAACATGGGTCGGGGCCAGTACAGAGATGAAACCACTTTGGTGGTACTGATAGACCATTTCCTCCCACCAGCAGGGATATTCTTGTCAACTTGCCTGGAGCATTAAACACAGTCTAGAGGCAGCAGTGGAATGCATTCACGCTGTTGTTCGTTACTGAGGAAGACTAAACTGCAGTGAGAAAGGAATGCACCCAACCAGCACCAGGACAGCATTCCCACCTCCAGATCCTTCGCTTCTGGAGCTCCACCATGACTAGCTCTCTCCTCAGTGCCTACATATAGGTTCTCAGGGGACTGATCAGCACCATAATTCAAGTTCCAGCAGTGGACAGGCGACGCACTACTCTACCACATCTCGCCACGCGTGGTCGCAGCATTTCCGCAAGAGTTGCCCGATATGTGAGTTCAGGTTACAGAAGCCGAATACAGGCAAGAATCACAATCCTGATAAAAAAGAAAAGTGTTTTGAAGAGTTACAGCCAGGAGCACTTCACCGGGAAGACATATGTGTACAACAGGCAGGAAGCGTCAATATTTTTTTATTTCCCTCATTAACACCAAATGGGGTTTGCTTAGGAAAAGCCAGCAGCAGAGAGGCAGAGGGGCTCAAGGAGAGCTGATATCAAACATAAACTAGGTGGCCAGGGACACCTGAGGAATGAGCCACCTGGGACTCCCCTTGGCAGGTCTGGCCGGTGCACTGCAGCTGTTAATGCTCAGGCTAGATTCAGGCACTGCCTGCAAATCTGAGTGGTCATCCTGCTCTCCTGGGGCAGCAGCACTGCACTCAAGCAGGGACAAATCAGACAGCAAAGCAATGGTGACCTCTTGCTAGAGCTGTTCTGCCAGCCCTGACCATCGCCTACCCTGCCTATACCAAAAGCTAGCTCTGAGAGGTATAAAACTTGATAAACTCTGCCTAGAAAAGAATTTCTTATACAGGTGTGTAGAAACCAGACCTCCGCCATCTGCCTCTTTCCCCACCTTTCACAGCCAGGTGTGCAGGAATTGGCATTTCAAAGATGAGCACACCAATCCCCTGCACCCAGACTTTCCACCAAAAAGACACCAAGTTCATGATCCTCGTCTTGAAAACTTGGGCACTAGGTACCTAAAAAAAGCACCCTCCAAGTTCCAGGACAGACTGTCACTGAAAACATTACCCATCCAGCAGAGCAAAGCTCACCTGCATGGGGAACAGCAAAAAAAGTCGAGTTCTCCACAACTGTGGGACAGACAAGGAGATAAAAACGTACACAAAAATCTCCCCACCTTTTGCTCCGATACAAATAAAGAGCAACTCAGAATGAAGTCCTCCTACCCCGAGCCTACAACAGCTAAGCACAAAATTCTGCATGTAACAGGCAGATGGCAGGAGAACTGACACACAGCCATCACACAAAGCAGCCGAGCACCCAGATCATGAGCACAGTTCAAGGCTGTACACGCAACAGAACAAGGTCCCCCGGCTGGGGAGGAGATGCTACAAGGACAAACACGCGGGATATTCAAGGCTGTGAGAGGAGGTGATCTGCAAACAGAGAAACAGCAGACAGACAACGGGTTTGCAATTCCCACTGATATCAGACTCCATTTTAAGAAGTCAACACGCCTTTAACAAGAGTAGATCCAGAGGACAGGATGATGCCTAATCTGCTAAGATCGGGTATAAGGATGGGTGGGTTAGGTCTGGAAGAACCCACTGACCCCATTCCCACCAGAGGTGACACTGAGATCCTCACAGGAACACAGGCTGGATGAGCAGACCAGTAATGAGGATGATATGCACAGAAACGTAATTTCTACTGCCAGTCAGAGGGACCCTTCCAGCCCTCAGACACACAGTAAGTCATGAAAAGGTAAGGAAAATCAGCATGGTTCAAGGACATGGAAGACATGAAAGTTTTTAAGTGCCAGAAACACTCATAGTAAAAGGATCATCCTCAATGGATGGGCTCCCCTGAGTGCAGGGAATACTGGCCCACTGGAATCAAGGCTGGCAAAATGATAAGCAACTTTATATTAAGCCAGGAGAGAAGGCTGGGGCAGACATACTCCCTGGGCACCTGGTTTCAGTATGCAGGAGGAAGAAAATGAGGCAAGTGATAATAAAGGAACAGCAGCAAGTGGGAAGGAAAATGAACGGCAGAAGAGTAACAATGATGGCAGAGACCTGCGCAACCTTCTAACGAGGGTTTGAGCAATAAGAAACAAATTGGGTATTTGCGTATCGGTGGAGGCAGGCCTATGTCGGGAGAACAACACAGAAGTGAGATGTTCTAGTGATTCCAGAAATGATGAAAAAACAGCCTTGGAGCTGGAGAAAGGAAGAAACGAAAGACCAAGACGACAGCACGTTAACGGACACGAATGAAGCAACAGAAAACAAACACGATGGGGCAGCCTGGGTGAAACTAAAGCATTACGGAGGAAGCAAAGAGAAGTTCTGCCACGCAGTGCAGGCCGTTTGCTGTAGCACCCTTCCATCTGACTGCGGTCTGGATGGAGACCTCTAGCAGAGCACTGACTTCTGCACCTCTGGGAGACTCACTCCCCACTTATAAGAGCAAACACTACTAATAGCAGTGGAGTTCAGACAGCTGAGGATGCAACTATCAAATATTTTCATCTAGTATTCCCCAAATGTAACGGGTTTACATGTCAAGGTTTTGGTTGCGGGGCGGGGGGTGGGGGGGCACAGGGGTGGCTTCTTTAAAAGCTGCTAAAAGCTTCCCCTGTGTCCGATATAGCCAATGCCAGCCAGCTTTAAGACGGACCCGCCGCTGGCCAAGGCCAAGCCAACTGGTGACAGTGGTATCGCCTCTGTGATAACATACTTGAGAAGGAAAAAAAAGCTGCTGGGGCGCAGAAGCCGCAGCCAGAGAGGAGTGAGAACATGTGAGAGAAACAACTCCGCAGACCCCTCCGCAGGTCGGTGACGAAGGAGGGGGAGGAGGTGCGCCAGGCGCCGGAGCAGAGATTCCCCTGCAGACCGTGGGGAAGATCCTGGGGAGGCAGGCTGTGCCCCGTCAGCCCAGGGAGGCCCACGCTGGAGCAGATCTCGGCCTGCCCCCCGGGGCGGACTCCGCGCCGGAGCAGGCTCCTGGCAGGACCTGTGGCCCCATGGAGAGAGCAGGCCAGAGCAGGTTTGCTGGCAGGAGTTGTGACCCCGCAGGGGACCCACGCTGGAGCAGTCTGTGCCTGAGGGACTGCAGCCC
>JAVKLA010000081.1:39951275-39971195 GCA_034782735.1 Sagittarius serpentarius
TTCTCATTACCCTACTCTGGTTTGATTGGCAATAAATTAAGTTCATTTTCCCCAAACTGAGTCTGTTTTGCCCGTGATGGTAATTGGTTAGGTGATCTCTCCCTGTCCTTATCTCGATCCATAAGCCTTTCACTATATTCTCCCTATCCTGTCTAGTCGAGGAGGGGGAGTGATAAAGCAGCTTTAGTGGGCACCTGACATTCAGCCAGGGTCAACCCACGGCACCAAACAAACAAGAAATTATGTTCGTTTAGAGGTTAGTAAATACAGAGAAAAATTAACTATGGAAAATAGAAAGGGATATAGATTCTGTATGGTTTAAAGAGAAGAATGGAACAGAAATAGATCTCGGTTCTGTGGTTTTTGATTTGAAATGGTTACACCTGAATAAATTCAGGGAACTAATGCATGACACTGTCAGGACTGAGGAACCATGGACAAGAGTGCAGAGCTCGCCTGAAATTTATTTTCATGAGGGTTGTCAGAAATAAAGAAAAAGTTATCTGGAATTTGTATATAGAACAAAGATAAAAGACTTGGCACAAAAGGCCCCAAATTAACGAATAAAAGATTGTTTCAAAAAAATCAATACAGACATAAGCATAGAGTCTACAAATAAAGAAAAAAAATGCACCGACTAAAAAACGTAATTAAAAAGTTCTGAGGGTTCAAGAGACAGAAACATTTTACAAGAATTGCAGAAAAATCAAACTGAGCTTGAAACTGCAAACGAAGCAAAAATCAGCTGTGACAGTGTCACAAAGAAGAAAACAAAGAGAAGAAACAGGGCTGTGGTGCAACACATACAGGATAAAGACAGCCCAGAACTCAATGAACATGAAAACCCTGCACCTGTTCTCAAACCAGGCGGCAGTGCACAAGAAGGATAACTCAGCGCTAAAGAGAAAAGGGGAAATATCAGAACATAACGCAGCCTACTGCGGGGCAAGGGATGGCCACTGCACTACGTACCTCCAAGCTCGGAAAAAGCATGCACAGCGAAACACGAAGCCCACCCCAGGCTTGCGAGTCTGCGGCCGGCATGGTCAAGGATCAGATGCAGGCTCTGCCTTTGGTGGTGAAATGAAGCAAGCCTGGTAATTACAGGCAAGTTAACTAACCTCAGCTATTTTAGAACAGCATTTTCCAAAGACGTTTTGCTCTGCCCCTGACGCCAGCACGATGCACTGTTTACTTCTCCTGTTATTTTAGGCACAAAGCTACATGGCCACAGTTACGCTTCTTTTAGAAACTACCTTACTGCCAGTGCCCCAGGGTGGGGAAAGGATGGTGGAAGGCAGTGAAGAGGTGCTCTGTCTTTTAGGAAAACCAATTTAAAATGGCATGCAGCTGGTGAATGGAAGGAATTACATGATATAGTTACCTACGATAACAAAAACCTGACTGTACCAAGTCCCTTTGGGTTTTGTGATCCTATACAGACATTTTGGGAGGAAATCAGTGATAGCTATTGAGCAGACTGTTAATCAACAGCGGCACGCACTCACTATTAACGTTTTACGCTACAAAACATCCATTTGCGCAACATCCTGAGATACAGATACCGTAAAAATCCTACGGCCCACAAAGGAGATGACTACTGAAGAGAAATTCTTTTCTGCGCTCTCCTAACTCTCTCCCAGAAACCTGGTGGGGGGAGAAGCAAGCACTGCCCGCCCCCAGGAGGTCCAGCCTCTGCCCACGCACGGATGGCAGCGCAGTTAATCTCTTTCCCAGCTGGGAGACAGACTCCAGCTCCAGCCTGATGCAAGGGCCTGACTCCTGGAAGAGAACACCATGCTGTGAGGAACTATATCTACTAGAGGAATAACCACCATCTAACGCAACTATCAGTGACTTGTTGTTAAAAATCACCTCTTAAACCGCACTTCGGCACTACTAGAAAGCCACCCAGCTCGCAGGCTAAACCCTGCGTCCTCTACACAAACAAAAAGCGACCCTTTTCTTCCTGCACATGAACAGCCACACTCTGCAGCGGCTGCCAAAGTTTCTGATCAGCCTCAAAACCGGCACAAACCCCCCTCCCCAGCAAACAAAAAAAACCTCAAAAAACACCTAAAGGGCCCGGAGAGGCCCCCGAAGGCGCTGGGAACCCCCAGGGAAGGCGGTCAGACACCCCAGGGCTCCAGGGGAGCGACGCCCGCGCCTTCCCCGCGGTTCTCCACACCAGCCCCCCACGGAGCCTCCGGGCCCAGCGAGGCCGCGGCCGCCCGCCGCCTCCCGGGGCCGCGAGGAAGTCCCGGCGGGGAGAGGGCAGCGCTACCCGCCGGAACCAGCCCCTCACGCCAGGAGACTCGTCCCGCCCGGCCCGGCTCAGCCGCCGCCGAGAGGAACCCCCCGCCCCGTCCCTCACCAGGCAGGCGGCCAGGACACCGCGCAGCGCCTCCAGTCGCTCCTCGTCACTCTCCTCCTCACGGAGCAGCCCCTGGATGTAGGCACCGTAAACGGCGCGGTCGAGACCCAGCGCCTCCAACCGCGCCGCCAGCCAGACCGCGAAGCCACCTGCCGCCTCCCCGCCGGGCGCCGCCATCTTGGAACCGCGCCACCGCCCGCCGCGCATGCGCACGCGGCCGCCCACGCGGGGAGCGGCGGGGGGGGGGGGAGGCGCGACGGTGGCTGCGGAGGACAAACTTGTGGCGGCGCCGGCGGCAGAGCGGCGGCGCTCAAGGGATCAGCCCGTCTGTGCCCGCGGACAGAGAGCGACGGTACCCGGCGGGGCGGCTCGCCGGTACCCGTGGCCGCGCCCCGCTGCCCCGAGGGCCCCGTTCCTTCCCCCTCCAGGAGCGGCGAACGCGTTCCGCCGCCTTCGAGGGCAGCGGCGTGTCCCTGCGCGGCCGCCGTAGCGCCGCCGTTAGGGGCGGGGCAGGAATTTAAACGGCGGCGGCACCGCCTCCCCCCTCAGGGCGCCATGGCGGGCCCGGCCGGGGCCCGGCCGCTCCGCGGGAAGTCCTTCTACCTGGACCTGCCGAGCGGGCGGAGCGCGCGGGAGCTGGCGGAGACCATCCGGTGTCTCGGCGGGGTGAGCGGCCGCGGCGGCTCCCGGGGCCTCCCCTCGCCCCGGCTCCCTCCCCGCTCCCGGGGCCGCCTGCGCCGGGTGACCGGGGCGGGAGGGGGTGTGCTGAGGCGGCCCCGGCTCCGTTCTCCCTCCCTTTCTCTATCTGTTCTTCTATTTTAATGGTTTCCTTATTTCTTTGGCTGCTCCCGGTGGTGGTTTGGCGTCGTGCCGCAACTGCCCGGTTCCCCTGCCCGGTCCCCGGTGGGCGCCGGCCTCTCTCCGCAGCCGGGCTGGCTCTTTCTGGACCCCTGGACCCCTCCCGGTGCCGTTGGGCAGCATTGTCCGGCTTGTGACCAGCTGCTACGAAAACTGCTTGCTCCTGCCCTCCGGGTGGTGGCAACTCGTTGCCCGGCTATGGGAGCACCTTCCAGATGGTGGTAACTAGTTGTCTGACCATGGGAGTGCCTTCTAGTCAGGGGTAACTGGTTGCTTGGTCCTGGAAGCACCTTCCAGTAGATGGCAACTGGTTGCCTGGATGTGGGGGCACCTCCCAGGCAGTGGTAACTGGTTGTATGGCGATGGGAGTACCTTCCAGTAGGTACTAACTTGTCAGCTGGGGGCGGGAGCATCTTCCAGTCAGCAGTAACTGGTCATCCGGTGATGGGAGCGCCTTCGGGTCAGGGGTAACTGGTTGTTTTGTTCCCCCTCATCCCTTACAACAGTTTGTAGCAGCTTGATTTTTTTAGGGAAGTTGTGGGACTTCCAAATGTTTCTGGGAATTCAACATAAGGTAATGTATGGTAATGCCAGCCAAGTCTCTTTTATCATGGAGCTGTGTGCTTTTTTCATGGCTTTCCCAGAAAAGCCATCTGGACCCTTCCCCCTGTGAAGCTGTTGTTTGGGTGGATCCATATGGCATTCTTCATGGCCTCTCTAGATTTCCTTGGTGCTGATATTGCTCACCAATTCCTTTTATTCTCTCCCAAGATGCTTTAAAAAGTAGCATTACTTCAGTCACCTGGGCTGGAACTGAAGACAGGGGTTGTGCCCAGCAGCTGGTCATTCATCTGTTGCATCTTTCAGTTTCCTTATGACTCCTAGGTACAGTTTGGTCCTAATAGTTGTTACTGTTTGTTTTCAGACTGTTTAACCTCTCTGTTTGAGGTGGATTTCTCATGTGCCCCCCAAAACTTTCTTAAATCCTTTAATGCTACATGCGGGTGTAAAATCTTCATTTAGTTCTTGTTGCTGCTGTGTTTTTGCCACCTGGACCATGTGTTGGCTGTAAAGACAAGCGGGAAAGCTGACTAGTACTTTTTTTCCTTTTTTTTTAATTGCACCTTTGTGCTGAACTTACTGATTTCTTTCTGTCCTCCCCAGGATGTGCCATCAACACTCAGGGACATTATCCTTGTAGCATCTCTTGTTTAGCTGTGTATCTTCAAGTCTGAGAACTGCTTGCTCCCAGGAGTCAGTTATTTCTCTACATAGCTGCCACATTACTTGGAAATAACTTTAGCCTTTTGACTGTCCCTCTAGTTTCTTATCAAACATCGTCTCAGGTCGCTTCCCTCTCTGAAATGCGGTCTGCCAGGAGTGGAGTTCTTATTCCTCTTGCTCCTGTGGAGATACTGAATTCACTTATACCATGGCCACCATCTGTGCTCTTCAGTAGTGATATCCAAACCCAAGTTCCTGTGTGTTGTTCAGGACCAAGTGAAGGGCATCTAATGGCCTTGGACTTGCATGGGGTGTCTTGAACTTAGCCTTGACATAGGTGTGGTAACACCCTGGAGCATTATTTGGACGGGGAGATATTGATTTACTCTCTTCTGTGCTTGCAGCCCCCTTGATCTCCTCTAACACAAGTCACCGTTGCAGGGCAGCCTGCAATGTCACTTGTGGTGCTTCACACAGGTGGGTTGGGGATCTTGATCCACAGGGATTCTGTAACGCAGCAGAACCAGCTTGTTCAGCAGCCGCAATTTCAGACTACTCAGATTTTTGTCTTCCTGTGGGCTTCACACCCATGTGTTAGTGCCCCATGACTGTCTGCCTTCTGCTAAGTTTCTGATAAGCCTACTGTTAGTGTCCCAAATTTTGGTTTTCCACCTGTTCCTCAGACTTCTAGCTTCTGTGCAAAGGTGTGTGTATGTTTCAGCTTTCTAGTTCCCTACTGCCCTGTTGTACATGGAGCTGCTTGTCCCAGCTGTTCACTTTCTACTTTATTTTGCTAAAAAGCGTTCTGTCCTCCTGAGAACAGAGCTTTTCCACACTGATGCGTGATGTCTAGGGCCTATTTCTCAGCTACTGCTTTTTTTCTGAAACCATTGCTTGAGGAGTAGATAATGGTAGACAGCATCATGGAAGTCTCAGTCTGAAGCTTCTGGTGATTATTTGTGGTGTATCCCTAAGGCATGTGCGCTCTGTGCATTATAGGATCTCCTCTCCTTCTGAGAGACAGCAGTAAGGAATGGAAGAAGGAACTACTTGTAGAGATGAGTACTTTCAGCAGCCCTTTAACTATGTGTGGGGTTAAGGCAGTAGTTCTTGTTTAGCAGGACTCTTTCAGCTCAGAGTTGGACAGTTTCAGAGCTGCCCTGTTCTGTCTCTTGCTGCAGGTGACTGAAAGCTTCCTAAGCAAAGAAGTCAGCTATGTGGTTTCCAGCAACAAAGAAGCTAAACGAGACAAAGCCAGGACTCGGACTGAGAAGCGAAGCAACATAACTTCAGAAGACGCAAAAGCCGCCAGCCCAATGCCTTCTACCTCCAAAGGGAACAATACCAGACCTCACCAGAAGCCACCAGACACTGTAAGAGCCATAAAGGTTTAGGCCACCTCAAAGTTTGGGCAAAGGGATCTATAGAGTAGAACCTGAGAGCCATGTTGGAATGTAAAGTTGTTCCTGCTCTGAGCAAATGTGTTGGCTGCTCTTTTTTTTGACCCCTGGCCTGGCTGTTCATATTCATACCCTGTTCCTTGTATCTGCATGTCATTGTCCGCACAAATGTGCGCGTCACAGCTTTGAGCTAGTAAACAAGGATATCTACTTAAATGGCAGAAGAAATAAAGGGCTTGGCTGGCTTCCCAACAGAATATGCAATTGTTCTGATGCAGAGGTGTGTCTAGAAAAGCCAGAGAAAGGCAGACAAGACAAAACTGTTGCAGGCTCTGGCTGTGGGCTCACAGACACAGATAGGGCAAGGCCATTGTTACTTGGGAGGAGATCTGCAAGGGCAGCTTGCCAGAAGGGATTCCTCCAAGTCCTATTCACCCTGCTGGGGCTGGGATTTCTGGTCAGTAGTGTTTGTGGCCAAAGCTCCAACGTCCTCCATTGAACGCTGGTGTCCGCTGGAAGCTGCGATGGTGAGGAGAGCTGACTACCCCCGTCTAGGCCAAGGGCATCTCTGCCAGCTGGAGCTGGACCACCTGCAGGTGGGAAGCCTGAGCTGGTGTGAGGGGTTTCACTCAGTGTTTGTTCCCCTGTCCTTGCTCACAGCACTATCCACTTGTACAAAGAGCTTAAACTATTTGTTGAAATCATTGGCTTGCAAATGAGACTCTGTTCCCAGGAAGAGCTAGCCAGGATGTTCCTAACCCCTGCCAGCCTGTTGGGATGTGGCAGGCAGCGTCTCCAAGCTAAGCTGCTGCTTCCTCTTGGCTTGCTCTGGAGTATTCACTGCTGTTCAGTAAAAGCCAAGCCCTGGCTGAACAGCTGCTTAGTGTACACCTAATGGGTGCCTCTGCGGTTTGCATTCCTGGAAATGCTCAGTCCTGCTGTCTTTGAGATGAAGTCTTGGCCAGACTTCCCCCCCAGCGGAGAGCGGGTATCACTAGAAATCATTCTTACTGGACAGCCATGCTGTCCTCAGCTTTCCGCTGCCGGGTAGTTCTTTGCTTTAACATAGTACTTGGCTTCTTTCTCTGCAGGCCCTGATCAGCAGGGGAAAGGAACTGCTACAGAAGGCCATGAAGAATCAGGTGAGCAGCATGTAGATGGGCTTTTCTCTAGCTGGGTATGTTCAAAGTACTGCTGAGCAGTGCAGAACCAGTGCCAGCTACTTCTCCAGAGCCTCTGCCTGCTGAAGGGAGCAGATTCTGTGGCTGGTAAGGGTATGAAGCAGCTGCTTGTGGCTCTGCAGAATATTGTGCAGTTTTCCTGGGCACTGTTCTTCATGGAGCTGTGTCATCTGTCCATGTTAGTACTTCTAAGGCCTGTCGCAGTGATCTGGGTGCTCAACACGAGAATTATTAACACAAGACTCATTGTTAGATGAATTTTTAGGCTAGAAAGAGCTAAAGCCATGTAGCTGGGGCAAAAGGCTCCCTTGGAGTCCTTTTGCTAATACCACAAGTGGCCAAAAGAATCTTAGTGCCTGCTTAGAAGCTCATGCTATAGCAGGAATTTAAAAAAATGACCTAGATGCTACTGTTAATTTGGGGTAGATAAAGAATGAGTTTGAACCTTTTCTGCTGTGCCCTGATTTTAATAACAGCTATGCAATGGTCTGTCACTTGGGCAACAGGAAAATCTCTCTAAACTAGATTTAGAGCTGCATGTGCTCACACAGCCATCTCTGCTTTGAGCTGTACCTTGCCAAACCTCTCTGTTTGTACAGGACACCTGCAGTGGCAGCAGTATCCTCGCCAACGCTCGCCTGTGGGGAGTCCAGGTCTTGCACGTGGATGGTATCCTTCTCTGGAGGCTGAAATGTAGCTGTTGGTAATCAGTGATTTTTTGAGACGGGTGGAGCAGAAGTGATGGAGCGAGTGTGGTACAGGAGAAGGAAGAAACTGCAAGCAATCGCCGGTACTTAACTGATGTCATCCTGGCCATGGCTGGCTAGGTCTGCCCTTCAAAATCCAGATTAACTTGTATATATGGAACATGCTACTGTCACATTTACAACAGCAAACACTGAGTATGTTGTAATATACTGAAGCTGTAATATTAGAAAATGTTAATAGCTTGGTCAGTGCATTAATTTGTTCCAAAAAGACCATTTTTACTAATTGACCTAGAAGTACAGATCATGAAAATGGCAGGATTTGGCCATTTTTAATTAGGAAGTGCTGATGTTTGAGGATCTGTGCTGGAAGGCGCTTCCCATCTCAGTGATGAATGGGGAGAGGGTGACAGGAAAGATGGATGGTGAAACTCTGGTTCTAATAATAGGTCTGGAGTAAAAGGTTCCTGAGTGTGCAATGACAGTGACATACAGCCATGGCTGAGCTTGTCTGGGTGCGTGATGGAGGCAGCCACTTGCTAGTATATGTTCCTGAGCAGCCAGCTCTGCTGAACCACAGCGGTGTTGCAAGCCTTTCAGGGCTTTCAAATGCCAGGGTCTGGTCTGCGTGCTGCAAAATTCCTAATAGTGCCTTTGTTTCTGCAGAGACTTAAAGCTAGCCTCCAGCTCTGTGAAAGAGCAAAACAGGATGCCATCCCTCAAAGCACTGTTTCTTGGCTTCCTCTTGGGCCAATTAACTGTGTATTGGTGATGCCCTGCCAGAGGACGGCAGGCTCAGGTGCTACGTGCCTTTCCCCAGTGCGGATGGGGAGTTATACTTGTGCTGCCGTCGGTGGAGGGGCTCACCTTCTCTTGTTGAGCTATGGCTCTTTGACATCCCACCTGCGCAGAAATGTTGTCATACACTCAACAGCTGCTGCATGCCATCTCGGGAGCAAGGAAACGGTGCCAGAAGACAGAGGTAACTGACTGAATTCCAGCCAATTTGAGGTGCTCAGGGTCCCTCGGTGGCTCTTAAGCAGTCCTTCTAGCTCCTCTAGTGCTAATGGGCTAGTAAGCAGGGTGATCTCCTAGGTTTTCATCCAACACTGGGCAATCTGGTGCTTCTGTTTATTGATGGAGATGACAAAATCCAAAGACTCTTTCCTTTTATAAAGTGGGGGTAAAACCAGATGAGAATGAGGCAGCCGTTAGTTATCAACATCACCTGTAGCATAGCTCATACTGATTTTGACTTGTAAGGGACTAAGGGTAAAAAGATCATATATGACTAGTACACTGGCTTTCTGGAGTATTTTTTGATGCATTGGGGAGGTCAGTGAGAAGGTAGGGCATAAAATCAGAGTGGCAGCCTATATACTGTGTTTAAACTAATTCTAGGTAACTTGGGAGACAAAATATCAGGAGGAGGTGATATAGTCTCTCATGCAGGAGCTCTGAAGTGGTGGGTGAGACTGCTGTAATCTTGCTTTGCTGCTCTGGGATCAGTAATTACAGTTCTGCCTGTGCTGGTTCCCAAACTAAATATGTCACTCTTTCCTTTAGGCAAAATGCCTCGCATCCGGATCAAAAATTCGCAAAGGTAGGCCTGGAAGTTGTGCTTCTATTTACACTCAGATGCGGAGCTGCTTGAGGAAGCCTTGTTTAGAATTTGAAAATCCATCTGAACTTTCAGCAATCCAAAATATGCCACCTGTAAAGGCAGTTTCTCTTGAATGGGTTTTGTAACTCCTTGTCTGGGTCTAGCTGCAGCTTCCTAATACAGCTGAGGGTGTTACGCCTTTGATTTCAGGCAGTGTTTTTAAAAATCCCATAAACTGTTTGCAGAGCAGCTCCCAGAGTCTTGAGGCACGTGAGAACTGTGCTGCTGGCACTGCACGTTGAATCCACTGGCTCAAACAAAGTTTTGAAGAATAATGCATCTTACAGAGGAGAGCGTGTTCCTCAACCCACTCACTTCTGTTAGGCTGAAATGTACTGCTGAGACACCAATCTAGGGATAACACTTCCAAAGGAGGAGGGAGGGGGGGGAAAAACCAGATTCTCATCTGCAATTAGACAAGAGACAATTGTGGTACTGAGATTAGCTCCAGTGACGTAAGTTAATTTGTGACTTGTTTGACTTCGCTGGTTGGAGAGTGAACACTTGGTAATATCTCAGAGCAGACTCCAGCCTGCATTCTGTGTGTGACACTTGGAAGATTATTTTCCAGTTGTGGGGGGAAGGTGGTGAAAAAAGGCTCAAAAAGCTGTCAGAGAAGGCAGATTGTCTGCTGCAAGCTCAGAGCTCTTTGTGGCACACTCTGAACCATGCCTGGGGACTTGTGGTGACAGCTAAACCGTTTGTCACTGTTCAGCACTCTGCCATGAGAGCTCAGGGCCTGTGTGCCAGTCTGAGTTTTATCTAGGGCCCTAAATGTGGCCTTGCTTTCAGAAGTGATAAGCATGTGGCAGCATTTACGTGGAAAAATTGATCCTGTACTTAAATAGCTACTTCAGTGATGCAACAGCACATTGGATGCAAGCTCAGGATGGGGCTTGAGGAACTAACTGATGAGGATAGGTGGACTCAGCCTTTCTGGAGGATGAGGTTAAATTTGCTTTGGAGAAAATAGTATTGAGTGCTGGGATCACAAGAAAACAAAACACCTCACCCTTCAGAGGCAATAAGGGAGGCATGAGGGGTTTGGTTTGAGGGTCAGGCACATGCCCTGTGGGAATACCTTGGTGTTTTATTTGTTTCTTTACCAGATCTGTACTTGGATTTCCAGGCTGAGCGTAATGTTATCACTTGTGAGTTGAACATACCTGTGAGACAGGAGGAACCTGGTAGCCTCTTCTCTGAGCCTGACTGAAAACCTTTTTTCTGAATTCACTGTTGAGGCTTTGTTCTGCTCCTTTAATATATATTATGCCTCTGCAGGAAGCATAGCTGCTGTTTGCTCTCCTCAGGGACCAAGTGAAGGCCAGATATTGCTCTCTAGTAGTGTTCTCGTGCTAGGCTCGGCTATGCAGCATGTTGGTTTGTCTCCAGCAGCTCTTACTGCTTTGACTTAACTATCCTGGCCTGAGCCATTCTGAACTCTGGGCTGTTGTGTAAAGGTAAATGGAGAAAAAGGTGCTGGAAGGGTTGATGCGGAGCTCTGTGCTTGTGCAACTGCTGCTGCAATTTGTTTCTCATAAACTCGTCTCTCCTGTTTGGCAGCGTGTTGTGTTGAGGAAGTGTGACAGTTTTTAGGATTCAAATCAGAATTGGGGGCTTGGGGTTAGGCCACTGGCTGATAAGAGTGAGTAGACATTAAAGATGCAAGGGCCTTAGCCAAATGTTCTTTCAAAGGTGGAAACAGCCCACGGTTGGGCTGCCTCTAGGGTTTGGTCACCGTACTGAATACTCTGGAGATGGGAGTTGTTGTAGATTACCCAAAGAGCTGTTTTGGCTGCACTTAGCCATCACTTGGCATTCACAGGTGTCAGAAGTACTGACGAGCTTGGCTCTGTAGCCCAATTTTGTTGGGGAATGAATGAATAAGTAGGGAATTTGGCCAGGGCAACTTCTAACCAGCTTTCTTTCTAGCAGGAAAATTGAAGCCCCCTTTTCTGAAGGTTGAAGACCAGAGCAGGTAAATGAGGTCCTTCTAAATATCACACCTTAGAACCTCGGGGGGTCCTGTGGAAGGAGTCCTTTACTGGTTTTATTTGCAGTGAATATTCTCTCTACAAGGCAAAGCGTGACTTCGCTGAAGACCCTGTTACACCAGGGAAGCTGACCCTCTCCTAGAGGGAGGCAAATAGAGTGTAGAGAAACAATCTGGGTGGCTCATATGTCGGGGGCGGGGTGGGGGGGGGAAGGTGTTAAATGAGACTTGACAACAGAGTTTACTTCCTTGCTCGGATTCTGTTTGTGATCCTTGGCAGGTCACCTAATCTGCTTGAGCCCTCTGAAATGAGGAAAGAGATTGAAACACATGAGGTCAGGGCCTGTAACTTGATTACAGCATCCAGCACAAGGGGATCTGATCTCTGTGGTGTTTCTAACAACTCTGTAATTCTAACAGTATCCAGAACATTAATTAATTATTCTGAAGACAACATTTAAGGCAGCTGCAGGGTCAAATATTAGGTTTTACATGCTGCATGGAATAAAGTGTGAAGAGGGAGATGTCGTCTGGGAACCAAAACCTTCCCGTGCTGCTGTGTAGCTGAAAATACTGCACTGGCTGCTCCTGATGTGCCTCGGGGGCAAAAGGTGGGGTTTTAGCTGAGCAGGCAAGCCTGCCTTCTGTCCAAAACATCCCCCCCCGCCATCAGTACCATTACTGGGTATTAGTTTTAGGACTTCCAGTGGGAAATGGGAAATCTCTGGAACGGCCAAATGAAGGGACAGCAATGGCCAGTATCCCATCATAAATGAGACAGGGCCTTGAGCCCCGCTGAGGGAGGGACAGCTCTCTAACCATGCTATCACTGCCAGAAGTCTGATGTCCTGATCTGCTGCTTTCAGGCAATTCCGACCCTTCCACCACCAATTCAAAAGCTTTCCTGACCTGAATTTCCTGGCACCCAAAAGCTCCAGCCCCTTTGAGCCTCTGAAAAGCCTCTTGAACTCTTGCAGAGCCAGGTAGGTTGTAGCTCCTTCTGTGCAAGGTTTTAACCCAACTTCTCTGCTAACTGCTGCCCTGCTGGTTCCTGGGATTTAGAGAATCACTTGCCTTCTGGATGCAGGTGAAAGGAGCCCTGTTCTGGGTTAAACAACTGTAGTTATAAAAGGCAGCACTGCCTCCTTGACCCTTACGCAGGCAGGTGGGTACCTGCTGATGCTGTCAAGTGAGGGCAGGGAAGATCTTTGCTGTTACTTTGTAGGGGTGTGGAGGGCTGTCCGATACGCAGCGATGGGGAGAAGAGCCCCCGATCCACACTAGTCACTGCGCCAAAGAAAAAGAGGGGATTTTGTGAGTGCTGCCAAGAGACCTTTGAAGAGCTGCAGAAGGTAAAGGCTCCCCTGGGATCTGGTTCCTTGCAAAAGTTACAGAGGCCACTCAGCAGCTTAGTTAATCATGATGTGCCTGTTACCAGTACGAACCCTTCTGGAAGGAAGGCAGATTGCTATACCTACAGCCTTCGTGGTATCTCGTAGGATCAGCCTCATAGATGAAAGCCATAGTATATCTGTGCTCTGACCTCCTGGTCTGTGCAGACAATGGTTTTGAAGACTGGAGCATGACATGCTCGTCTCTGGGGCTAGGAGACCCTCAAGGATCATCCTATTACCTGATCTGTAAGGTGGGAAGCATATTCCATGGCAGTCAGGGGGCACAGGCTGATTAAAAAGGTGGGAAGAGGTGGTTTTGGTTGGTTGGGGGTTTTTTTTGTTTTTTGAAGATGCCAAACAATGTGGCTTTCAGAGCCCAGCCTTTAGTGATAGACAGTATGTATTTGGAGTCTGCATTTTTACTAGCTGCTGTGGAAAGCTGTAGGCTGCTGTTAGATATAGACACAACCTCCTCATCAGCAGATGTCTATGGGAACAGAACACTCGCTGTAAGCAACTGGGGTTAACAGCATTGCCTACGTTTCCCAAATTTGCTTCCAAACAACGGCTCTGGTGAAAAGGCTGTTTGCCCTCTAGTCTGTTAGGCTGTGGGAAGTGGCTGTTACTGCAGATTTCCCTCCTGTGAAAGGATAAGTGTTGCTAAAAGGGCCTCTGCCACCTTCCAGCATCTCCAGAGCCCCCAGCACAAGCAGTTTGCACTGGACGACTCGCAGTACGCCCCTGTGGATCGTGTCATCTCGCAGCTCACCAACAACTTTGTGGACCAGTCGGCCAAGTAAGTCTTCGCGAATCTGGTAACTCCTGGAGCCGAAAAGCAGCATGATGCTGCATGGCACGCTCATGGGAACAGGACCTGAGTCTCCATGCTGCTGTGGTACCAGTCCCTAGCTCGTGCCCTGTGCCAGGGAATCAGGCAGAGGGAGCAGAGGGATGTGGCTGACTGCAGAACCAACCTGGCACCTGCCAGGCAAGGTTTAGACGAGCTGTGGGAGTTGTTCTCCTTGTGTTTCTGCGGCTTCTCTGCTTCAGGGAACTCCCTGTGGATGTCTGGTGCCTCTTAAACGAGAAAGGGCTGCTGACCCTCTCTCTTCTGTCCCTCTGTCTGACACAAACCCTGCTGTTCTGTAGCACTCCTGTGCCCAGGCCCTGGGCTGTGGAGAAGGCTGAGAGATCCCTCGTGCTGCCCATCTCCTCTGTCAGCGGCAGTATCACTGTTTGCTGAGGCTCACCAGTCTAAAATTTCTTACCGCCTCCTGAGCAAGGGCTTCAAACACCCTGCACTGCAGAAAATGCTTCGGCTGGCTGGGGGGAGGGTGTTGCTAGGCCTAGAGAGAGTGAGCATTAACTGATGGTTCTTCTCAGGGTGCCTCGGTCCTGCCTGACAGATGAACACTTAGTGCCTCAAGCACAAGTTACTGGAGGAATTCAGATGCTGACAGCAGAGCTGAGAAAGGAGAGGGAGCAGCCTGAGCAGGGTGCTGTGGAACTGTTAATTGATACGGAGCATGGTCACGGCCTGAAGACCAAGGGATGTTCCCCTTGCCTGCCCAGGGACGGGGTCAGCAATCCCAGAGAAGGAGAGGGGTTGTCTAAGAACTGTTCTCTGGGGCTGCCTGTTGAAGCAGAGCTCACCAGAGGGGTCTCTGCGGCGCATAGCACCCCGGAGGAGTCTGCGGTGGGGGATACAGATTCAGGCTTGGCTCCTGGCCTGGGTTGGGGGACTCACGTAGCAGCTGCTTGTGTTGGAGAGGCAATTGCTTCTTCATCTGAACCTCATAAACAGCAAGTGCTTGGGTCTATCAGCCATCTTCCACAAGCACTGCCTGCCTCCAGGAAACGCCAGCTGTCCTCTGGACAGAGCACCCAGGTGGGAAAGAAGCCCAGGCTGGAGCTGGGTAGTGGCCTCTCTCCGTCTAAGCAGACAAACCCAGTGGATGGTGGGATGGGTGGACAGAGTGCAGGGCAGATGTCTGAGCCGGGCTTGCCTGGTGTGGTGGAGGCTGGCAGCTTGCCCCTAAGCACAAAGCTCTCCAACAGACCTTGTAGCTCCCTTGGTTTGGACCTGTGCCCCTGTGGGAACCCTGGGGACCCTGTGTCGCGGCCAGGTTCCCTTGAAGCTGTGTCTGTGGGTTTTGATCCCGCAGAGGCTGCTGCAGCCAGCACTGTCGGCGAGCGTGGCTGGAGGAGAGCGAACGTGAGTTCCCAAGGGAAGCAGCTCGGAGGGGAGGATGAAAACACGCACAGAAATGTGAATAGTCCTGATCTGGAGAGCACAATGGGCAAGACCAGATGTCCTACTGGCCGGTTGCCCTCTCCGAAACTGCCTGTGGCTGAAGCCAGATGTTGCTGCTTGCTCTGTGTCAGAGCAGCAGAAAAAATAGCACCCGAACTACCTGACCTCCCAGGCCACAGCAAAGAGCGGGCTCCGTGCCCTGGGCTCCTTCAGCCTCTTCCACATAATGCACAGGCTCATCGTGACTTCAGCAAAAGTTCTTCGGAGTCAGACTGGGATGTCCAGCTGCTCTCCACACTAACGAGTGTTCAGGATGGCAGGATTCAGTCTGTGGACAAGGACTTGCTCCAAAGGACACATGTCAACGTAAGGGACAGTGGGTATGAGTCTCAGCTCTGCTCAGTCCTGAAGCAGAAGTCGGAGCTTGCCTGGGCAGACAAAGAGGACAAGAACTGCCGAAACTGCTGCACAGAGACAAAAGGAGCCTCTTTCCCCATATATGAGACCTTTTTTGGCAGCTGGACTAGCTAAAACCACCTCCTGGCTGTTGTCTGGGCCCTAAGTGGGAACTGTGAAGCCACTGGAAAGGGATTTCACGAGCCACCCTCCCTGTCAGGACCGGGAGGTACAGCCAAGAGCCAGAGCAAGGACTGTCAGCTGCATGTTGGTCTCCAGACACGGCAGACAACCTGGGCAGCTCTCCTGTTGGGAACTGATGGGAGATGCGGCAGTTTCACTGTCCTCGGCTGTGAGAGGGGCTGGGATCTTCCCTCCTCTCTGCTGGTAATGTTTAGAGCCGATAGCTTCCTTCTTTAACTCCTCACTGGGCTGCTGACAAGATAGTCTTTCTCTGGAAGTGTCTCTTCAGCAGGAATATGCTCTTTGCCCTTCCAGATTGAGAGCATGGCCTGTTCTTCCTCCCACCCGGTCCTTGGAGGTGCAGAGACAGTGGAGAGGAGGGCCCAGGGGGTGAGATCCATGTTCTTCACGTGGTTTGGGGTTTTGTTGGATGTCTTTGAGTATTTACAGATGTTTGTAACTGGTACTAAGTCGGGGGTTTTTTAGCAAACTTTTAAACTTTGAAATAAAATGGAAGATGAGATCCTGCTCTGCTGTACATTGGGTAAAACTTGTCTGGTGGCCTAAACATAACCAACTCAAAATCTTGTGAAAGGTCCATCAGTAGAGGCCAGGTGATGACTGGGCAGAAGCCTTGCTGGAAAGGATGTGCAGATGATGGTGGGCACCAGGCTGAATACGGGGCAGTGGTGGCTCTGGTCACATAACATCACCCCATATGTGGTTTGCCCTAGGAATGTGGTCAGCAGGCTGTGGGAAGCTGTTGTACCCAGCACAGGGGTGGCCCTGTGTGGGGTCGCCCGAGGCAAAGAGGGATGTGGAGAAACGGGAGAGCAGTCATTGGAGACTATTGACCTCGCCTGGGCACGGGGCCAAGGAGAGGAGATCGGGGCTGGGCTGGCCTTGCCAAGAAGAGGCTGAGGGGTGTCTGAAAGTAGGTTGTCACTCCTTGAAGGGCAGTTCCAAGTAGGATGGAGCCAACCTTTCAGTGGTGCCAGATGTCCCCAACTAGGGCTTCCAAGGTGCAGGCTGGGAAAGGCTCCCTGCCCAGGAGAGTGGGACAGCCCTGGGCTAAGCGCCCAGAGCAGTGGGGTTGGTCTGTCTGTCCGTGGGGATTTTTCAAGCCCCGAGTGAAGGACAGCCATCCTCCTTCACTCAAGGCTGAAAGTGAAGCCCTGAGCAGCTGGATAAGGCAGCCGTGCTGTGAGCAGGAGGCCAGACTAGAGACTTTAGAGGTTCCTCCCGAGCTAAATCATTTTCCAGTGCAACAGCCAAACTCTGCCTCTGCTTTACCTAACGAAGACTCTCAACAGGTTATGAAGGGCTGAGCAAAGCTGCTGCAGGAGCTGAACCACACCAGGCACAGGGCTCTGCTGTGGACATGTCCCCGTAGCTGCTTGCTGGCCCAGATGGAGGATAATTCCTGGAAGAGAGGTAGGAATGGGCTTGGTGCACCATCTGGCCAACATCTTGGTGTGCTCAGTCTCGTGGAGGAAGAGACCAGCCCTGTGCCCCTCGGACAGCAAAGGGGGGTGACCTGGCCTACAGGGTGAGCCAGGAATGGGTCCCCCCAGACCACTGGTGGATGTGACCAAAACTTGAGGTGGTCAGTTGTCCCCTGCAGAGACCGGGGTTACCTCATGGCAGCATTGCTCGATGGAGGAGGCAGTGAGCTCCGCTGGGATGTTAGCAGAGATGGTGTTGGGAGATCAGTTGCAGGGTGAAAATAGTTGTCCTTCACCAAGCTTGGCCCTTCTGTGGAGGGAAGAGGGAGCCCTGGTTGCTGCCTGCCCCCTCCAAATGCTGACCAGTGACCTACATCATGGGGGTCCCTGGTCTTGGGGACTGTAGGAAGAGCTTTGTGGACCCTCAGGGACCCTTCAGGCCTTGGGTCAGATGTTCTCACTGGAGATAACGTTTGCTGTCATTTGGTGTAGACCCCCTCGTGTGAAGCACCGGTTCCCTTTGTCACTGTGGTCCTGAGGACTGCCAGGAGGGCGCTGGGAGAGCGGCAGCCTTGCAGGCCTCGCTGAGGTGCAGAGCAGATGCTGGATCAGCTCCGCCGTGCTCAGCGCCGCAGGTTCCTCACCTCATTGCTGCGTTTGTGGCTAATTATTGTGTGGAGGAAGATGAAGGCCTGAGGGCAGCAGGTCACGGCTTCGAAGCCCTGCCTGCCTGGTGCTGAGCTTCACGGAGGGAGGTGTGGGGCTGCTGCAGGCAAGGTCTGCCCTGGAAGTGCCGCTTGGCAGCCAGGAACCGCTGCAGCGTGGCCAAGGAGATGATCGGCGTTTCCCCGAGCCTGTTTCCTCGTGCAGCTGTCTGACAAAACCAGCGTGGGAGACGCTTCCCCGCAGGCGCATGTGCCAGCCCCCGTGCACGCGGGGCGGGGGGGATGCTGCGGGGGCAGATGTGAGGCCCCCCCCCAGCCTGAGCGTGACCCCACATCAGCTCTTCTCTGCTAAAACCAGACTGAGACAAACCTGCCCCGCTCCATCCCTGAGCTGCTGCAGGTTTCAGTTCGTTAAGGCTCTGCAAAGCGTTGATGATGACAAGGTGAGCGGCAGAGCTTGGGGAGGGGAAAGGAGGAGGGCTGGGGCTCGTCCCCCTCCCTGCTCCCCAACCTCGGGCATGTCCCTGCCCTGTCCTGCCTTCCCTGCCACCTCTAAATGCTTCTGCACTGCCCCTTTTGCACAAAAGTGATGAAAACCAAGGTGGCTGCTGTTAACAAGGGTGTCAAGGTGGTTTTTGGCACGGGCGGGACAGGAGGCCATTGCACTGCCGTGACCGCTTAAAATACTCAACAAACTTCCTGGCAAGGCAAGCCCGGTGCTTTCATGGGCGGCTTTGAGCTGCAGAGCTGCCACCAGGTACCCAAAGGCCTTTGTCACCAGTGAGCATGTGAGTCCTGGGAGGAGAAAGGGGGTGGGCGCAGGGGCTCCGGAGGAAGGTGCTTGGAAAAGAGAGGGGCTCCATGGGCACACCGCTGTGGTTCCCTGATGCCCTGTGAAGAGGATTCGGGTGCTGGCATGTGTGGGGAATCCTTTCCCTGGGCTCATCACGGCTGTGGAAGGTGCTGGGAGAAGAAGGTGGGGTGCAATGATGCCTCTCAGAGATGTGGGGAGCCCCTCCGGGTGCTGGCTGCCCCAGGGAGGGGGCTGGAGCCCGATCCGAGGTGGCACAGGAGGGGTTTCACTGGAGTGGTAGTGCAAAATGGGTCAAAAAGATTTAAATGGGGGATGAGTTGTCCCGGAGGAGGGTGAGGGATGCAAACTGGGGGTTCAGGACCCCTGCCTAGGTCTTTCTGGGGGGCTCCAGGGCCTTCCCAGGGCAGCCGGCCTCTGGGATGAGCTGGGGGACACCGATGTGCCTGAATTCCCCCCTCCCGCGCTGGAGCAGCGTGGTGGCTGAGCTGTGCTCCTCGTCCCCGGGTCAAACGCAGGCAGGGGCTGCCCCCCGCCACCCCTGGGGACACCCAGCACCCACCTGGGCAGCCCCCGGGGAGTGGGGGGATGGGGCTGATGATCTCCAGGAGGTCTCTGTCCCACCTCCGGCCCCCCCCGCCGCAACAGGGTGAGTCCCCCCCCCTGTGCTGGTCAGACTGTCCATCACCTTGGGGCTCGGACCCCCCCCGCCATGTTCCCCAGGACAGTCCCTCCTGTGGGTGCCCCCGGCTGTGCTGCATCCCCCCGCGGGGCTGGGTGTCACCCTCCCACAATGCCCTACCCCCCCCATCCCACAGCTGCATCCTGCTGCAAGATCAATGGGTGATTATTGGGGTTTGTTTCCCAAAAAAATTGTTCCGTTATCCCCAGGTGGGGAATGTGGCCTTGCAGCATCCCCCAAAATCGGGGCAACCCAAGAGGGGGTCCTTGGTTCTGGTACTGCCTGAGGGTTGTGCCCGGCTGTGGGTGGGGACCCTGCAGCACCCCTCCACCCCCCACCCCCCAGTGACGGTCTGGGACTGACCCATTTCCCCAAGTGCGGTGGGTGCTGGCACCCTGGTTTCAGCATCCTCCCCCGGGGCCCCGGGCTCCAGCCAGAGCTGGGGTCCTGCAGCAGCACCGGCACCGGCTGGGGACCCAGGACCAGTTAGGGACTAAGTACCAGCTGGGGGGTGTCGGTACTGGTTGGGGGGCACTGATAATGTCTGGGGGTCCTGGTACCAGTTGGAAGCTCCAGTACTGTCTGGAGGGGCTCTAGTACTGGCCGGGGGGCCCGGTGCTAGCCAGGGGCCAGTTAGGGACTTGGGGCCAGTTAGGGACTCAGTCCCAGCTGGGGGGGGGGGGTGGGGGT
>JAVKLA010000081.1:39983319-40013393 GCA_034782735.1 Sagittarius serpentarius
GGGGGCCCGGGGGGGGGGGGGGGGGGGTGGGGGGAAGTGACAGCAGGGCCCGTCCTGAGTGGGCCAGGGTACAGAGTGAGCCCTGGGCTGGTGGCACATGGGGCTGCTTGTAGGGTGGCAGGTGTCACCCCAGCCCCATGGCAGGTGGGTGGGATGTGTCACCCCCTCCCCATGGCACATGCCACCCTGCATGGCGTGGCTCCGTAGGGCCACCCAACGCACAGCACCACGGAGCACCGGGGGCCCACACTGGTCCCTTCAACCACTGGTGACAGCATGGGGGCAGGGACAACACCCCCAGTGTCACTCGGTGGGGGAAAAATGGGGGACAACACCCCATACCCACGGCAGTGTGGGGGTGTCCCCTCTGTGTCCTCCCTTGCCCAGCGTCCCTGCCTGCCACTGAGCCCCTTTGCCATGGAGGCAGAGGGTGACCAAGGGTGTCCCCAAGCCCAGCCAGGCCGAGGGGTGCAGTGGCCTCCTGCATTGTGTGCCCGCCCAGCTGGGCGCCCACAGCACCCATGGGTGCCTTGGCTGTGGTGGCACCAGACAGGGGACAGGGCACCTCCGTGCCACTGTGTTGGGAGGTGACAGCAGGACAGGGGGTGGCTGGGCATCCCGAGGCTTGGCTTCAGTGGTGGCCCCTCACGTGACGTATCACTGGTGGGCTGGGGGACATGGGGACCTGGGGCCACCACGGGCACAGGGGTGTCTGGACCAACACCCCATCTCTATCACTGTCACCACACAGTCCCCGCAGCTGTCATGGCCACAGTGCCGGGCTAGTCCCCACGGCGAGGGGATGCCCCTCTTTCAGAGCAAGAAGTCACTGTTGTCACTGGGTTTGGGGACATTAATATATATACATATATAAATATTGGGGGTTTTTTTCTTAATGATTTTAACGCTGTAAGGTCAAATGGTGCCACTGGTGCCGCCGTGGAGATGCCAGGGAGGGCCCGCGGCTGGGATGGGGGGTGCACCCGGTGCTTCCAGAGCCAAGAGAGCAAAACACAGCCCCCCCCCCCGACCCCCCTCCCCCTTGCAGCAGGCTGAGCTGATGGGCCCCGTCCCGGCACGCGGCACGGGACAAGCACACCGGGGCGGTGGCAAACCCCCGCCCCGCCAACTCACCGCCAGCCGCACCGCCATCCCGCACTGCCTCGC
Source organism: Sagittarius serpentarius (assembly GCA_034782735.1). Classification (NCBI taxonomy): domain Eukaryota; kingdom Metazoa; phylum Chordata; class Aves; order Accipitriformes; family Sagittariidae; genus Sagittarius; species Sagittarius serpentarius. The sequence goes on from JAVKLA010000081.1 coordinate 39,984,487, forward strand.
TCCACGCTACCGCCCGCAGCCGGGATGGGGCCCCAGGTCGTGGGGCGGGGGCTTTGCCACCCCCTCCTCGAACGCCTGCACCTTGTCCCGCACTCCTGCTTTGCACGCGCTGGGGAGCCGCCGTCGCCGCCACTGCTGGAGCCGCCGTTGCCGGAGACGCCGTGTGCTCCTGGCTCGGCCCTGGCTCTGGCCCCCAGGAAGCCTCCTGCAATGTCGCAGAATTTATTTACAATAAAGATTTGGAAAATGACACGGGTTCTGCCTTCCTCCAGCTCCGGGGTAGGGGGGTGGGGGGGGGTGGGGTAAGTATGGTGCTGGGGAGGCATGATCCTCCCCAAATTTCATCCGTGAGGATGCGCCAGTCCCTGGTTCCCTCTACCTCATCCCACCAACATCCTCCCCATGTCCCACGCTCCACCCTGGCCTGTCCCCAAGGGTTGGGACCATCCTGACCTTCATGTCTGAGTCGGGGTTCCCACTGTATGGATACGATGGCACACGGCGAGTGTCACCGAGCTCCGCGCTTTTGCCCGGCTGGGAACCCTGCCTTGTCGCAGGGACACATGTCCACTCCCCGTCCCACTGCAGGGATGCTCAGTCCTGCACTTGTCCCAGCACAAGGACACGGCTCCATCCCTGTCCCACCACATGCACCAGTCGCTGTCCCAACACCGGGACCGGTCCCTCGCACATCCCTGGGACACAAGAGCTGTTCACTGCCCCAGGCTGGGTTAGCGCCGTGCAGGGTCCTGCCTGGCTTTGCAGTGGGGTGAGCAATCTCTGGCAGATGAGGACTTGGGGACTGGTCCCCAGATCCCAGAGGGACCCACGAGGATGGAGCATCCTCCCACGGAACCAGCCCAGGTGATGCTCAGCTGGGGCTGGTCCAGCAAAGCTCAGCACACTCCGACTGACCGCCACAGCTGGGCTGTTTGGCACAACCGGACTCCTCGGCACAGCCAGACTGCTCAGCCCATCGACCACGAGAGGGCTCCCCCAGTCCAGTCCATGCACGCCTGGACTGGACGGCGCAGGAGATGCTCTGATGTCCCCAAGATGCTACAGGGCCACACGTGGCCCCGCAGTCCCAAGCCCCGAGCTGGGAGGACGGAGCCTGAGGACAAAGGCACAGGCTGGGGAGGGGGCTGCAGCACGTTCGCGGTCCTTTGATGGTAAAATCGGTGGCTGATGGGGGACACCACATGAGCGTCGCTGCTGGCCCCCTCCGCCCTGGCAGCGGCAGGAGAGGCCCAGCATCCCCCCGCCCACGGAGGGTCACTTCCCTAGGGGACCCCCTTCTCTGCCAGCCAGGGAGAAGGGACGGGATGCAGGACAATGCACGCTGCAACAACCCACCCCAGAGGGGCCGAGCCCTCAACCCGTGGGGCTGGAGGTGCCCCCACCCTGCAGGGCCCCGGAGGAACCCACTCTGGCGTCCCCCTACACGCATGGCACAGAAAAGCAACCAGCTTCAGCACCTTGCAGGGAGGTGCTGAGCACCGGGGCCCACACACACGATCCAGGGTGCCGGGGTGGGTAAGGGTATGAGCTGCCAGCTCTGCCCCACTTGTGGTGCTGGGGGGTGCCCAGGAGCACCTTGGGGTGCTGCCAGGGTGCTCCCTGGGGTGCTGCCTCCCTTGGGGGGGGAGACCCAGCACTTCTCCTGGTTTCAAGAAGGGTCAAGCTCATCTTATTAAAGCAATCACCGTCATCCGCTCACTCTGTCGCCCACAGCTACGGCCTCGCAGGAGGCGGCGTGGGGTGGGGAAGATGCTGGTGAAGCCCCTGGCCATGGCAGGGAGCACGGGGCGAGCAGCCGGCTGAGCTGGGGGGTCTGCGCCAGCAGTCACCCCCCATCCTCGCTGCCTCCTCAGCCGCAGTGTCCTCCCCTGCCAGGGTAAGGCTTGGAGCAAAGAGCACTGCTCTTCCCTGCAATGCCGTGAGCCCATCGCAGCAGAGACATCTTTATACCCCTGACGGATTTTAGCTGCAGATTTGCTACCAGCCACAACTTGAGACGCATCTCAGCAAGGAGCTATTTTGGGACGGTGTCTAGATACCAGCACGATGCGTGAGCCAGAAATGTTCCAGATGCACAGACTGTTTCTGAATCTTGAGTTATTCGGGGCCTTCAGGGTCAGGAGGGCAAAAAACATGACTTAAGGTCGGTCCAGCTCTGGTCTGCAGCCCTGCAGGGTCACTCAGCACCTACACTGCTGGCTTAGGGCAGGGTCCTGCCGGCCAGCACCGCTGCCTGTGCCGGGGAGGCCGGGGCTCATGAGGACGCTGCGCTGGGGTTGGACGTGCCCAGTCCAAGGGAGATGCTCCTTGGCCAACTCCCCAGGACCACAAAAACTACAAGGGGCAGCAGCTCAGAGGTGCTTGACACCCCAGGCCACCGCTTCTCGCCATCGCAAACTTCTCCAGCTCTTTTCGAGCTTTCTCCATCGCATCACCCAGCTCCTCTGCCCTGAAGAGGAGCTACCCCAAAATGCGGAGCACAGGCCGGCCAGCTGCTGCAGCGCTCCTGCCTGTCCTCAGGCTCCTTCTACTCCTGACTCACCAGTTTTATGTTAGAGACCAGTCCTTGCACTCAGCTCTGATCCACACTCCTCATCCACCGCTGCCAGATTTTAGCCACAATTGCTAAAGGTTAACCACATCGCCCAAGGGAGAAGCCACAGTCTCCCATTTCCATGCTGGGTGCCGAGGTACTCCTCCGATGAAGGCTGCGAGGTAGGCATCGGCTTCTCGGTTCCTCCGAGGTCGCTTGCAGAGCTCTCTCCCCAGTCCCGGTGCGATACATCCCCCTGTAACACAACACACCCGAAAGGGCCCGCGGGGAGCAAGGGCTTGGGCAGGCCTGGGGGATGCGTCTGTCTGAGCAGCTGTCCCTTACAAGGATAAAATCAGAGACTTACTACTTGCCCCTCTTTTCACTGAAAAAACCAACGAGCCTCTGTGGGTGGATCGTGTCAATTTCAAAAACCTGCGATGTGCAAAAAAATACTAGTAAATCCCTCATTATTAGTAAAACCAAAGAAGTAAGAAACCAGCTCTTCCACAGCCGCCTCTGTGGCTGTGCCATTACATAATGGGAAACCCTTGAACCTAAAATATCTCTGCTCCTTTGGTTGCCGAAGCTGATGATTGACCATCTGGCTGCGATTTTTCAACTATAATCTAATGAGGCAGACTTTGCTTTTAGGGTGCACACAAGGAAGAAAATCCTCAAGGACTCCCCAGAAACGTGGTCAGAGCAGAGGCTGCAGCATGGGGGGCCGCCACGTGAGCGGCAGCTTGCATGAGCAGAGGGAGGCTATGATTTTTCAGCTCTTGTGCTCATAAGAAAGCCAAGATGTTTCGGTCAGCTTTTGAGAGCAGGAGGAGGCGTCAGATGGACAGGAGGCAACACCGCCATGTGAGTGAAATGGGGAAGGGTCATCCTGAAGGGAGTTTTCTTTGGGGGATAAATCGCAGCTGAGAGAAAGTAACACCCCAAACACTGGCTTCACAACACAGCTGAAAAAAACACGTTCCTCATTTTCCATGCAAATAAATGAAGAACCCGAACTGAACTCCAACCACAAACCAGGACACAGGTTTTCCAGCTGGGAAACCCTCTGAAGTCTGACACAACCACACGGCATAGAAGCTGTCCGTCTGTCCCTTCCCTGTTTGAAGCACTCCAGTCATACACCCATACCCTCAAGCAACAGGCGCTTTCTACTCCAGTGATGATGCTGGAAGACAGCATGACTTCTTTTGGCCATGTCACCCTCTGTTCCTGGTGGGAAACTGAGGTCTGGAGTGGGAGGGAGAAGAGAGAGAGGATGGGAAGCGTAGAGCCCGCTCTGGCTCTCCTCCAAAGTCCCCCAGCACATGGCATGGCCTGTGATGAAGCAGGACCAAAGTCCTTGCTGTGCCTCTCCGAGTTGAGGCTCTTGTTTGGTACATGGAGATTTCAGGGAAATTCACCTTTTTGTCCCCATGGAGAAACTGCAGGCAAACAGCTGAGAAACGGTCAGGAGTACGGACACTTCAAGTAAAAGCAGATCTCGGCTCTGTCTCGCCCACTATGGGAATTTTGCTATTTAGGCTTCAGTTGGAAATAAGAAACAAATCAGCGCACAGAAAAGAGGCAGTTCAGGGAAAAGCAGCGAACGTCTCAGAGGCTGAGCGGCCTCAGCTCCGCACGTCTTACACAACGCTGTCAGTCCAAATGGCACTCCAGCGCGCTGATCAGAAACCAGGCGCACCGGGGGAAGGGGAGCATCAGCGTTTCCAGCCGCCAAGGGTTTGCCGAGCAAACGCATCTGCAGCGAAGGCAACTCAAGCTTCGAGTGGACTGGGAGGAGCTGGGCAGGCTGAGCTGAAGCGGATTAGACCAAACGGCCACAGGAATTTTGGCAAATGCTTGTTGCAGCTCTGCAAACACAACAGGTCATGGTGACCGCGCTCCCCTCGCAGGCTTCTTCCTGCTAGTTGTGCTCCTGAGCTCTTTCAGGGTAATAAACACACCCAGCGTTACACGGTGCTTGAAGCATTTTGCATGGGAACGCTGGGTATCATTCTGCTTTTAGGTGAACACAAAGATATCAAAGCTGAAACCTTCTGCTGACCAATTTGAGACACCACTGACTCGATTTCTAACGCCAGTGAGGAACCCTCAACAGCAGAGACTAAGGACATGAGCAAAAAACCAGACTTTCCAAGCCTGCACACAAACCAGACACATGTCAAATCCAAAATCACTTAAAAATTCTTTGAGGGTTAACGAGTTCAGGTGGAGGGAGCTCCCACAGGCAGCTGGCCCTGCTCCCAACACAGGCGCACTAAGCCTGCTTCAGTATCCCCCCCTACACTGCAATACCACTGAACCCTCAAAATCAGGGGGAAAACGAAAAAAGAAAAGGAGGTGAGCCTCCAAGGTCAGCTTAGCAATTGGAGCGACAGGCGACAGCAGCCCTACGGCACCAGAGGCAACAGCCAAAGTCCAGATGGGAATAAGACGGAGCCGCTCGCAGCCAGGGGTTGGGGACGGGGCAGCTTGTGTGTCAGAGCGCGGCCACGTCAGTAACCGCTTGCTTGCGAGAGAGGCCCGTGGGCTGGAGGCGTGTGAACAGCCCCAGCCGACAACGGGAAGGGAAGGATTTTTGCTAGCCCAGAAGACAGCCAGTGGCCTGAAAATGTGACTTAAGGCTTTGGTGCGCTTTAACTTTGGCTGCGCCGCCGCCAGCTCCAGGGGGGAGGGTGTGAATATCCTGAGGGAAATGGGGGAAACCCAATTCCTTGAGTCTGTTATGACTAGACTGTACAAAAAAATTTCCAAATGCCCTTTAAGAAGCAGTCTCCGGCTGGCCAGGACGTTGACTGCACTGCCTTGTAGGTCTTTTCCAGCTCAAAGACTGTGTCATTCCAGGCTTTTTATCAGCAGTCCCCCCGAACGCTTGAGTTCACATTTCTGCCGCCGGTAAGCTTTAACCCACAAGCAGCCGAGGCAGAGACAGGCGCGACTAAAAACGACGGCTGATTGCTTCTGGGATTGCACATGCAAGATAGGTGCAGTCTGTTTTACAGCTCAGCAGTTCAAATCCAGGTCAGCAGAATTTAATTGAGAATCCCCAGTGGGCCCATTTCACCTTGTCAGCGCAGGCAGAGCAGAGATAGATGGCAGCCACTGAACTCTCCGTTCCACAGGCGCCGGCCGTCACCTGCCTCTGCGCAGGGCACAGCACACCGGGACCCGCATCTCATCTCGTTGACCCCTGCCTGTAATTGCAAGTGAGACGTTAAGCCCTCATTAGCTTATGTTAAACTGCAGGAGCTAGGGATCAGCGATTGTTGAGTTAAATTGGCATCTGACAAAGAAGAGGCTCTGTTTTCCTGAGCTTTTCTTCCTAGGCCTTCTTAAGAATTTAAATTCATAACTACAAAACGGCAATTTATTAAATTAGCTTTGAAGTCTCTCAAGATCTGGGCTCTCCTCTCCGGGATATCTGCAGTACCATGGCACTCCGGGTCAGAGCAGTTTATGTAACTATCTGCTTACCCCGACGCCGGCTACTACCGTTTTTCTGGGATCTCCTTCCTTAGCAAGGATCTTCTCTTTCCTTACTGGACATGAAAATATGCATACAAATGTGAAATGTATAAAACCCTAGCATTGCAGAGGATCACAGCTTACTTTTTTTGTTAAAAAAACAACCAGGTCATTATGTAACACTGCTGCTCCAGCTAGTCAGCAAGAAAACCCGATTTTGGAGCCACCAATTAAACCAGAATTTAATTTCACAGCCTGGTGGCATACTCCTGAGCTTGTCCCCTCCCGTGACGGTCCAGCAATGAACTGCCCTCCCTCTCCCAGTATAAAGGGGAGAAATATTCAAGGCCAGTGTGATGTAATAGATGTGCAGATGAAGGAAACTTCAGGGCAGCTTGAGTTTTCTTGGAAATACCACGTTGTGGGTGAACCAAGGCGTAAAGCTTTCCTGCTTGCCCTCTGTCTAGCTACATACTTCTAACATTTAGGACAAGGTGGCTATTTTTATACCTACAGAGCACCGCGGCCCCAGCTTGCCCTGCAGCATCTAGGTGCTATCGCAACGCACGCAGCAGCAAGGGCTTCCCTCAGATGGGACTGCCAGCCACTGTACAACGTCAGACTGTGCCAGGTAGATCACACTCACGCTCTGCATGGAGGCAAAACATCTATCTGTACCTCACTCCCTGCATTTCATTTAATAAATTCATTTTCTATTTGATACAATTGCATCTCTTTTCTTAATTTAGAAGTTTCTTACTGCTGCAAGGCTCCTGGCCGTTGTCTCCCAACGTGCCATCTCCTGGCAGGCTGCAGGTGCTGCTACGTGATCTGGCAGCTGCCCAGCCACACTACAAAAGTCCTCACTAATACGTCTTCTTACCCATTTTCATCAGAAGCACTTCTGGCCACCACCTTTTTATGGGACTGGAAATGTCCCGAACTTCCCTTCAATTTGCTTGAAGCCAACAGGCACCTGCAGGAGAGCTGAAGAGAGATGCTAATAAATGGGGCAAGGCTGCTCACATTTCCATGCTGAAAAGCAGTTTTGCTTTCGGAGGGGGAGTACTGCCCACCCGGGTCACGCCAGGTCCGTAGCACTGGTAACACCAGTTCCTGTTTCCAAACCTTCACTGGCTTTACAAAACACCTCTCAGTTCCACACTACCTGCAAATTCCATTTGCACATTTGATATTTTTTGGGGGGGGAAATCAATGAAAATACTAAAATATCAAAAATTTAGACCAAGGTATCAAACTGTCTTGGTTTGAAGACCAAGAGCACAGTTCCTTCTGCCCTCCAGACTGGCGATTCCCTTTTCTCCCTCCCGTGCTCCCATCGCCTGCGGCATTGCGCTTGTGCACTTTACCTGGCTTGTGAGAATAACCCATCTTATCTGGCCAAACAATTTCTTATGCGGCACCGTAACAAGGCAGTGACAGATGTCCAGAACATTCACATTTAGCACTTTTTTTCTCTGAATCATGCATCTCATCACAGAAATTACCAGATCATTCCAGCCCTGATTTTCAGAGATCTTCGCTGCACATTTCCATGTCTCCCTTTCCACTTTTCCATTTTAAGTGGCTTGTGTTGATATAAGCCAAGTTACCTGTTTTCTCATGGAGAATATGGAAAATACACTCCCAGGGAACCTATGTGTTCATCTCATGCGCTAGGCACGTTCCAGCTACAGGCCTGTAGAAATTCAGCATGCAGCTGATGTAATCAAACTGACTTTTCAACAGCTCCCTCAAAGACCTTTTGAAACGCTAACAAGTTTATTACCAAATACGGTTGACTAATCAGCCACATTTTCTGATTCATGTCAGATAAAGGGCTCTGTCTGGGCTGGAGGGTCACTCTCAGCTCAGAGGAAACCAGCTCCTTCCAAAGGGCTGGACCTCCTACAGAGGCTATAGAGTTTATAAAACATCCAACATACCTGCAAACAAACCACTGGCCTTCAATTAGTGCTGGAACCAATTCGTGAAATGCGGTGCTTTGCTGAGCAAGCTCCAGAAAAGTTGATTCCTGTCCCGGTGCTCCTTGTCCTCCTCTGGGCAGGTACTCTGGATGAAGCTGACCCAAGCAGCGAGTATAGCGCTTTCAGGGGCATCTGTTCCCTCCATTAAAAACCACAGACAATCCGCAAACTTCTCTTCGTAACTTCATATTCTCACAGCATTTCTCACGACTGCACACCAGTGGGACTTACTGTGGTCTCTGGTGTAATTCCAGTTAATGCAAACACTCAAAGGAGCTCTACAATGCATTAAGTCTTAATTTTTTGTATATGTCATAAGAATGCATGCAGCAATGAATCGCTCAACATCACTGTAATACTAGCTTCAGAGGAAAAAAATGAAATATTGCTATCCGCCATATAAAGTGAGAAAGGAGTTTTGTTTCAGAGCTTGGAGTCATCACATTTGAACTCAGGTATTGTGGGTGAAATCTCCTCACCTTCTTCCCTGCACAAAAAGTCAGGGGGAATACAAGCCAAAGGCGATGAGGTAGCTCCAAAACTACTGATACACACGTACATACTGACACCTGCTAATATCAATGTGTTACCAAAAACATTTTCCATACCGAACAGGCTTTTAAAAAAGTTTTCTGATAGTGGATTTTCAGGTGACTTCAAGTTTATGGTAAAAGGTATAAAAAGCCTGGCAAACATTCATAAATGGGAATATTGATTTTCTAGGGATAAGAAATACTCAGAGGAGAAAAAACAACTCACTTAAGTCACAATACGTCTCTAAATAAGGGTAAGATGAAAGCTGAGAAGTCAGCACAATGCTTTCCAATACTCACAACAAAGCTAAAATATATCACCACTTGTTTGCTGACTTAAAAAATGTCATTTACGGCCAGAGACTGGGATCCTAACTTCCATCTGAATACCGAGACGAACCTCCTGGCAAAGCCTGTTACAGACGATACACAGGTCTGCATCGCTTCAAGCCACAGACTCGGCCCCACGCCTGCACTCACGCTCAGGCACACACCATGGCTGTCGCTGAAGAGAAAGCGGGTGCGCAGCTCCTGCTTCTGCTCGGCCAGACTTCATTTCCACACAGAGGAAATCCAGGCCACGAGGCAGCAGAAGTCACAGACCTGAACAAGGGTCAAGTGTAAAACTCCTGGGGCGTAACGCCGCATTTGGACGCAGCCGCAGAGGCCTCAGTTCTGCTCCCGGGGAAGCTGCCGGCTCAGGTCCACAAACGGGATTTGCCAAAGAGTAACTAGAATATCCTGTTCAATAAAAAAATAAAAGCGAGGACAGCAAAATCTGAAGTGTATAGAAACTAGTCCATAGCACCAATGAGCATTGATCAGATGCCTTTAAATCCCCCTTCTAAGGCATTTTTCCCCAGTTAGCAACAGGAAATTTACACGACAGCGATAATGTCATGCTGTAGAAAACAAAATGTCATTTTCCAAGCAATGATGAACTGGTATTTGAAGTCTCTCATACTGAGAAAATGAACGGCAAGCCCTGAAGGAGCGGAAGCCCCCGAGCTCTTTTCAATGCTGCTGTAGAAAGGTGGGTTACATCTCGTTACACCGTTAACAGCAAACCGTAATTTAACTTGCACAAACAGATCCATCTTTCAGGAACTGTTTCACGGTAACTGCACAACGTGCAAACCACAGCACGTCTGATTCACAGGAATTAGCCACGCTGCAAACGCCCCAAGAGCAACTGTGCACATCTCAATAAACAGCTCGTTCTGAAAGTAACCTCGTAGTTGGCAAGTTATGTGCCTGGTATCAAGAATTTTTGAATTATTAACAAATCAAGCTACCAGAAGAACGGCGTAGTTGCTACAAGATTGTAGCTAAACCGCAGGCAGGAACACTTAATGCTAACAATATTAAACCGCTAACCTCTGCTTCCAAAGGAAAATTACTCCGCAGAGAGGATCTAATTTATACTTGCAATACCCAGTATGAAGTAAGTTGTGTTATCCTCCCTTTGTAGCAGAGGAAAACAAGATGGAGCTGTCAGCCGGCCTGCCCAGCAATACAAAGGATCAGCTGGGATCACATCTAGGCGCGTGGTGCTGTCGGAGAGGCCCTCGAGCACCCGAGGCATCCGCGCAGGGCTGGCAGATGCGACGCAGGACCCCTGGGAAACGCACCCTCTCGGAGCAGCAGCTGGAGGCCACGCGAAACACCCAGGGGCATCTCTAACGGCACCGTGCATCTGCACGGAGCAACTGAACCAAGCCTGGGGTGACTGCGTACGATCCCAGCTTTGACCTCGGGGTTTTCTGCTCCCAGCCTGTTTCTGAGCACAAGATCAAACACAGCCATCACATGATGGCTTCTATTAGACAATTTCTCAAGAAATGTATCGCAAGCAAAGAGCGCTGCAACCGTACCCTTCTTTTTCAGTTACGGTTAAACGCCTGAAGCATTTGAGAATTCCTTGCTGCAAATGCATTGTTAAATGAGGGCTTCTGACTTTAAAACACTTAAGCACATGCTTAGCTGGATGCCTGTAGCTGGCTGCATTGACTCATACAGAGATAATCACATGCTTAAAGATAACGGCGAGGTTAAGTGTCCTTCTGGAGCAGCAGAGGCATCGCAGCAGGAGCCCAGGCCCCGCTGCACCTTCTCGGTTATCCGTGCACTTGAACCCCTGCCGCGCAGCTCAAGCCAGCGTTACCCTGCCTGGGCACGGAGCTGGCGACTGCGTCTGGGCTGCTCCCCGCTCCCCACACGTTTCCCAGTCTGTGGAGACTGTGGGATGCTCCGGTAACCTGATGGTCGAAAAAATACACACAATTATCACTGCTAGATCCTGCCTCGGTCACCATCACTGATTTCTGCCATTACAGCCCTCGCCAAGGCTCGGGACACGTCACGCTCTGCGAGCAGAAGCAGTGCTGTCCTCATCTATATGGCTTTTTTCTTTAACTCTGAACAAACAGCTTTTTATTCCAAGCCCGCACCACCGAATCCATCTCACTTCTAGCCTTCTCGCAGCTGCACGGCACGGCACACCACTTAATGCCTCCTTCAGACATACTTCCAATTTTGAGGTCAAATTTGCAGCAAGGGAAAAGCATGGGACACTTCCCAAAGCCATCTTTTGTGACAGCAAAACAGACGGGCATTCAGCTGCAATTTTTAAAAGGAGCTGGGCAGCCAGCTCCCGTATGTTCCTTCAAAAATCGCAGCTAAATTAGGCCAGCTAATGCTGCACAGTTCACTGGACAATATCAGCATGCTCATTCATATGCATAAATGCAGATTTTCATGTTTTCATAAGTGGTACCCTTCTCAAGGTCTGACTTGCAAAGTTTATAGTTGGTTTTTTTTAATGCAGTTGTTCTTGTCACTGAAGAGCAATTCACATGCAGAAAGGCACAGTTGGTTTCTAACCGACTCTTTTATTACACTAAACAAGGTCAAATATATAAAAATTCCAAGTCATGGCTCTAAGACAAATCATTAAAATATCCCTTTCCCTCACTCACATATTTGAAGCATATTCTATTGATGGAAAAAAGAAGCCATCTCACTCAGACTGGAGTAATCCACTGGATTTAATAGATTTTTTTTTTTTTCCAAACTGCATCCAAAACCAGAGAATGACAAGACAAACCCAAGTTATGCTCAGCACTTCTTGTCCAAAAGTCTCTTCTGAACGTTTATTTCGGAATGGCCTACATTAAGCCAAAGCAAGAGAGCATTTTAAAGTAATGCATGTATCATTTCTTCAAAAGGAAAAATCAAGCCAGATACTTTGAAACTGAATACAGTCACAGACATGAACATTTAGAGCTTTAACAGACACCCTCTACTAATAAGAAACACTCAGTTTCAAAGAAAATGTGCACTTTATACACAATTAAAATGAAAACAAAGAAACAGTAATAGAAACAGCTCCATTACTTTGCTTTTTTGGAATGAATTCAGTGCTGGGATTGGAATATTCTACACACTCTGCTCACTAACGGGAGTATTTACTGGTGTGGACAAAAGCTCACAGGACTGACCTGAGACGACAGCTTTAAGCGAGTAACGGTTCAGAACATTAATTGGGAATGGGCTAATACAAACAACAGGTGAAGCAGCTGTCATGAACCAATTTTATTTTAAGCCATTAATAAGAAATCGCTGCAGTTTGCGTAGAGAGCAGCAAAAGGAAAAGATTTTCACTTCTTGCCATTCGGCCAGTGAAAGGCTGTTCCGAAACCACTGCAAGGGGTTAAGAGCAACGTAACCTTTTGGGGAAGCTGAAAAGAACAACCCCAGTGTCGGGGATAATGAGTGGATTGTAGCCAGGCGTTGGCGTTTATCTCCAAGCTCCAAATGTCTTTCCCTGGTACTTTCAGACAACATGTTTTCCACCCAGCTTCTCCATCACACTCCCAGCTTTCTGCTGGCAAAGCCTCTCTGCCCATCTTCAGGCAGCGTGCTTCTCTTCAGGCTCCTGTCTGATTAGAGGAGCACTATTAATAAACTCCCTCTCGCCCCACACAGCTAGTCCCACCTCACTGGCTAGCCGTCCCTGCCTGCAAGTCCACTCAAGCTCTTAAAAACTGCTATGTACTTACTGTGTTACTTACTTACACTCAACGACATCACCCTGAAACTTTTCTGCCTAAAATTCAGAGGTTGCTCCTTTCCCAGAGCAGCAGCCAGGAGTTACTGCTAAACAAAAAGCCAGAAAGCAAGTTTGCTTCCCCACATCTCCGCTGGAGGTGAACAGGAGAAGCTCTCGCTGACCTCGTGCAGAGGGTTGCCTTGGCTCTGGGCACACTTACGCCTCTCTAAAGCAGAGCTGAGAGAGAGCTGGGATCTACGCCTGGCCCACCTGGTGTCCCAGAGTGAAAACAGACTGACAACAATTCAGCAAAATACCTATTTTCACCAAGTGCTTGGGCAGAGGATAACTGCAAGCACGTGCTCATATCCCCTTAGTTTATATTTAACATAGAGCCTATGCTTAGATGTTCTGTGGGACGGGAATGGAGTACAGGTTTACCTGCGTCCTCCACGGAGCCTTACTTCTCAATCCTCTTCCTGACCAGGCTGTAAGGAGGGCACTAAGGACTGAGGTAGCCTTGAAACAGAACAGTCCCACTTGAAACAGGCCCCCAAAATATACTAAAATGCACAAAAACCTAACAACAAAAAGAGAGCGGAGCAAGGTCCTGAATACATTACAAATAGTAGCAAAAAGCATACACAGTTATCAGCATCTCTCAAACATTAATGCGCATCCTTGCCAAAAAGACACCGCCAAAGGCAGTAAGTACCGCATTCTCCGTTTTCTAATTATAAATTCAAGTTTAATGCCAAAACCACAGAATGCCAAATCTGACTGGTCTCTCAAGCAGAAATCTAGATTATACATATTGCTTTGTCTCAACTAAATTCCTTGGACATAATGGGAGGAAGAGGGGTCTGGAATAAGGCAGTATCATTGATATTCAGAAAGGGCTTTGTAAAAACTCTAACAGACAGCTCGTGTGTCCTGGCTTGGGGGGAGAGGAAGGTTATTCCTCGAGTGTAATGCACAGAGAAACAAAATTACCATGACGCCATCTAACCAGATTACTTTGGAAAAGACAGAAATCTTAACCAAAAGGTATCGCAACAACTTCATGCCCTTGGGGAGCAGGGCGTTATGTAACAACAGACCTCAAAGACATCTCTTTCCATAGCTAACACATAAATATGCGGAATTACTGAATCCAGTAATTTCTATTTACTTTTCTTTTTTATGTTGTACAGGAGTTTGAAGTCTCTCTTCCCTCCTGTTGCATAAAGCTTGCAGGGAGGTCTGAGCCCTCTCTGAGTTACGGCTGGCACTCTTACTCTGAATGCAAGTACTCTCACACGTACATTTTTCCTGTAAGCAATTTTCCACAGGGCAAAAAAACCAGTAGTACATAGTAGCTACAGCATGACACTTCCATTTTCTAAGGAGCACATCATTTTTGTAAAAGACAGAGTCAAGAGCACCATTAACGGATGTTTTCCAAATCCTTCACTGCTCTGCTGCTCAGTGACTGGGACCCATGGGCTGCCTGGATAACTGGAGACTCCTCTGTGCTGTCTGCATGCGCAAGGCACTTTTGAAACGCAGCATAGGAAGTTTTACATTTAAAACGAGGAAGAACAACGACAAAACTGCAGACCACGGTAATAAAACTAGCAAAATGCTAACACCTACCCATTGCTTTCTCCTCATTAATATAAAAAAGTGTAACGTCAGAGATCCAGTGTACAAATACAAAAAGTTGTGCATAATAAGTGTACTACAATACTGTACATACTGCATAAACCGTTCAATGAGAATGATTTAAATATATCTATTTGTCTCCTGACTTGGAAGACAGAAGAATAAAGTTCTATAATCCTAGAATATGCGTATAAAGCCTTTCTGAGAGGTTGAATCACTAGCCAACGGTATCCCTGAAAATAAGCAGAGTCAAATATTTACTTAATGGAAGCCATTATTCAAGGGGTTGCTGGTTATGACAAACTAGGAGAAAAAACACAATATATAAACTCAGCCAACATTAAATCCAGACAGAGTTCTTCCCATCTCCTGACTTGCTGCTAGCACTGCTTTTGTTTGAGCCTGCTTTGGATTTCTTCTCTCTGGAACTGCTGGGATTGTTTTGGTTGTTGTAAGCCTGGATCGCGAGGTCCAGGCGCTCCTGAGCCACTTTAATTTCCCTCTGCAGATTTTCCAGGTCGGCAGGAATGTTTTCTTCGTTGCTTCCATACTGCTGTTCCTGAGCTATATTGGCTTTGTTCTGTTTGTAGGCCATTTTGGCATTGGACAGTTCAGTATATTGGATTTGCTCTGGCTTGACTGCAATGTTATAGCCAGGAGGAGCAGATGGCGTATTCCAAGTAAAAGGGTAGTTATAGGTACCAGAGTCTTCCAGCTCTTTTCTCTTGTTGTTCAACGTGTCCCGGATTGTGCCAAATCCCAAATGGAGCATCTCCCAGACATTCAAAAGTAAACACATGCAGCTCACCCCGTACATTATTAGCAGGAAAATGGTCTTTTCAGTTGGCCTTGAAATGAAGCAATCTATCTTGTGCGGGCATGGCTTCCTGCTGCACACAAATATGGGGCTGACCTCAAAGCCATACAGAAAATACTGACCCACGAGAAAGCCGATTTCAAACGTAGTCCTTGCCAGAAGCTGCAGGACATAAATTTTCATGAGTCCGTCTTCACGGATTCGCCGCCTGCCATCATGCTTAGCTTTGGCAGGGGCCTGCTGCTCTTTATTCTCCCGTTCGCTTTCCAGCTCTATTTCTGGGTACATCATCGGGTCTTCCTCGTGGTCCTCCTCAGTTTCCTCTAAGCCACGGTGTTGTTTCCAGCGCATGGAAAAGCTTTTGCTTCTGATTCTTCTGTCAGCTTCGCTGTGTTCCACCATCCGGGCAATTTTATGAATTGCATAGCCTAAGTACATCACAGATGGAGTGGCAACAAGAATGATCTGAAAGACCCAAAACCTCACGTGTGAAAGAGGAGCGAAAGCATCATAACAAACATTCTCGCACCCAGGCTGCTCTGTGTTGCACACAAACTTGCTTTGTTCATCATAATAAATGGATTCTCCTCCCACAGCAGTTAGGACAATCCGAAATACAATCAACGCTGTCAGCCAGATTTTGCCAACAAAGGTTGAGTGATTGTGGATCTCCTCTAACAGACGGGTCAGAAAACTCCAACTCATGGTGGTCAAATAATTTTATCTAAAAAACAAACAAAACCCCCAAATATTTATGAGTTTATCAGCTTGAGCCTAAACGGTGCAAACATTCAACCAAGAGAGTTAGAAAACTCCAGAATCTTACAACCAACACATAACCATGTTTGTAGTATCACCTGTTATTGGGAAACTCCAGCTGCCAGAATTTGCTTGAAGATCCTACGTCTCCTCCGCAGGCTTTTGAGAAGTCTGCTACAAAGAAAAGTAGCAGTTAACTGCCGTTTCACAAACAAAACGTGCTCCCAAAGCTACTCCCAAGCAGAAGAGAAATACACATGGCTGCTCTGTATTACAAATGTTAATAAAAACATTTACACTTGAGGCTGAAGTCTCCAAAACACAGCGGATCGAAAGCTAAGCTCCCGTGAAATTCTACGGGCGCTGTTGGCTAAGTCCCACCGCTAACACTAAGATTTATTTTAACTGCACAGAGGTGGCCAAGCCCTGTTAAAGCCTGAGCTAGCGATCCTGGCCTTGACCATAGCCCATGGAGAGAAACAGCTCTCTCCATGGGGCAATGCCAGCTGTCTTGAGACAGAAATGAATCACCCAGCCCAAACCTGAGAAGCAAGCAACTGCTATTATCTTTGATTTAAAGGCACGACAACCTGAGTGACCTGAGCAGTACTACCCTGCAGCTCTAGCCTAGAGACAGGGTTTGACCTAAGGAACATCTAACTTCCAACCTGATGTTCAAACTATTCTATGGATTTGGGTTCAGTCCCTTAGGGAGGCTAAAAATCTCCCTTCCAGGGCCAGAAAAGACTATGTATTTTGTAGTGGTTTTGGGGAGAATAGAAGGAAAATCTAGTTTAAAAAAGTTATCTGTCAAAAATTTTGGAAGAGATACTTGACAGAAATCAATATAAATCTGCAATCCTAACAGTAAAAAACCCCATTAGTGGAAACTCACGGCTGGCGACACTGTGAAGTATTACAATGAACAAAACCTAGCGATGTTACAGGCCGACCTGGAGCTCGAAGGAGCGAAACTGGTAAAAAATTGAGCACAGGAAGAACTGTTTGACATTGCTCCAGCACAGGGGATAAGACATCTTTCAGTCCTCTGATGATGTCAAATATTAGCTTGCCAAACATTATTAACAGAATTTTTTACATCAGAACAGCATTTGGTGAAAGATCCTAAAACCAGAATTGGACAAATCTCTGGCACTCTGACTTTAAAAGTGATTTATTCTTAACCTGGAGAAATTCCAGGAGACTGGAAGAAAACTAGTATTTGCAGCTATTCACCTTCTTCCACATAACTACAGAGTTGTTCACAAGCAAAATAATGAAATTTGAGGGGATGTAATCAATACAGAATTAACGGATATAAATCTAATCCCCCTTCTGGTGAAATTCAGTGTTTCATTGAAAAGGCAACAGCACAGACATAATGTGGATGGGCTGGGTAGGACATTTGATTTATTACTCCGTGACAGTGTGAGAAAAAAATAGCACAAGAGAGTATTAAAAAAGACCACATTAAGTGGATCAAAAGTAACAAAGGTCTTGACAAATGATTCCCATATTAGAACCAAGATCAACTGCATGTAATTGCAGCAAGTTCTGCAAAGACCAGGAACGGGCCTGGCAACTAGGCTGTATCTTCCCCAGACTCGACCAGAAAATGGCTGCTGACAAAGTCTGCAAATGGCACAGAAGTTTGCAGGCTGACAAATAAAGATGAGAGTTATCAGTGATGCAGAAAAGAAGATTGCTCGAGAGGCTGAGTCCACTGAAACAAAATCGCCGCTTTAACCAAGCTTAATGCAAAGACATGCAGCTAAGAAAAAGAACAGCAGTCTTTTTTTTAAAGGAGAAAGCAGTTACTCTGGACATCAGTTAACAGGGAAGGGAGCAAGGGTCCTAATGGATGAGCATCTCAACGAGAGCTGGTGATACAGCAGAGATGATTCATGTAACCCTTGGCTGTGTCACATGCAAACAGGGGCAAGGAGGGTGATCTTACCTCCCTGTTAGCAAGACAACACTCAATGCCTGTGTCTGCATCCTTCAGAAGTTCTTTAAACATCAGAGAGTGAATATATTAGTCTGAAAACCATCTGAAGAATGGGCAAGGTGCCTAAAAGTGAGAGATTTAGAGAGCTGAATTTGTTTAGCTGGGAAACATGGGAAGAAAATGAAGGATTACCGGTGAACCACTTAATCTAGAGGTTGTCAATTGTGCATGCAATCAACCCAAGGTTTACAATCGTACCTCTTCCTTCTACACAACCATGCTACCATTATGCCGTAGAGAGAACTGGCTGAAACAACAGATTTTTCACAGGGAAAAAGACCAGAGGGTTCCAGTTCCAGTGCAGTGCCTTACTACAGCAGGTGGCTTCACGCTCTGAACCCCCATTTCAGAAAGGCACCCAAGTACAGCTCCACAACCCCGAGTTCTGTATTAGTGGGACAAGAGATAGTGCTTCAGATGCCCGCCTGTTCGGCACTTCCCGGCAGCTTACTCAGATTAGGAGTCAAAATGGGTGGTAGAGTGAGTCTGGGGGTACTCTACGCACCTGAAGAATCTCCAATACACTGAAGAGAAAAGGCAAGTGAACCCCGCATCTGGAACTGGGGATTACAGAGGTAAGAGCCACAATGCCCACATTCACACCAAGGTGCACAGCCAATCTAGTCACCAAGCATGGACGGTAACGGGACATACATGTCGCTAGCATGCATAATTCGTCAATTAAAAATGAAGCAAAACCCAAATGAGTTTAAGAAGGGGTGAATTTTCACTCACTGGAAATGTTAGGGCCAAACTCTTTTCTAAAAGTAAACTACTAAGTAAATTTTAAATTAATTAAATACTGCTGCCAATGTAAATTTGGAATAAAAGCAGGAACTAGCCTTTAAATTTTCAGATACTGTCCATGTTTATTCATCAGCAGTTAACAACAGAAAAGTCTGAAATTAGCACTGGTTTCAATATGAAAGGGGACGCTGAATCTTTACTTTTAGACGAGCCGCTACCTCAACATCTAATAAATTCTTTCGAGGCATTTATGAGCTTTTCACAGTGCGTTTTCTATCTGCAGACCACATACCTGTGGTTCGCTTGTCTCGTACCTCACCAGCTATAAAGAAGACGACGCACGGAAGCGGGTGGATCACACCTTGGCTCCCTCGGCCGGTGCTCAGAGTGGGAGACAGCCACTGGAGGGCACAACGCATCTGGCCGGCTTTAGAACTTGCTTCAGGAGAAAGACAGGAGGGATTCACGTCCTGGATTCCATCAGTTACATAAACAAACAGCACGACAAACCTACGTATAGACACTGACCACACAGACTTGTACATTTAGGTTAACCACAGCCTTCAGATGCATAAGACGGCATTATCAGCCGTGTGTTTAATAACCAAGACTTCTGTCAATTAGAAAGTTCTGGCTGCAGAGATGTGAAGTTGCTGAAGAGCTCTGATTCTCTTCAATAAGAAAGAGTCACTTACTCTAAATTTAGTTTTAGTCCAGAGCAGAGCTACTGACACAAATATGGGAGAATCCACCAGCAGGCAAAGAACTTCCTTGTCTTTAAGGAAACATTCTGTTTCAAGCAAAATGACCTGTCATTAAATCTTTCTTTCACTGGAAATGTTCAGCCCATCCAAATTAAACATAATACACAAGCAAAAAGTTCCAGGCAGAATTATGGCATTTGAAATGGTGGTATCCTTCAGTTTCATGAGATCAGCCAAGGTTAGAGGCTGTGCGTTTCTGCCTTTACAACACATGTACTGCAGGACTCAGATGTAGTGCAGTAACCTTCACCTAACGTACACTTAGCGTCTCCCGGATTTGTTGTTCTGGCAACATTTAACTCAATAATTTTCCATTGTTTGAAATGAAAGTCTATGGACACTGACACGCATCTGAAAACGGCAAAACATCAGCACTTTCAGCTAATTTAAGTCATGCCAGAAAGTACATTTGAGAGAGACTTTCATTCCTTGTATTTGTCATAAGTTCATTCCAGCACTTCCAGCAGAGGAGGCTCCTTAGAGCAGGCAGGATATACGATGCAAATAACATGACACTTATCTCTGACAGCAAGCTGGCTCCTGCGAATTAAAGTTTTGCAGACATGAACATCCAGAAAGAATAAAGAATAATCTGAAGCAGGTAAATGGGAAAAAGAAATCAGCTTTAGGTTACGAGATTCACTGCAGGAAATCTCCTGAATTATTTTGACACGGCTATTGTTCACATACAGACAGCGAACTGCCCCTCATGTGTGTGGCTTCCCCTATCCGGCCCATGTGTGGGTTTGAACATTAATTTAACCATGGGATTAACTTCACCTTGTTTCAGCTTTCTCATCTGACTGTGATGGCCTCCCGCCAGTCAGGGAGGGAAGAACTGCACCTCCGAGAAGAACTTTACTGTAGCAACCTTAAAATCCTGCCTTTGGATGAGATAGCTGAAGTGTGGCAGGGATGGATAGTGAGACAGGAAGAACGGAGGAAGCTGGAACCACAGTTACTCTGATGAAAAGCTCCCAGCAATGCCTCCATACCCCTGAGATGTACAGCACCTATAAGGCGATGCAGCATGCAACAGCCAAGTTTAAAGAACAGCCTCACTCCAAGCCGTCGAGTGCCAAACACCTTCCAAATGTACGATACTGGGACTTGTTTCATGTCATTCCATCAACAACAGACAGTGGGAATGAGTGCACCCTCAGCAAGTTTGTGCCTGACACCAAGCTGAGGGGTGCAGCTCACACACTTGAGGGAAGGGATTGCAATCCAGAGGGATCCTGGCAGGCTGGAGGAGTGGGCCCATGTGAACCTCACGAACTTCAATAAGGCCAAGTGCAAGGGCCTGCACCTGGAATGAGGCAATCCTCAACATCAGCACAGACTGGGAGGTGGAAGGGTGGAGAGCAGTTCTGCAGAAAAGGACTTGGGAGATCCTGGAGGCTGAAGAATGGGACATGAGCTGGCAATGTGCGCTTGCAGCCCAGAAAGCCAATCGTGTCCTGGCTACATCAAAAGAAGCGTGGCCAGCAGGCTGAGGGAGGTGACTCGCTGAGGTCCCCAGCACAAGACAGACACGGACCGGCTGGAGCGGGTCCAGAGGAGGCCACAGAAATGGTCAGAGGGCTGGAACAGCTCTGCTGTGGAGAGAGGCTGAGAGAGCTGGGGTCGTCCAGCCTGGAGAAGCAAAGGCTCTGGGGAGACTGTCTTGCGGCCTTTCAGTATTATAAAAGGGGCTTATAAGAAAAACGGGGACTTTTTACCAGGGCCTGTCTGACAGGACAAGGGGCAGCAGTTTTAAACTGACAGAAGGCAGGTTTAGACTGGACATAAGGAAGAAATGTTTTACGATGAGGGTGGTGAGTTACTGGCACAGGTTGCCCAGAGAGGCTGTGGATGCCCATCCCTGGAAGTGTTCAAGGCCAGGCTGGACGGGGCTTTGAGCACCCTGGTCTAGTGGAAGGTGTCCCTGCCCGTGGCAGGGTTGTTGGACTGGATGACCTTTCAAGGTCCCTTCCAACCCAAACCATCCTGTGACTCCATGACTCTGGCTGGAAGGACTCTACGACCTCTCCACCACGGCTGACTGATGGTGCTGCAAAGGCAGCCAGGCCAACCCACCCTTCCGAGCCCAGCTCACCATCCCATCAGAGCTGGAGCCACCCTCCCCTGGCTAAGTCCACACCAGGCTACGGGCTTCAGCTCACAACCGAGTTGTCCCTGGAACAGAGGTGAAGCGCAGCGCAGCACGACACCTTACAGCCATGAGACCCAACTCCCAGAGGGGAACAGGGAGCAGAAGCTCTCTGGTCTCTCTGAATTTCAGTAGTTCAGCAGCACCTCCTCAGACAAGGTTTGTCTTAAACAGCACAGGTAGGAGAAAGATTTTGTAGCCAAAAGGCAGCTATTAAGGGGCATATATTTACAGGAAGACTTTTTTCCCCTTAAAATATGTCCTCCCATGTCATGCTAATGAAATTTGATTAATTTATTAATGATATATTTGTTTTGTTTTGTGTTTAAGCAGCTTAAAAAACATGTGCTGAGCAGAAAAAAAATCAAGAATAAACACATGGCAATTTTGTGGATAATCAAAAGAGGTTTCATGCTGCATGAAAGTAAAATTGGGCCCACAGGCTAATTAAAATAGGATTTGAATCAGGATAAATGAATAATGAGCATTATTCATTCAATTCTCATTTACATTGACATGTAAGGAATTGCACAATTTACGATTATTTTTGAGGAAGCACAGGGGTTCCTTTTTTTTTTAACCTGAAAAATGAGTACGACTTTACTGTTCAAGAAAGGAGAAATTTGTGGCCAGACCCAGTACCAGCAAAGCACCAGCACCCCACAAATCCTGCTGAGTATTGTGCCAATACCTCCTGCCTTCCTGACCTGAGCAGCAATTCCAGTGTCCATCCTCCTAAGTGACACGAGGGGAAGGATGTGGGGATCTTCCTGGGATAAGACAATTCATTACTATCACCCTTCCATCATTCGTGAAGGAAGTGGGCTCAATCACCACCAACTTTATTCCGATGTTTTTCAGGAGTGTTTACAGCAGCGTGCGGCTGAAAAGAGTAAGAAAACAACTGTACTGAATTTTATTTTTAATCTGTACTATAGAATATTTGGGAGTGAAAAGGCTGGGACTTTTTGGACAATACACAGCACTTTTTCAAGTAAATACTCTGTCATCTGGCAAGTCTTATGTGGCAAACAGCAGAGAACGGTTTTGAAAAAGCCACAGCATCAATGTCATTTTGGAAACAATTTCTGAATGGTGCCTTCAAATCCCAGGCACGCTAACAAGGTTCTGCTGATCCCCAGACCAATCCCCCTGAGTCTAAAAAAGCCCTTGTTGAATTATGAGACCGCAGATCCTATGCAGGATATAAATAGAACAGTAAAATATGGGTAAGAGGTAGAGATACAGTAAGATTCTTGTGCTGTCAAAAAAATAAAGATGTCAAATACGTATCTTTTTGAAAATCAACATACATATACCCACCCGAGCATACAGCTTAAAGATAAACTGGAATTTGCAGATAAGACATGAACCTCCAGTAGCCTCAGCGTGCCCTCTAGGTAATGCTAACATGGAAAGCCAAGTGACAATTTTAGCAACACTCCCCTGCAGTGACACAATTCAAATGAAATCACGACGTGTTTCGTGCTGGCCAAAACTAGCATTTACTTCACCTACAGCAACCACGCTCCTCCAGGAAGCCTCGTCTCCAGGGCAGACACCCCAGAGCACACGAGATCCTGACTTTGGCAGAGCAGCGTCCATCAGGGCAGCCCATGCTGCAGCACGAGGACAAGACAAGCTGCAAGCCTGACTCGAGTTCATTTGAGAGCTGAAGCCTGCAGTGACAACAGGCTTCATCAAAAATGGAGGCTGGGCTGTAGAGTCTCCGTTACCTCACAAAATTTTTGGAGACCTGTTTTGGGGTCCCTGTCAGCCTGAGTCCCTTCATAGATGCTCAGCATTCAGTGTTCCTTCCTAGGTGTACCAGCTCGGAGACTGGTATAGCGAGCTCCTAAATTTGGCATTTCTGTAGCAACTCAGGACAGAGCTGTACGATGCTTAGCAAACCTGATGAAGCTGCTCATCAGATCTGTCCTACAGACTTAAGGTATCAAGAAGCAGAAGCAAGCCCCAGGTGATGCTTGCACTCTGGTGATGTGAAATGTAATAATGGAGAAAATAAAGCGGTCAGCAGATTACACGGTGAGACGTGGTGCGATGTTTGACAGTCTTTGCAATGAAACACTTGATCCTCAGGGCAACAAGCCACAGTCAAACCGACACGGCATCGCGCCAAACCTTGGTCGTAGCAGCACAGTACCAGGATGGAAGCTTGCAGCGTGAGCAACCCCTCTCCCTTCACAATGCAGTCTGTGGATTAGGAATAACCCAACCAGTGAAGAGCTGCTACACTGGAACTCAGTAACAACCCAGGAGTTAACTCTGCCCAAGCTCTCCAGGGCATTCCCTCTCCCATCTCACCCATCTCTCTTTTCTAGTCTCACACACTTCAAAGCATTTCTCTACAATGTAGTTTAACCCTACTAAGCCCAGATGGTTTTGAGTAGTTTCTATACAAACTGACTTCATACAGCGCTGGCAGGTCCAGCACAACTTACCAACCTGGGCCCTGCCCTGCTCTTGGCCTCAGCATTGCCACACTTGTTCCTTGCTAGGTAGGAGCCAGTAACATACAGCAAAACTCCTCCCCTGTGTAATCTAGTTGGATGTTGAAAACCAGGAATTACATGGTAGGCAAAAGGGCAAATTTTTTTTTGCAAAGAGTCTGAATCTGAAGCTCAAGCCATACTAGGGAAAACACCCAACGCTGCAGTTTTGAGATCAAAGCCAAGTGTTTCACCAAAACCTGAGCTCTTGGATTGCCAACCCAGGCTGCCTGCGGACAATGTAGCCAGGGACTGGTATTCATACCCTTAAAATCCAAAGATCAGGAGGGTATCCTCAAAAAAGACTGTTCCTACCAACTGAAATACCATCAGACTGGATGAGCATGGTCTCAGTATGGATTCAGGTCCACAAAACACTCCAGACTGTGAGCTATCAATTCCTCTTCTTCCACACCAAGCAGATCCTGCAGGCTTTTCCATGAGACAGTCATATATATATAGCACTCATCTCAAACACCAAGAAGTTCTCTCTAGGAGCTGCTCCCAAACTAGATATCCATTTGATAAGATACCACATGCTCCTTAGCTCAGGGCTAGTAAACCCCAGTTCAGACACACAAAGCATTACCGCTTGCCAAAATACTTCACAGATCAAACACACCAAATGCCCACCAAGTCCCATGCTGCGACAGCTTCTTTGCAAGCAACAGAACCACCCATTTACTTCAGTCATTTATATCTTGAAGATGCTTAACCACTAGGTTCCTCTGTACCCCTATGTATTACCCTAAGAAACGTATAATATTCTGCCAGCTGGTAGTTTGAATTACCATATTCTATCTCCCAAAGCTGGGTCAACTACAGCAGGCTGGCAGGTCCATGCCCAGCTGGCTTTTAAATACCTCTGAGGATGGAGACTCCACAAGCTCTCTGGGAAACCTGTTCCTATGTCTGACTGCACTCACAGTGAAAAAAGCCTTTCTTACATTTAAGTGGAATTTCCTGTTTCAACCTGTGCCCATCACCATTCCCTGGGTACCACTAAGAAGAGTCTGGGACAACATCACCAAAGCAATTTTTCCTGTAAGAACGAATGTCCCCCCTACAAGTTACAGGGACCTGAAACACACAGGCAAGTGGTGCTGAGACCCAAGATCCTTCCTGTTCACAGTGCAGGATGACTGCCCAAAACAGCACAGGCTGTGCTGTGTAGTCACCCCCGACACACCCTGTGCAGTTCCACTAGCACTGGCGTGATATAAATACAATACATTATCAAAGTATTAAAAATACTGTACTACTGACTATTTCACCTGTGTACTCAGAGGTTATTTTAACAAATATGGGCAATGGAAGGGTAAAGATGGAAAAAATGCAGTGGGGATGATGACAAAAGGCAGGTACTAAGTGACAAACACCACTCCAAAGCAACAGAGCGCAACAGACAGCGAGGCTGGGGTTACTGCACACACCTGCCAACAAATCCCACAGATTCAGCTCATTTCAGGACACGCTTGCTGGCTTGCACACAGTGGAGGGCAAGAAACTGCAGGACAGCATCCCACTTCAAACTCCGCAACAGGACCTGTGCAGGCAGGCCCAGCGCCGTCACGCAGGGCTGCGCCCGGAGACTCACAGGGGAAGAGCAGAGCCCAGGTAAAGCAGAACAGCTTGTGCACTCAAAGGAAACGGGAGCACAATGCCCCACCTGACACTTCAGACCTATGGACAGGCACTTCTGCACAGAGACATAGAGCTTGGAAGCAAGAAAAGAAGGAAAAATTGTATGTTCCAAGACAGACCCAAAAGGTCTCTCATCCAAATCGAAGAACACACAAGTACTATTGTGCATTACATCCACAGCAAAGCCACCAAGGGACACGTGCTGCTGGAGAGCAACAGCCTTTGTATGGGCTAGAGCGTTCGTGCACTTACCTGGGTCCCTCCATCTCTCTCGCAGCGAGGTCTGGGTAAGGCCATCTTCACTCGCATACCGTTTCAGTCAGGCATCAGAGAGATTTCCCTGTCTTGACATGATTAGTGATTTGAATAACCACAACACCCCTTTAACTACTCCTGATTCCACCGCAGCCAACAGCACCACAGCATTTCCCCATCGGGCTCCTCCTATACGCTCAGAGGGATGAGTGTCAAAAGAAAATGACACACTGGAGGCAGCTGACCCAAATATCATTCTCACGGCCATTTTGGGAAAGGAGAGAGAAGCCAGAAGAGAGCAATTCTGTCGGCTCCTGTACGTCAAAAGACTTTCATTCAGCTGAGGGGGAGACAATCAAATGGGGACGAACATCTAATTCGCCCACCACCATATTATGACAGTCAAAAGAAACGATAGTGTTTGCTTCATAGATAAGTGTCAAAAACTAGCATGAATGGCTTGTAAATAAAATAGATACCACATACCATGATGCAGTCTGTCACAGTGTCCTCGATCACCCATTCTGCAACATGGCAGTTGTTTCACTGTGACCCAAATTCAAAAAAAGACTTTTACTTCCCAGCTCTGTCATCTGGTCTAGTATAAGACACCGCCTCACCCTACAATTATACTAAATTCATGTAACATTTTCTTCAACAGCAGCTTTGTAAAGAAGGAAGGATGTTCAGAAGGCAGACGAGGACATTGCGAACCCTCAACACCAAGTGTTTTACAAGACATCCAGCACTTGGAATAGCTCTGTTAAACCTGGTCAGGACTTTCCACTTGCGCAGATATGGAGGACCAGAAAGCTTTGCAGACCTCTGACTTTACACAGCTATATGTCTCCTTAGGTGGAGAGCACCAAGCTCAGGAGGATGGTAGCTAGCCATGCCAGAAGGCCACCTTCTCACTGTTGGTTACCTGTACGCCACAACAATCTATGAGGATGGTGCTGGGAACACCTACAGCCAAGGACAGAACGACAGCACCTCGCTAGACCATCAAAACCACTCTCTGTAGCAACGCGGCGCCCAGCGCACACACGGCCGCACGCTGTACAGATGCTCCTTCCAGAGCGCCATGCAGAGACCACGGGCTCCACTGCAACAAGACGACAGTGAAAACACAAGCTTGCCAGGCATGCTCGCTCGCTCTCCTGCCAAACGCCAGGCTGCTACTTCAACTTCTCTCAAGGGCTACCAAACTGCAGGAATAATGGAAGAGTTTTGTTTCAGTAAATCGGTTTGAAGTAGGATTTGTTCTGAGAAAAGAAGCATAGTAAATCAGAGCAGACTGCTATACTCGCATTAAAGTGTTACTCCAGCTTGAGTTCAACAGGAGTCTTAACAGCTTTATTTTGCCAAAGATAAAATTTAGAATATAAATATGCACATAAATTCATTAACTGAATTATTTGTTGAAAAAAATTATCTCCTATAGTGAAACAGGACACCCAAAATTGTCATTTTCTGAAAGACTTCTCTAGACCCCCTTGGGAAGAGACCTGAAGCAGTCACTGATTGACCTCCCTACACTCCATCACACCAGCTGGAAGAACACACATACCAACTGTTTTTTAACTTCTGAGAATAGCCGCAAATAAATTCTATTTTATGAGAGGAAGCTAGAAGCCCTTTTCCCACCATGCCTCATGCCACAGAGAAACATGCACTTCACCAAGCACAAAGTAGCAGGTGGGTCATTTTTTGCCACCTGACTGCTTTACATGGCCATGTATTTTATCAGACTTATTATCAACACAAATTATGAAAATTAGCAGCAAATTTAAGGTAGTTTAGTCTCCCAAATGCATGGAAACTGCTCAAGCCAGGCATGTGACTTGATATGAGAGTGCAAACAGGACGATGCTATGGTATATACTGCTTTTTGCTCCTGCTGGAGATGGAAAAAAGCACACTTAGATACTACAGGCACAACTGTGGACAATGCAAAAGCGCCGAGCTTCCCCCAGTTTCTTATTTCCAAGCTTTCAGGATTTTAGGAGGGTGGTTACATCTTGACAGAACTTTGTTAAGTCACTGAGTGAACTTCATGCTTGTTCTGTACATGTTCTCTCCAAGCTCCAACCAGGAGACAGCAGATCACCCCCATTCAGCAAGACCACGGAGAAATCACGACTCGCTGTCTCAACACAAAGTGGGAGTCAGTGTAAACAGGATTATAAAGCACTGGCCAGGTCAGCAGTCTGGCCTTAAAAGATCTTACTTAGAAAAATATCTAGAACACCAAGGATTGTAAAAAACCTTACTTTTCTTATGACCAAAAGAAAATAATATGAGCATATAACAACAGAACCTGTACCAACAAGAGAATCTCCTTTTAGAGAGCAACTGGCAGCTTCTGCAGTCTTTGGACAACGCAGTTCACTCCCAAATCTGGCTAAGGCCACGCTGCAAGTTTGGATACAAGTAATTTCCCATCTGCCTTACCAAAATAAAACATTCACGGGAAAATATGAAGTAGAGATAACAAACATTAACACGCTAGATTGCTTTAGTGATGAACGCAGACACAGCCTTACTATTCCACCTAGCACATATTCAAAGATCACCAACTACACCAGCTATCGCTTTACCAGTTCTCTGAAGGGTTAAATCACTGGTATGCACAAGGGGCCCAACCATTTTCTAATGCAGAGGTGACTAGGTCTGCTTGCAAAAAGTATTTTTAATACAAAGGATATTTGAGCATCTGCTGTAATCACTTCTCCTCATTCACTCAAAGAACAGGGGGATTAGCTGCAAGCAAGGTAATTCCTAATAAGAAACCACTGATTATTTGGTGGGTTCTCTCACTAAGGCAACTCATACCTACTCTGCCAAGTTCACAGAATCACAGAATGGTTTGGGTTGGAAAGGACCTTGAAAGACCATCCCGTCCAACCCCCCTGCCACAGGCAGGGACACCTTCCACTAGACCAGGTTGCCCAAAGCCCCGTCCAGCCTGGCCTTGAACACTTCCAGGGAT
>JAVKLA010000081.1:40023249-40050891 GCA_034782735.1 Sagittarius serpentarius
GGGCCCGAAGCAGCATTGCGTGGGGCTGGGAGATGGCCCAGGCAGCCCCTGTGCGGGGGTGGGGGGGCTGGGCAGGCCGTGGGGGTGGGGGGCTCGGGGTGGGCGCAGCCATGGCCGGCAGGCACCTGGGATGGGGACAGCGGGACACGTCTTGTGACACCAAGCAATGGCCTCGGAGAGCAAGGGAGCTGGGTCCCCTCTGGAACAGGACGGGGACAGAGACACCGAGAGCAGGATGGGGGTGGGGATACGGGACATTGGGAGCAGGACAGGGACACCAAGAGCAGGGTGGGGATGGGGACACGGGGAGCAGGACAGGGAGAGGCTGGGGACAAGGACACTGGGAGCAGGGCTGCAGACAGGGATACCAGGAGCAGGATGGGGGCACTGGGAGTGGGGATGGGGACACAGGGAGCGGAAAAAGTATGGGGGCACTCGGAGCAGAATGGGTGATGGGGACACTGGGAGCAGGATGGGGGTGAGGACACTAGGAGCAGGGCTGCAGCCAGGGTCACCAGGAGCAGGGTGGGGACGGGGACACTGGGAGCAGGGCCGGGGCTCACCCCACTGGGAGCTGGTTGCTCAAGGTGGCACCTCCCCCGGGGACCCATCCACTCACTGGAGGTGGAGGACAAATGGGGACGGATGACTGAGGGGTCCGCGCAGTGTCACTCATTGCTGATGACCCCGCTGTGGGTGGGGGTATCTGCCCCCATGGTGTGTCCCAGCGCTGAGCCCTGATGAACTCACACCAAGGATGGAACCCCCCAGCACCTGCTGCCCTAGCGAGCAGTTCTGCATGCCGGCGTGCCTCAGTTTACCTGCCCCACGGCCCCAGGCAGGCGCAGCCCCGGGGGCACCCTGCCTGCACGTGGCAAAGCTCCTTTGCTGGGTGGGGGGAAATTCCAGCCGCTTGGAAGGGGCCGGGGGTCAGCGGCCGGCCGCACACAGCCCCTGTTCCCAGGGAAGAGCCATTTCCGCGGAAAATTCCCAGCCCGTGTGTGCGGGGCCAGGTTTTCGGCTGCGAGAGCTCACGCGGCTGCTCAGGCCCTGCCGCAGGTCAGCGTTTTCCAGCTGCTGGGAACAGCCTGCGTGAGAACCGGCTCCTTCCCACGCCTGCCTGCGCCGTATCCTGCCACCCCTCCTGGGGTGAAAGCTGGGGTGATGCTCAGATCCGTATGGACCCACTGGGCACCGCAGCCCTGTGGTTCTGCTCTCCGGCAGGCAGGGGCAACCGGCACCCGTGCCTGTTGGGGTACGGGTGGCCCCACGGGACCCTCCAGCCCCATTATCCAGCCCTGGAGAGCCCAGGGTTGGGCTAAGAGCCACACCAGGGGGATGATGGATGTCCCCTTCCTGGGACAAAACCCCTCGCTGCCATGGGGCGGAGCAGCCGAGCGTTTGGCTCCCGAGCTGGGGTCACATCCCCTGAGCCCTGGGACGTGCTGTGCAGCACCAAGCGTGCTGTCAGCCCCGCAGGCACTGATCCTGCTGCAGCCCCGGCGTGAGCAACTTGGGACTTGTGCAGCTCCAGGAGACGCCCAGCCTGGTCCCCAAGGGCCCAATTTGGTGCTGGGCTGTACTGGGAAGCAAAAAGCACCCCTGGCGAGGCCATGTTGGGGTGGGCCGGGGCATAAGGCAGGTCTTGGCTGCACCACGCAGGGCTTGGACACCACTGTCCCCGCCGGCGAGGCTGCAGCGGATGCGGGAGGTGATGGGGAACCTCCGGGCACTGCGCAGCAGGAAAGGCTGAGCCCAGAGACAGGGCTGGAGCCCCCAGTATCCCGCCGGGCGGATGGGATGGGGCGGCACGCGCGGGCGATGCCGTGGGCCACTGGCAGCGGCAGGAAATCCTTCTCCCTCCCCAGCTTCCAAGTCCCGCTGGTGAGCGGCAGTCCTAAATTATCCCCCGCAATATCCAGTTTCCACACAGAGCCGGCACGCTGCGGGATGGCTGGACCTGCTTTCCCAGGGCTGCTTCCTATCCCCCATGCCTATGTCAGCCCGGCGCTTCCCAGTTTCCACCAGTGGCTGGGAGGTTGAGGGGGGGACCTCGGCTTTACCTTCTGCACCCCCACAAGCACAGGGGTGCTCTGGGGCAGGTGCCCAGAGGTGAATCTGGGGCTGGACCAGGCTGCTGTGGCCAAATTCAGCACGGCAGCATCAGGGCGATCCCAGGCAAGGCTCAATCGGGGGGCAGCCACGCCAGCAGAGCAGGGCCAGGGGACAGAGAGGGTGTAAATGGCCCTAGGAGATGTAAACCAGCCCTAATTTCACAGCATAGGGTCAGGAGCGGACCCAGGGCTGAGTTCAGAGGCAGAGTGAGGAGCTGGGACAGGGAGCACTAAAAACCCTTCAGAGCACGAGCAGCTGATGAGATTCCCTGAAAACACAGCAGGAGCCCAAGGGAAAGGAAGAAAATCTTAGCGTGGGACAGGAGGGACCTGGTCTGGCTGGCAAGTTAGCTACCGCAGGCAGGACCAGGATGGCTGGGGGACACAGAGCCCTTGGGGCTGGGACAGCACTGAGGAGAGGAGGAATCAGGGCTGAAGATGGGGAAACTGGGGCAGTGCGTGCTCTAAGCAGCGGCAAAGGCAGAGCCTCTCCCAGCACTGTTGTCTCTCAGCACAATCAGACTAAGCCCCGCCTGGAAGTTTGTATTAAATGTTTACAAGGGTTCAAAAAGGTGTACAAAAAAGGTAAAAGCCACACTTGCCTCTTCGCGTGGGGAGGCTGGTAGAAGCCCTCCCCCCAACCTGCATCCCCTCCTTCCTCAGCTGCCCAGAGATGTGCTTTGCCCAAGGCAAAACATGCCCCTGGCAGCCAGGAGAGGGTTAGCAGAAAGCTCCAATGCTTGACGCACGTTTATGCTCAGTCCTTAGTAATCCTGACATATTCACGCTGCTCTGCTGCAGCCAGGGATAACCCGTGTGCCTGGAGAGAGCCTATCCAAAGGGAAAAATCTCTTCGCTGGAGGCCACAATGGCTGAAGACTAATACAAGAAGCATCAGCGCTCTGGGCTGCTCCTTATACGGGGCAGGCCCTGAGCGCACAGTCCACCAATGCCCAGGGACTTCTACAGCCATGGAAGAGAGACCTGAGGAGCGGCTCCCTGCGTGCCCCGAGCATCCAGGAGCCAGGGCTGGGCAAGCGAGGATGGGGAAGGACAGACAGATGCCGGCCAGGACTCAGGTCAGCCCTCATGCCGCAGCAGCACATTCACATGGGGTAGTTGAGAACGACATCTTGCTTGGCCAGCTCCAGCAACATGGGGTCGTCGAAGAACTTGCTGATGCTCACGTCTTCGCTCAAGCCCTGCAGGGTAACGGCAAAGCCAGAGGTTATTGCTCTGGCAGCCAGCACTTGTACTGCCACTGCGGCAGAGATCCCACCAAAAAGCCCTGGTGCCCCACAGCAAGATAAATTTTCGGGCTCCAGAGAAGGCAGAATTTGCAAGGCGTGAGGTGCTTCTCAGCAGCTTGAAGGGATCTAACAGCCTCTCAGGAAGCTGCAAATGTGTGGTTGCTCCTGCTGAGCGTATCTGCCAGCTCACTGCCCTCCCAGAGGGGAGCTTGATTCCCTCCGCTCCCTCTGCGGCCCCAGGAGCCCCTTCAACCCCTCAGCCCAGCTCACTAAATCAGCACAGAAACCAGTTGCTGCTTTTTCTGCAGGACAAACGGGCTAAATCAGGCCACCAAAGGGCCAGACAGGCTGAGGAGGGAGCGGGTCTCAGCAGATGGCGCAGGACCCTGCTTTTGGGTGGAGTCACTGCCAGATGAGTTGCTCACGGGACTGTCACAGGCACCAACAGGCAGGATGGGGGATCAAGAGTGAGGGAAGTCCTGAGGCACAAAGGACATTGGTCCACTCTGGGAACAGAGAGGGGACATGGCACGCCCAAGGGACAATACTGCAACAGCTCAGCTGCTGGTACAGATGGACAGAGGGACGCTACAGGGGTCACTCCCAGACGTACCTTCCTACGCCTGGTCTTGATCATGAACTCCCTGGCCAGATGTGGGGCTGGCTGGGGCTCCAGGGGTCGGATGACGATGCTCTTGTCCAAGGGGTCACCAGGCACAATCTGAAACACAGGGCCAGGACGTGAGAGTGATGCTGGGGGCTGGTTCAACCTCCTGGAGACCCTGAACTGCAACGGAAAACATTCCTAGGCCCTGCAGACACCCCCAGCCTTGGTGTGACAGCCCCAACACCCCGTCTAGTCTCCTGGCACAGAAAAACTGTCACGTCACTACTGGTGATCATGCCTGCGAGAAGTCACCAATACGGTGTTGATAACCTAAGCCCAGAACACATCCCACCTTCCCCACGTGCTGGCGTACTGTGAGGCCTCGAAAAACCTGCTAACCAGAACAACTAACCCACATGCGTCCCAGTCAGCGCAACCCTCTCTAGAAAGCAGGCACTTTATTCTTTTCAGAGCTAAGCCTAAGGCTTTTACATCTTGACCTTTAAGCCAGCTCAACGCTCAGACGGCTGCTGCCATTCTCACCTGGCTGTACCACAAGTAGCTGTGCACCTCACAAGCTCCCACAAGACCTGGTTTGCCCCAGACTCAGAAGTGGCCAGAGGAGAGTGTTTTGTCCCAAACCCTGTTTTCCATAGGTTTAAAAAGCCTTCTCTGAGAGACAAAGCATAAGTCTGGCCACCTGTGTCTTGCAGCAGACCAACGAGTCGGAGCCCTGCTCCAAGATTTCTGCTCCTCAGGCTGCAGAGCATCAAGTGTATCCAAGCAGCTTCCCTTCTCCCGGACCAGGATGTCCTCTCTCCAGGCACTAAAGGACCCTTATGCTCAGCAAGCAGCAGCATTCTGTGCTCCCTTGCTAGGGCAGAGGGTGATGCAACTTGAAACAAAGCCACTGGGTTCTGGCAGACACTTAACAGCTAGTGTACAAAGCCTCCCCAGCTCGAGATCCCTTGAGGATGTTCTCCAGAGAAGCTGTCCTGCCCTGTGTGAGCTGTGGCACTGAGCTCTACTGAGAGAACCTACCTGGTGCCTGATCCTACCGTGTCCCTCTTCCCCGTCTCACCAGGGCATGGACTCACCTGCCAGTGGTGGAAGACAGAGAGCGAGAAGGCTTGTCCCTGCGTGTGGGTCCTCAAGTCTGTCTCAAACCCAAATGAATCAATGGCTGGGATGAAGGCTTTGATGGTGTAGAGAGGAGAGCCCGGGATCGGAGCATCTTGCGTCACGTGGCCTCTGCCAACACATCAGAAGATTAGTCTTCCTGTATGTCACAGGATCACAGAATGGTTTGGGTTGGAAGGGACCTCAAAGATCATTTAGTTCCCACCCCCTTGCCATGGGCAGGGACACCTTCCACTAGACCAGGTTGCCCAAAGCCCCGTCCAGCCTGGCCTTGAACACTTCCAGGGATGGGAACACAACATCTCAGGGCATCCTGTGCCAGGGCCTCACCATCCTCACCGTGAAGCATTTCTTCCTAATGTCCAGTCTAAACCTACTCTCTGACAGTTCGAAACCGTTACCCCTCATCCTATCACCACACTCCCTGATGAAGAGTCCCTCCCCATCTTTCCTGTAGGCCCCCTTTAAGTACTGGAAAGCTGCTATAAGGTGTCCCTGGAGCCTTCTCTTCTCCAGGCCGAACAACCCCAGCTCTCTCACAGCCTGTCCTTACAGGGGAGGTGCTCCAGCCCCCCGATCATCTTCGTGACCCTCCTCTGGACCCACTCAAGCAGGTCCATGTCCTTCTTGTGCTGAGGGTCCCAGAGCTGAACACCGTACTCCCAGTGGGGTCTCATGTCTCTTTGTATGTTCTCCTGACACTCAGGAAGAACCAGGCACAAACCAAAGGTTGTGTGTGATCCTGGATGTCCCCGCCACCACCACAGCACAGGGGCTGGGATCAGTCAAGGAAGGTTTCAGCTGTCACTTCATACAGATTTCACCCCCTCCCCTCACTTTAAAAGCAGTGCTAGGACTGTGAACGCCTCCAGCAACCCAGATCCCAAGCGAGCAGTTGCTGCTTTGCAATACTAAGGTGATGGCAGCTGGCCAGAGCAGCCCACCTCCGCCTGGCCAGGACCGTGTACACCGCAGACACGCAGTCGGCAGGAGCCTGCACCTCCACGAAGTAGTAGGGCTCCATCAAGCGAGGGGTGGCCTGTGAGGAGAAAGGGACACAAGCCATTGAGCCTCCCGCAGCACCAACACAATTCGGTTCAAGTAAGAGTCAGGGACTGGCACGCTTTGGTAAAACACAGCGCCTGACTGGGGATGAAAGGGTTCCTCCTGCCCCATGGCTGCCCAAACCAACATCAAACACTGAAAGGAGCTTTTCTCTTTCTGGCCATGAGTCACATGCTTCCCTCTCCCTGATGCCCACCCTTCCCAGCAAGCCAAACAGTAGCAAAAAGGGGAGACAGAGCAGGTGCATACAAGTTTCCAGCCAGACTGGAATGCAATCGCTTGTAAAACCTGTATGGCAGCACACAGGGGCACTGGAAACATTAATGGATGAATAAGTCAGTTTGAACTGACATCCTTGGGGCAGATACTGCAGCACACGTGCAACCCCTGCTCCTTGGAGCCAGCACAGTGCGAGGTTCAGTCTTTGTCATGCACAGCATAGTCCTCACCATCAGGAAAGCAGAATACACCACTCTCCGGGCTGTCGGGATGATCTGTCCTCCGCCCCGGTGCAAGGGCTCCTGAGCAATCACTGCATCCAGGATCTTAAACTTCACGTTGCGGATCACTGAGGAAGGGCAGAAATGACAGCAAGTGACTCGAGAGGGATGTTCTCTGCCACACCAGCACCAACCGTGCGTCCCCAGAGACCCTGAGCACATAGCAAACATCCAGACAAAGACCTAGAGCCACCACAAGTTCTCCTAAATCTAATTCCAGCACGGAAGGCATGACCATGTCCTAACCCTGCATATCCAAGACGGGCAGTTCATCTTGCAGGCTGCTCAGTGGTCTGCACCTGAACTATATGGGGAGCAGAGCCAAGGTGTGGAAGAGCCAGCTTGCCAGCTAACCGGCCCTGGTTTGTAGACACGCGGCAAGTGCCAGTGCCTGGGTGGCATCTGCAGCCAGGAAAAAGAGGAAGATTCTGTTATCTCCCTTGTCACCCATCCTCAGAGCTGTTCGCAGCTGTGGCGTGTGAAAGGAACTGGCCACTGAGGGACTGCACCAGCAAAATCACTTGAATGTTTAAAGATGGAAGAATTTAGCTCCACTTCTCCACAGGTCCTACTTACATTCATCACAGAGAGGCCCTTCCCTGGTCCCCCACTGAAATCCCTGCACAATGCTGTCCTTCACAGAGCCCAGCAGTGACTTGTCCACCTACAGACAGACAGACAGCTTCAGAGACCAAATGTGCATGACAAGGCAGTAACAGATCCGGTGTTTAAAAGCCAGTTCCTAGAAGAGCAGCAATGTCCCCCGATACCCGCAATGTCCATCCCTCCCTCTCACCGCTCAGGAGCATCATCTTCAGAATTTGGCATCTAGAGCTGTAAATTAAGAGCCTATGTTTTGGTAATCCTGAAAGGCAGGCCAGTTAGTTGCCAATTTTGAGGATGCTGGCCCAAATAGTAACATCTGAAAAATAACAGGCAATTTGTTAGCCAGTGTAATAGTACAGTGGAGGAAGTACAGCAGGTTTGAGATCTGGTACACCAGCGAGCACTTCAGCAGCATTAGGACCTTGCTGCAGGTTCTGGAAGGAGCGGTCACCTCTTGGCACCACAGTACAAACGTCTCACTGAAACGTAACCCCCCTGCCTGTGTTTCTCACCTCTGAGGGCAGTGTATCATCTACTAGGATGTTTGGACCAGTAGCATCTGGCCCAAAGGCCCAGATAGAACGGGCAGCCAGCAAATCCCAGTCATATTTGGTCTGGAAGAATTCACCCAGCTTCTTTCTGATAGGGGAAGAAGGGGAGAAACTTTAGCAAACAAGTATCTGACCTGCACTCACAACATATTGACGGCCCTGTGCCCTTCAGGCATAAAATGGTCTCAGCTTTTTATCTGGAGCAACTCATTTGCTGGGACAGGGATGCTCATGGACTAGGTGGTAGCAATATCGAGCCCAGGATCCCTGCCCAGAGGTTGTTGGCTAATAGTGTGAACCTTGCAGATCACAGCATTCCCTTTTTTCCCCCCAATTATTTGCTTCTAGATGGATTCCTGCTTTCCCCAGATCCATCATACCTGTTCCACGTTATCTGGACCACTTCATTTTCAATGTCCTCTGCGAGTCCCTTCTCCAGAGGCTCAGCAATCATTGTGATCTTGTTCCTGAGAAGAGAGACAGTTGCAATTAGCCCACAGAATGATGGAAATGGGAGTAACTGGCAGGAACTCAGGGACTGCGCACTGCCTCAAACACAGCTAGGGAGGTGAAGCCATCCATGTCCTTCGCTGTTACTGTCTTGCTTGTAAAGACCGCTCAGGCACTTAAAAACTGCTCTCCGAAGTCTGCTCATCTCCAGAAGCAGACTGCTAAGACGTCCAGCGCTCACCCAGGCTGTAGGAGGAGGAAGCCCATGGGCCATGCAATATGCCTCTATCAGAGCCAGCACTCGCTGTGTCCAACACAAAGGGCGTTGCCTCGGAGAACCCCACCAACGCGAGTAACCTGCCCCCAGAGGAGGTTACTCCACATGCCCAACAGCTGAAAGACTGACCTGAGACTAGAATCTTTCTGTTCCCAAAAATAAGGCTGCCAACCATGGAGAGAGTATACCAGAACAGAGGAGGGTAACAAGAACCAGAAGCCACAAGGCAACACAGGAAAGGTACCTTCAGCATATGACAGATAATGGTTTCCCTGAAAGTTCAGGCATTAAAATGTCCTGTGCTTCTAGATTTCATCCTGGTTGTTCAGCCTACATTCCCTCGCAGGCCTCCCTCTTTCAAACATGTGCATCTCATAATGCATTGCTGGGGGAGGAAGATGAGACCAGGCTGTAAGGCTCCAGTGCATCACCAGAAAGAAAAAAATCCATTTCAAGATTAAGAATGGATAACAGAAGACAAAGCTTTTGCTCATGAAAAGTTTGGAGAGTTACTAAAGGCAGCATCGGGCTCTTTGGCACCCGCTCTAGGATCCCAATACATCTCCTAGTCTTGGAAACACCACAAAACTGCTGAGAAGGTGTGAAATTTAGCTAAAAGAAAGGAGGATGTGGATCTGTCTTTATTCCTTCCATTCTGAGAGCTCCTACAAAGCACAGCAATATCCCTGCGACTCAAGTGTGTTACTGAGGAGTTCAGCAGAGCTGCTGCAACGGCAGACTGCCAACCCACGCACGTGCCACTTCTCTGGACAACAGCCACTGAGAACAGACCCCTTGGAGGGTATGAAGTCTATTCTTCAGTGAACCCCTCCATCTGCCTGTCTCCAATGCCCAGCTCACCCATGGGCTCTTACTTCTTGTTGGGTGTCTCAGCAAAGCACTTCAGGGAGGACGTTTCCACCACTGTCTCGCAGAATGTCACAACTGGATCGGCAACCTGGAATAACAACAACAGGTTTGTAAGGTTTTCAAGTACTTTTTTTGTTTTTAAAGAGACCGTTTGAAACCTTTGAACACCTACAAGAAAAAAATGGTTCATCTGCCAGCATTTTAATCAGCATTGCATATGAACCACTGAGGCCTGCAGAGGCAGCTTTACTAATTCCTTCATTCAAACAAGACAGAAACATTTAAACCTAATTCCAGGTACGAAAAATTCTGCTCAATTCATTTATTTGATGCTAGCCAGGCAACGGCTGAAGCACAAGAAAAGGCTGGAACACGGTCATACACTCCTCTCCAAGCCAGTTGTCAGACTCGCAGTCGCGCTGGTGTGAGAGTCAAGCTGTAAGAGTTACTCTTGCATCCTAACAGCCCTTTTTTTTTTTTCCTTTCAAAGGGATGTGACAAAATCCACACTGTACGTTCAGCTAGGTTTATTTTCCTATCCTGACATAGGGGAACAAAGCCCCTTTCCCAGCTGGGAAAATCCCTCTCTCATTTCCTCACCTTGATATCAATCTCTGAATACATCTTCCGCAGATCGTGCATCACGCAATCCAGGTAGAGCTCCCCTGTCCCCAGGATGACGTGCTCCCCAGACTCTTCCACCTGAAAGACAAGAGCGGGGTTCAACTGACCGTGTTACTCCTCACCCGCCCTTGCCTTCCAGGCTCCTACACAAGCCTGAGGGAGTATCAGCTTTAAATAAATTGGTTAGGATCAGAGCATTCCAAGGAAAGCTCCCACAGCCTTTTCTAGCAGAAAGTGCTGATGTGCTCTGCAGAACGCTGCTTCCCTGGCACAGCAAGGTGCATGTTTTTCTGCTAGTTTTACAGTTTTCTGCTATTTCCACATGATTTGTGAGATCAACTGCAACAGCATGAAAAAAAACACAACAAACAAAACAACCTACAGTTAAGATCAGCCTACGAGGCAGCCCACAGCATGAGCTGAAAACAGCCATCCAAACACCAGAAATACCTTAGTAGTAAGCGAGGGGTAACTCTTGTTGACTTTGCGGAGACCATCTAACATTTTGGGGAGCTCCGAGGGGTTGACCGGCTCTACAGCTATTTTGATAACAGATGTGGTGTTGAACTTCAAAGGACGGAAGATCTGAGCCTGAAACCAGATAAGGACAAGGAGCTGAAACTCTGCATCCTTAGATGGCCACTGGAGTTAGACACAGCGTTTGAAGCCATTCTCTTTCCTTAGTGGCTCTTGTGCCCTGGCTCCTTGGCAGACAAGGTTTCTTTCATAGAATCATAGAATTGCCTAGACTGGAAAAGACCTGTAAGATCATCTAGTCCAATCGTTAACCTAACACTGACCAGTCCCCCAATAAACCATGTCCCTAAGCACTACATCTACACAACTTTTAAAAACATCCAGGGATGAGGACTCCACCACTGCCCTGGGCAACCCTTTCCAACACCTAATGACCCTTTCAGTAAAGACATTCTTCCTAATATCCAACCTAAATCTCCCCTGGAGCAACTTGAGGCCATTTCCTCTTGTCCCATCACTTGTTACTTGGGAGAAGAGACCAACACCCGCATCTCTATGACCTCCTTTCAGGTAGTTGTAGAGAGCAATAAGGTCTCCCCTCGGCCTCCTTTTCTCCAGGCTAAACAACCCCAGCTCCCTCAGCCGCTCCCCGTAAGACTTGTGCTCCACACCCCTCACCAGCTTCCTTGTCCTTCTTTGGACACACTCCAGTACCTCAATGTCCTTCTTGTGGTGAGGAGCCCAACCCTTTAACCCTTTAACCTCACCACTGGAGCTTTTGAGATACGCTCCATCACCTTGACTCCCTGTAAGGCCGAGCAATACCAGCTATGCACAGTACCTCCTCATTGCCCCGAGGCTCCGTGACAGTTGCAGTCTTCACTATGGGCTGGTCCACCCCTTCGATCAGCACCCAGTTGCCAGCAGGAACCCGGTTTACCTCAATGTGATACCTAAAAGACAGGAGAGCATCACTGCAGCGCTCGTTGCTGCCAGCCTCAGGCCCCTTGCAGTGCTCTCCCCTCCTCCCTGTCCCTGGCAGCAACGACTCCAGGTGACTTTCCTCCCAAATGAGCACATTGCCAGAGCTTTCCGTACCTTGCAACTGAGATCCAGAGGCGTCCGACAGTGCAGATCTGGGAATCCTCCTCATCCTCCAGGGTATAGTTTTCTCCAAGGACCTTCACAGGCTGCCCAGCATGGATGGTACCACTGAGCACTCTGCCAAAGGCGTGGAACTGAACACCATCGTCTGTGCTGTACATTTTTGTTGTGTGACACATCAGCGGACCCTTCCCGTGAGAGAGAGAAATAAGCCTCTTTCAAAATACAGTCAAGAAACAGACACAGACCTGGCAGGACTCATAGATACAAAGGGATTAATAGGCTGGCCCAGTCCTTCATTTCCTTCCACTGGAAGCCTTACAACTCCTTGGCCTGCATGGAGACCCCTGGAACGACTTCGGTGGACTTTTCTGGAGCTCTCCTCCCTCCTCTCGTGGAGCAGTAAATAGTGGTTGGGATAGGAGAAGAAATGTCATCTGCTGGCCTGCAAACCAGCTCAGGGCAGAGCACCTGAGCCTCCACAGATCACAGCTTTCAGTCCCATAAGGTCGCTCCACAACTGGTGATCTGGTGACAGTCACCACTGTATAGTTTTATGTGAGTAATCACAACTCATTAAAATAAAGAGATTCGTTTTCTCTCCAGACATTAGAGGAAAAGTCACGGGCAAATTCCTCACTAAGCTGCTGGCTGGCGTTGGTGGCTCTAGACAACTCTGAATGACAGCTCGGTACAAGCTGTTTGAGGAGGAAGGTTTTTGCAAGGCTTTGATAAGAAAGGTGCTGACTAACTAATGTAGGGTTATTTTTATCAGTATAGTTCAGATCAGTTTTCTCAGAGTTTGGAGAGAGAATCAAACTTCAAGGAAAAGGGACAAAAAGGCAGCAAAAGGACACAAAATCAGCCTGCAGTTCCCACGTGCTCTGAAGTCCTGACCCAGTCCTGTTCCTCTCTGAACACTGTCAAACAATTCTCTCTCTCAAGAGCTGCGCTGGCAGGCAGCTAAAGTTTCTCTGAGTGAAAAGATTTGTTTCAGTATCGGATGAGAGGCTTCAAAATGCTGGAAGTCAAATCTGTGCAGATGGCTGTCTAGGAGGCAGCTGCCCTGTCAAGGCAGTGAACGGGAGGCATATTTGCCACGCTTTTGGACACTCAGAGCAAAGCAGAAGAGTTTCCTTACGTCAGGGTCGCATTCACTCATGGCCTCCCCTAGATCAGAGTCGACGCCACCAGTGTAAGTATGCTCAATTTTCGTCTT
This sequence comes from Sagittarius serpentarius, assembly GCA_034782735.1. Taxonomy (NCBI): domain Eukaryota; kingdom Metazoa; phylum Chordata; class Aves; order Accipitriformes; family Sagittariidae; genus Sagittarius; species Sagittarius serpentarius. The sequence continues at coordinate 40,036,104 of JAVKLA010000081.1, forward strand.
GGCTCCCACCTTCGGGGAGGGGATATGCTGCACACACATGTCCACAAAGCCTGGAAAAGTAATATTTCATGAGAATGGGATTAAGCAGTGCAGAGGAAAGAAATGGACTCTAGTAACCATAAGGTAAAGCCATTCTGACTGCAATGGGGAAGACTGGAGCAGTGTCTCAAGCTGTCCTTTGGGCAAATGGTTTAATATTTTATATTTAGAAAGCTGAGAAGGGATCTGTGCAAGCGAGCAGTCCATGGCTGTAATACAGCCCTTAACTCTGTTGATGTGAGACTAGGGTACTGGGAACATTGTGGAGGGCAAGACAAACAGCATCTACCTGTGAATTCGCCAAAGAACTTCTTGCAGACAAGCCGCAGCAGGGGCCGAATGTTCAGTTTCAATTCCTCTTTGGTCAGGTGGATGCCAAGTTCATCCAGAGTCCTGGGCAGGGTCGTGTCCACGTCCCCCACCACCTGCAAGACAACAGGCACCACTCTCAGCTTTGCTGCGGCGGTCCAAGCCAATAACTCCCAGGTGCAACTTCACACACCAGCCATCACCCTCAGGGCTCTTGACCTGCTCTGGTTTAGAGCTCACACGAGAACTGGCTGGCTGAGTTCAAATTATCACTTGGCTGATATTAGGGCACACCAGAAAGAGCAAAGGCAGCTCTATTAACTGTGCAAATATCGGGCTATATTTGCAAGGAGCAACTGTTAAGGAGTTGCCCACCGTTGTTCTGCAGCCCCAAACCCAATCTGTGAAGATCACACTGCAGAACGGGACAGGCAAGTCCCACAGGCACCAGACATACCACCAGTGTTCAGCCCTTGGCTGCTCCTATCTGGAGCTATGGGAAGGAGAATGAACCACCACATACCTGAGCCAAGATCTTGTACAGGGGCTCCAGAATGAACTCCACAAAACTGCGCTGGGAACTGCTCGTTGGGGCCTTTTTAGTGAACTTGCGGCTGTTGGGAGACCAAAGGAGAGACATAAGGAGCAAGTATTCTGCAGCCTGCAAGCACTCCTACTGCAAACACAGCCTCTGCTCTTCCCATGTTATCTTCTTCTCCCTCCCGATCCTCCTGGGAAGCTGTCAGGGACACAGAAGTCATGCTTACTCCAAAGAAAGGCCAGAGGAGGCTCTCTGCTCCTGCTTATGGGATTCAGGAGGACCACATGGATTCACGTCAAGTGGGAGGCCTGACTCAACCCTTCCCAGATACTACTCCATCACAGGACAACTCCGGTTGGAAGGGACCCTGGGTGGTCATCTAGTCCACGTTTTACAGGGCAAGGAGGGAAAAAGCTAGCAATAAACTAACAGACATTTAAACAGGCTTCTTACGTCTTCGGGTTGAAGTAGATGTCACCCCAAAGCCGCTTTGCAAACTCCTGGTAATTGATGTCTCCTAAAGGGAAAAAGCAAACAGCAAAAGTTTCTCAGATGACACTGTATTTCTCTCATCTTGGAAATCTTTGGGTTTTGGCTTTTAAAATAACCCTGAGGATTCGATTTAATGGACTGATGCTGGTGAGTGAACACTTGGTCCCAATTCTGAATAAATGATTAAGCCCTGACCTGGGGAGACCAGGCAGAGAGGCAGGCAGAAGACGGTCCACTGAGGACGACACTAGCAGCCCAGGTACACTGTGGGTTCAGAGACTTGCTTCTCAGGAACATTTCAACTCTCTCAATTACATACAAGGTTAGAGCTGAGAAGAGCCGGCCTGCCAAGACATCACGCTGCAGGAACCCAGTTACATCTGCTTCATTTTCCAAATGCTAACGCTGCAACCTGACACTGTAGTGCCAAGGTGCTGGGATGGCTTACACCCCATCTGCCCCGCAGGCTTACTGCAAGCATCTTCTGCCTTGCTGAACATCTCCAGGTTCTTTTCTCTTTTTCAGCTTATGCACTAAGCACATAGCCAAATACCCAAGTGCTGAAGGAATACTGTAGCGCTTGGCTGTCATGGTCAATTTACAAATAAGACAGCGGTGATAATTTACAGCAGTTTCCAAACAAGCTTTTGCTGTGGGCAGATGTGCAAGCATAAGAAATTTCATGGTGGCTGTGGTTTTGACAGTTAAACTACTATAACTCATGTTAGTTGAAGCGTGGTGGCTGCACATAAAATCCCTGGTGGCCGCAATTGAGTATTACTGACTTCAAGTACACATTCAGCTCGTGTCTGCCCCACATGGATGACATCTCCTACGGACTGTGCCTGCATCTTTATCAGTCCCCCAAAGAAGGGGTATCAACCTAGCAGGCATTGAGTTAATGCTGCGACGCCCAGGGAGCTCATTTATTTCTCCAAACTCACAAGGACATGTGATAGTCTGACACATCAGTCCCTGACCTCTACAACTTCATCCTCCCTCAGGCTACCTTCTTTGCAAGAGATAGGCCAGCTGCTTTACAACACCCTCCTTCCCCTGTTCACGGCTCCTACGGATCACCCTGAATTCCCCTGTGTGAGACTTCAAAAACCTTGGCTGTACAGCTGGCTAATGCAAGCAAAAGGCCCAGTTTTGCAAGTGGCAGATTGCCTTGAGTGGGCACCTGGGGAACAGAAAATTAAATCAAAGCCAGAAAAAGACAGTATCTTAAAAAAGAAAGAGGGCAAGAGTGCAAAACCTTGCGGGCCAAGCTTACGCCCGGCTGCAGCTGAGTCTTAGACTCTGGAGATTTTTATGAAAATGCAGGCAGAACTTAACTGCTTCGCTTCTGAGTTGTTGTGGTAAGGAGGCAAAGCACAACACACACACTTGCCTTCAGCTGCCATAGCAAGACTTGTTTTTTCTGCTGAAGGGTATGTATAAAATATTGGCTTCTGACTCAAGAAACATTTCTCAGGAGAAACTACCTAGCTAAAAACAAGTGAGAACTGTATTTTTGCTTTTTACCAGCCAGGGCTCAGATCTGCAGTACCTCTCAACTCCTAGAAATTCAAGAATGCATATACTGGCCATATATGTGCGGTGAAGTTGAAGCTGAATGGCTTAGAAAGCCACAACAAAAAGGGTTACGAAATGAGATGTTGAAGTGTACAAGGTTTCTGGATAATCCTCACCATATGTGTCTGCATAAATCTTTGCAAAAGATCCCAGAGTGAAGCAGATGCTGTACTGTGAACTGGAGAAACACACGTTCCCCAGAAGGGGAGACAGAACGAGGTTCTCATCGGTGGAATACATGCTGAGAGGAGACAGTTTTTAGAGACAAGAAAAAAAATAAAATCAATGTTATGAACCAAGGAAGACACTTAAATCCACTTCCCACACCAAACTGCAGTATGTGATAGGCAAGGATTCTACATTGCCAAATAGCATCTTAAAACGAGCTGCAGCATACTTGCTATTGGAATTTCAGGCTCAGTATCATTTTATGACTATAAACTTCAAAGCATTAGCGTGCAAAGAAATATTTAAAGACCTAGAACTCAAAAGATACCAGCACAAGTGCTTTGTATTCTTTGTCAGGTAGAGTTTTTCTTCCTCTAAAAAAAGGCAGCAAAGTTGGTCAAGCAAGGGAAAAGATAATACAAGGCAAATAATGTAGGGATAGAATTTAATTGAAACAGTTTTAATGAGTTCACAAGCATGCTAGACAGGATAAATTACCCTGCTCTGAGCTGCGTGATGCCAGTAGCAACTGAACAGAGAGACATGCAAGTGAGCTCGTGTGCAAATTCACACAAACTTGGAAGGGGAGAATGCTGTTAAGAAAATCACCTGGATGCAGAAGAACCCACAGAAACAATGCATTGCTACTGTGAAAGCTAGAGAAGATGTCCCTCCCTTCTCTGAGCAGGGTCTTGCAAGGAGATTTGACCATGGCAATATCATAGTCTTTGTTTAGGGGTTGTTCCCATTAGTTTTGTAACAAATGTTCAGGGGCTCTGTGACATCTCAACCTACAATTTGGGATCAGCCTGGACAGTTCCAGTGTATTTGAGTAATTTGGGAGCACAGAAGTTCCCGGCTCTGGTCATACGTCCACTTTCCCTACTTTTTAATGGAGGGAAAAAAGAGTTGATCCTGTGAAGCTTGTCAGGAAGAGCTGATCCTGCCTGATTCAATTTATTGGCTGAGATCAATTTCCAGTGGTTCTTCCTTCCCCATTTTCTATGATTCAACATATCAAGAGACAAACTCAATAGTTTTTAGGCATACACAGGGCTCACAGAGAGAAGCATCCGCAATGGAACAGGGACAGCAAGCACTACTGATGCATCATCCCAGACACCCATACCTGATCAGACCATTAACTTCATCTACAATATGTCTGAGTTTGTAATAAGCATCTGTAGGGGGCAATTTCAGCTCCAGGATCAGCCGGTCTATCTTGTTGATGCACACAGTCACTGCTAGCCTTTCCTGCACCGCGTGCTTGATCAGCCTCTCTGTGTTCAGCATCACCTGCAGGGAATAACGAGCACAAACACCCCTAGCGAAAGCCATCCCAAAAATGCTATCTAGGGCATGACAGACAAAGCAGTGACCCCTACACACAGGGCTGGCACTCTGTAGAAAAGCCTAAGCTCAGCCACCAGCAATCAGCTAATCTTCCTGAAATTTAGAAGTAGGTGCTAACCCAACCAAAGTCCTTGAATCCTACCCCTTGGACATCTCTGACATAAATAACCTGCTCAATTTTAGGTATCATGGGGATGGAGATGCAAACAAGTTAGATAATCAGCCTACAGGTCACACGCGTCACGTCAGCCCTGCACAGAGAAGCCAGAGGCTCAACTCCCTGTTTTGGCTGGAAAACACTCTCGCTTCCAAACTGTCCTCCAAAAACCCTTCACCCCGGAAAGCTGAACCCATCCAGGCCTTCATACTAAGGCAGGACCAGACTCCAGAGGAAGAGATGTTGAAGTTAATTCCCAGGAGAACCTGGCACTCACCCCCTCAGCCGCATCAATGAAAAGCACGACGCCGTCCGAAATACGAAGGCCAGCTGTCACCTCGTCAGAAAAATTGACGTGACCTTCAAAAACACAAAATGGTGGTAAGAACCAGAGTAAGCCCTGATGCCAGCAGCACAAACGGTGGAAAGCTGTCCCTCTGGCTCTGCAGCTTGCTCTGCTCACTGGTATCCAGTGAGGCAGAACACAGACGGCTTCCTCCTCAGACACAGACCCAGGAGCAGCCGCCAGAGCTCCGTATAGGGATTCACTTCAGCTTTAATGCTATTTTTTGAGAATAAACACAACTTGTTTAACAGGCACTTTTCCTCACATTTGTTACTGTTTTTCTCACAGCTCTGTGCAAGTACTTCAGGAAAAGAAGGAAGATCACTTCTCACCAAAGAACAACAGATGCCTCTCCCTCCAGTCTCCTCCTGCGCTCTAACCTCCCTCATCTTGAGCTGTAACTCAACAGATGTGTCCCAAGACCCTCTTTCCTAAAGTTTGGCCCTGGTTTCTTACAACAAGCTGATCCATAATTATGTTCCCCCCGCAGGAGCTCGTCAGAGGCTCGATGGAACTTGCCGAGAGTCTCACTGTGGGGCAACAGCATTTGAGAAAAGCACAGTCCCCACTGTGCATGGTGATACCCGGAAAATCCAGTTCTACATGTGCTTCTCCCATACTTGAGTGAAACACATTTTCAGTCCCGTTAGCCCTCAATTAGGCCTGCTAATCAGGAACACAAGCCTAACTAAAAGCCAGCAGCACAGTCATTACTGCTGGAAGTGATTTCAGAAGACTGAACTTAGCTAAAGGCTCAGGACTAGGCTGGAATCATCTACAAAAAACCCACAAGACAGACCATGGTCTTCCATCTGTGAAAGAAAACTCCCGCCCTGGGGAAGTTGCACCTAAGTGACATTTCCAGATGAATCAGTGAGGTTTCAGGGTATAGATTCTTTCTTTGTTTTTCTGAGAGCCAATGCTACACAATCCCACCACAATCCAACACAAAAGCTCTTTGGAGGCCCTCAATAACCATCCCTGTATGTGTTTTTACTGCTCTGCTCCTGTCAGTAGCACTATCCAGATGACGAAAGAGGTTTATAATGAGAGAAATGTTGGTTCACAGGGTCATGTATCTACTCCACACATTAAGCTGCCTTCAGCTAATTGCATCCCAAACCAGAATTTTCAGCATTACACAATCACCTGGAGTGTCGATGATGTTGAAGAGAAAAGACTTTCCTTTGGTGTCCGGCAGAACAATAGTCACTGGTGTGCTCTTAATCCCTACTCCCCTCTGAAAGACAGGAAACCAGGATTATCAGTTAAAAGAAAAAAAAAAAATACATCGCCATGTAAAGATGTAAAAGATGACCAAAGAAAAATCAGGAAGGCGGAAAGAAGTAAATATCCAGCCAGGACATCCTGTCACTCCCAGGGAAGGAGTAACAACCTCAGACTGCTGCAGTATCCAGCCCAGCTCCTCCATCCATACTGGCTCAGACTGAGGAAGTCTAATATGCAACACCACAGACAGAAGACGCATGTTTTTCTGTGCTTTTGCCTTTCTGCTGCTATCAAGTTATACCTCAAAGCATAAGATTTGATCACCCAGAGCATTAAAATGAAGAGAAAGAAATGCTTCACCGGATTGTTCTGGTCAAGACAATATTTAGTGAGTAACAAAATAAGATCCCCATTCACACCCAACCACATGGAGTCAGAGCACCCAGCTAAGAGCTCCCATCAAAGGAAACCGAGGTGAAATATGTTTATTCTGAAATCATAGTCTTTCTCCTCATCCACCACTGCCGTGAACCCCTTCCACCTCTTTCTCTCAAAGAAAATAGGAGTTACCTGTATGCTGGGATAACTCTGCTACAGATTTTCAACATTACACAGGTTATCATCTCAGGTAAATAAAATCATACATGGAAACGAGGGTTGCAGGAAATGGAAGGAAGTTGGACCAGGGATCTTACTGAGGCAAACAAGAGGAGCATATCATTTTATTCATAAAGAAAATAGTCAAAATGTGGAAAGCACAAAAAGATGTTAAAATGGAAAAGGAAACTGCCTACAGTAAGTAACTGTAAGTAAAGCATGAGACATCTGGGTAAAAATCACTGCCTATTCTACAAGACTCACTTACCTCTTGCTCTGTGAACAATATATCAGTGTAGCAAAGCTGCAAAGACAAAAGAAAAGTCAGAATATCACATTTTGGTATCAGATATTAAGTTTGAAGAAGAACACAATAACTCTTTACACTTGGTTAAGGTGGCAAGTAAGTGACAGAGACAGAATTAGGACTGAGCTCTGGCTTTCCAATCCTACGTTCTAATCACTAAACCACATTCTCCCCACGTACAGTCATGATCCCTCTGAGTGTAAAAGCCAACCCATGTTCCCCAGGGCAGGAATACACCAAAAGCTCACTTACATCCTGGTCGTAGCGCTTCCGGATTTCTGGGTGTGTCTGTTCTATCAGGCAGTCAACAAAACAAGTCTGAAAAATATCAGACCACAAGAGAAAGGAGGTGACTATGTTCAGACAGATAAATACAAGTACAATCCCATCCCTCCAGCAGCAGTACAGAGAAAGTTGGGCACGTTATTATTTCCACGTGGCTAAAAGAAAACCTGCAAATAACTGCATTAGCCAGAGGAGCAGAAAGAGACTGCTGCTGCGGAGATCGAGAGGTCAAAAGCAACGGTAAAAGTAAGCAACAAACAGATCATTATTACTACCTGATATACGTTGGATATTCACACTACCTTGCCGTGATGAAGGTGCCCACACAGAGTCACATTTCGAATTAGCTCCGAGTTGTCCATCAGATCTGCCAGGAAACTGGAGGAACGAAACACAAAAGACTGTTAGAGGCTTCTGCTGTGTCTAAGAAAAGTAGGTGCCATTTCAGCTACGCTTTCTATCCAAGGTGCCCCCTGAATCCTCTCCAAACTTTCATTCTGCCAATGCCCTGCGGAGGAAGAATCCCACTTTCCAGATGGGGAGGACAAGAGAGTTGGAGTCCTAGACAGATGGCAGTGGGTGGGAGGATACGGAGCTGGTAAAACTGCCAGCAATGGAATATTATTGAGTATTTTTCTTCTCTTCTAGTCAGTATTAGAGCAAAAGTCACATCCATGCACTCAGATGATGAAATACTTCCACTCAAATAGTGGCAGTCAGTCAAGTAAATCACAGAGCTGGATAACAAGCACCCCACGCAGTTTTAGAAGGTAGCCACGGGGCTCCACAGACCATTAATTCTGATTTTCAGGTCTTAAAACAGTGATGTTCCCAGGGACTCAAGGAAACAGTAATGGAATTTAAATCTTTTTAGAATCAGCAGCTGAGCTGGGCAATGATGGGCTGGTCACTTCTGCATGGATCCTGGCCAAAATATAACTGAGATCCTATATTACTAACTCCTCTAAAAAATAATGGGAGGCTATAGCAATGGATACATGTTTTATAGGTCTGCAGAGAGTAAGTCTTGTCAAATAATCTTCTTTGGAAAAAGATTTAACTTTCACTGATGCAGTAGGCTTCTTAACGTACGACATTTTGATTAAGAGCTAAAAAATACAAAAATCAATAATAATACTGATTAAAAGCTTGCTTACTGGTCTTAAAATAAGGCTAAATGGGAAATCAATACCAAGCTTGCAGGTTTCTGGCTAAGTCCCACAAGGAATTTCTCTTGGCCCCATTCTAACCATTTCTATCAACGAACAGGACAAAGAGGAATTCATTACAGACGGAACGACCAGAGGACACGGGGATCAGCAAAGTGGTAGATAATGAAGAGTACAGGTCATTGATTAAGAGCAAAATAGACTGCTTAGAACAATAAGACCCAGCAGGCTCTTTGTTTTATATCTAGCTATATCAAAAATCTCTCTGATCAATGAACGCAACCATACTGACAGTATCAGGGGACAGCCCCAAGAAGCAGCCATTCCAAAAAGGTCCTGGGCATCCAAGTAACCAACCCACTGAACACAAACTCCAGTGAAATTTTGTTGCCGGAAAATAACAGGATCCTTGATGATACGCAGAGGGACTGCTCACGTTGGGGTCTGTTTGGCACACAGGGAACTGCTACTCAGCCTGCATCTGGTCCTGGGATCTACACTTGAAGACGACTATTAAAAACTGGAAAAAAGCTCTGACTAGCCATGAAGTGGCGTATGGAAAGATGAGCCTAACAAGACACTCACGCAGCTCAATCTGTTCATCCCCAAATAGAAGACAACATACAGAAACACTATACATGCAAGGATACGGAGCCCCTCCACCCATCGACAAAATGTAGACGTTGATGCTAAGATTACATTTTTAACAGAAAAAGTAAACAACCGTTTTTATCCCTTAGCAAAGCTGTGTGAGATATTATATCTCAAATTTTAAAATCGTTTGGATTTTTTTCCAGGAGGTTTTCTGCCAACCCTGGTGTCCCAGGGGCTGCTTTGCAGGACACAACCAGAAGACACTATCGAGTGCAGCAGAAGTGCAGCTTAGCTGCAGCGTTCTGCTGACCTACACAGAACTTTGCATACAACCAGCGGCATAAAAATTCCCCCTGGAAACTCCTCTAGGATAGATGGGAATTAATTTGAGACAGGAGTAGGCCAATGGTCACTGGGATCAACCCAAAATGTCCCAGTATGAGGCGTGCCACACAGTGACCATATAAATACTTCTTGAGCCAGTCAAGAAAACTTGCCTCCAGCAAATCCGCACCACAAGGGTTTCTGATAATCAAGCTTTATATGAGCTGTCGAGGTAAGACTTACATTCTGTTTCAGAAAATGATGCACTTTGCTGCATACTGTGGAGGGAAAATATCTGCAAAATTGTTAGCCTTCTACTTCCTTCCTCTTGTTTTTGGTTCAAAACCTGGGAAACAGCTGCACTCAGTTCTGTTGCTCGTGTCAGTGAGAAACAAAGCCAATGCCCCCCAAAATCTGCCTCCTCCACATAGTACACACCACTCTGCCTCCCTACCTTTGCCTGCAAACAACAAAAAGTGAGGAAATTGCAGCACAGATGGCTTGAGCCAACATACACGCTTAAAATCCCTACATATTACTTACTCCATCTCATACACAGTGACTGGTAACGTCTGTTCCATCAGAGAGAATTTTTTGGTTTTCACAGGTTTAATAATAGGCTCTGAAAACAAGAGAAAGAACAATAAAACACTGTTACCAGAGACTCTGAACCCAGCAGTCTCAGAAACAGTTATAAGAAACAGGGACTTTTGCAGACAAAACCACAGTTTTCAAGCTGACAGATTCTCTTAGCTTTTTATAAAAGCAGTTGTACTAAATGATCATTGTAGGTCCCTTCCAACAGAACTGTTCTATTAGAAGGATCAAATGAGATGACTTAAACACATTTTCGCTTCTCCTTAAATATCCTTCCAGTATCTGCTGATATCCGTTCTTCAAAAGATAGTTCGTTTTGCATTTGTAATAATCCTGCGCACCAAAATCTGCGCACCCCTAGACAAACAAGAGTTGACGCGTTCCTGGGGCTGAGACGGAATCCGAAAGGGGCATGAAAATTGATGGGGAGAATGGAAGGGAGTATTATTTTCCCTTTTCCAAGCATCCATTGAGTCTTCTCCTCCCTCCATACCCAACCTGCTGCTCCCTCACCACTTACCAGTGAGAGGCTGCGTGTCTTCCTCTTGTACTATCGTCTCTACTTCGGGCCCATAAACCTCCTCAGCGGTGGGATAGTATTTCTTATCCTCATGCAGCACCACCTCCATCCCAGGGTGGTCCTCGTCATGGTCCCCCATATCATCATCATCGTCATCATCCTCGAGCTGCAACCAATGCTCACATTTAGCTGCTGCTGGCACCAAAGTGCTTTACAAACACCAATCACCCCGTAAGGTAGGCTTGGCGTCATACGACGAAAGAGAGCCACAAACCCAGCCAGGGGACCACCAACACGGCCCTGGCACCTCACATCCATCGGCCGAGCAGCTTGCAGAGGTGCTCTCTGTAAGCAACACACCTCCTCTTGCTGAAAATTAACAGCACCTTAAAAACGAGCAGCAAGAGGTCTTGCAGAGACACCTGCATAGGCAGCGACTCCTCCCCCTCACTCACATAGACAACAGAACATGCTCATGGCCAACACAACCCCGATCACACACAGACACCGGTTTCAGACGAACTGCAGGAACAGGAGAGTAGAAGGGGCTCCTGCGATCCTCCAATGCTTCCCCCATCATGGCACAGCAGCCTCTGCTGTCCTCCCTGCCCTCGTCACTCTCATGTCTGTGGAGCCCTGCTTTGCCTTCGCCACCAAGGAGATGAGCTTCTTGCAATACTGCTGTAGCATTAGCGCATGTTACTAAAGGCCTGAAGACCTCACTGAATGGATACGGATCCTCCATATGACTGAACACCAAAAAAAGCCAAATACAGCTTGAGCTACAGCAGCTCCCAGTTCTAACCGTGATTCAAGCAGAAACTTTGTCTTTCCCTTTATTAAAGGAATAGGAGAGCAGCTTTTCCTGAATCCTTTAAAAACCAAATCCACTCTGATCCTCAGGAGTCAAATTCCACCACTGAACAAAGAACCAGAGCCCGGCACGGGAAAGGAATCACCAGCAGCTTGTGAAGACCGTGGTGCTCATCCCCTGCTCCCGCGGGGGTTACAGGGCAGGATGAGGCCCGTGCCAGGCTCCTGTGGGACGCTGCCCCTCCACCCACCCCCACCGCTCACCTCGTCCAGATCTTTAGACTCTCTGCCCAACTCGTCGTCGTCATCGTCCGAATCCAGCTCCGGCCCGATGTAGTTCCCAAACTCGTCGTACAGGTCGGTGTCCATGCTAGGGGCGGGGAGGGGGTTGGAGGAGGGTGCAGACTCTGCTCCACGCACCCAGGGATCCCTGCCCAAGCCACCCACAGCACCCAGCACTGCGCCGCACCGGGGCTCCCGGCCCGGCCCCGGCCCCCACCGTGCGCGACGCCCCCGGCCGCCCCTCACTGGAGCCCTGCACCGCCCCGAGGGCCCCGCCTGCCCGCCGAGCGCCCTCCCGCCTTCACCGCCCCCTCCCCAGCTCTCCCGGGCCTGCCCGCCCCAGGCCTGACCCGGTCCCGCTCTCACCCGCCGCGCTGCCCTCGCCGCCGGCGCCGCCGACACCGCCGCGGAAGGCCCCCGGGCTGCCCGCGCCGCCTGTCGCGACAGAATCCCCCGCCTCCGCCGTCAGCGCCGCGTCCGCGGGGGAAAGGGCCGGGCGGGGCGGGAGAAGCCGGGGACGGTCTCGGCGGGGTCTCGGTGGCCGCGGGCCGGGCTGCGCGGGGCGGCGGGGCCGGTTCTGTCAGGCGCGGCCGGGGCAGCCTCGTCGGGGCCTCGCGTGCGCTGCTCTGTCGCTATGGCGACGGGAGGGGCGCCCGCGCGCGGCGGCGGGAGCTCGGCTGGGGGTGGCGGGGCTGTCGCGACAGAGCGAGGGGCGCCAGGGGCCGGCGGCGCGCGTGGCCCGGCGGGGCTGTCGCGCTAGGAGCGAGGTTCCCAGTTGCCATCCGTGTGCGTGGCCTGGCAGGGCTGTCAGACTAGGAGTGGAGTCCCCAAGGCCCGCCCTGACAGGACTGTTGTGACAGGAGTGGGGTCTCTGGGTCCAACCCTGGCAGGGCTGTCACGATAGAAGCGGGGTGCCCAAGGCCAGCCCTGGCAGGGCTGTCACGACAGGAGTGGGGTTCCCGTGCACTCAGGGGTGGCCCTGTCCCCCACATCACCCCCGTCCCCACAGGCCTCAGGTCCCTGCCGGTGGGTCCCTGTGTCCCGCCTGCCCACGCTCCTGGTCGGTGGCACGGCTGGGATGGAGGCGGACGGAGCCCTCAACCCCGGCATGCTGGAGCGGGAGCTGCGGGCGGCGGTGGCTGCTGACGAGAGGCGGGAGAGGGAAAACGACGCCAAGCTGCGGGCCGTGCGCCAGCGTGTGCCCTCCTATGAGGAGTTCAGGTCTGACAGGGGATGCCCGGGGCGGGAGGGGGGGATTTGGGTGCTTGCCTACCCCAAAGGGCTTCATCAACACCGAAGCTTTGCTCGGTGCCGGGCGCTTCTGCCATGGGGCTGACCCAACCTCACGGGTGAGTTTTGGAGCTCTTTCTTTTGGAGCTCCAGTTCTGGGATCTCTTAAGAGACAAGGTCACCCAGCGAGTTTTGAGCTCAAACCTTGCTCTGGCAGGGGACTGAGCCGGTTATCTGTGCTTTCTGCTCCAGGTGACCATGAACATGGCTGGACAAGGCAGCAAACCCGGCTTCGGGATTCCCAAAAAGGTCACAGCCCTGTGGTGCAGAGTGCCGGTGGGACAGAAACTCAGCGTTATTTAAGATTTGCCCCCAAAAAATCATCGTGTTGACAGGTGTCAGCTAAGATCTCAGCTGTTCCTGCCTGGAACAGCCAGCTCCAGGGCAGGTCCTCATGGTGACCAAGCTGTGGACCAGCAGTGGGATGGCATGCTGTCACCTTTCCAGCACGCTGTCCTCTCTCCCTGTTCCCAGGCGCAGCACCCACCCTCCAAGCCCCGCCGGCCTGCCCTGCCCTCCCTTTCTTCCCCACATGCCCCATGCCATGGTGGTGGTGCAGAAGAAGAGGGTGACATGTGTCCCTGTGCACACTGCCCAGCATATTCCGGCTCCCAAACCCATCACTGCTTTGTCCAAGGTGGTTTGGGAGCAGGTTTGTGGCCCAGGGATGGCAGGGATGCTCCGCAGAGGTAGCACGGGGCACTCCCAACGCCCACCAACGTCCAGGATCCACCTACAGATCCGCCTGGGGAAATCCCTGTCCCTTGACTTCCACAACAGATCTGTAGGTGGATCCAGGACTTTGACCACCCCTTGGTAGACTTACACAGGACTAGATCAAATTCCATTCACGGCTTCCTCTCCACCTTATTCAGTCATGTCATCCGATCCTTGAAAAGCAGGAAAACACTTTAAAATGGTATTTTCTCCCCCAACCTTCTTGCCAGTCCCTATAAAAGGATTCCTGAGGGATTTTAAGTTGTTTTATCAGTGTATTGGTAACAGTAGAAGAAATCTGAGGGAGATAACAGAGCACCTTCTCTCTGTGGGTGCAGCATCTTCACTCATGTAGCCCACGCCAGCATAGGAGCAGAGAGCTGGACCCCTTCAAAGATTTCCTGCCCATTACTGGGAGGACTAAGTACAGGGATTCATCCCACGGGATGAGAGGAACCACGCGAGCCACTGAGTCCGTGCTGCTGTAGTTAGTCGCAGATGTCAGTGTAACAAGATGCTGAATTCAAATGAATCTACAAAAATGAACCTGCCCAGTGTGCTGCAAGCTACGGAACAGTCCCTAGGTGCTGTAAGAATTTAGGGTCTTTCCTCTGGAAGTCCCAAAGCCACAGAAATGTCAATGTACCATAAGAAAAAGGCAGGAGGAAGCAACGTCTTGCCAGTTCTTCAGGCTTTGGCTCTGGAAGAACTGTTGGGTGGAAATGCCCAGCTCCTGGGGAGTGAGCCATTCCCTGTGCTGGGGAGGAACCATGGTGCTGCAGCCTACGGTGAAATTTCTGCCTTGTTGGTCCTGACAATTGGAATAACGCTGGGTGTGTGAGGAGGATGTGCCTGTCAAGTGCCCCATGCAGTATCTTCTGTTTTCCTCTGACCCATCTCTGATGCTTCATGATCTCATTTGAATCCCAGTCTTGTTTGATAGAATCACAGAATGGTTTGGGTTGGAAAGGACCTTGAAAGACCATCCAGTCCAACCCCCCTACCACAGGCAGGGACACCTTCCACTAGACCAGGTTGCCCAAAGCCCCGTCCAGCCTGGCCTTGAACACTTCCAGGGAT
>JAVKLA010000081.1:40051277-40078129 GCA_034782735.1 Sagittarius serpentarius
GGTCTCACCAGAGCACAGCAGAGGGGCAGAATCCCCTCCCTCGACCTGCTGGCCACGCTGCTTTTGATGCAGCCCAGGACACAAACTGGCTTTCTGGGCTGTGAGCGTCCATTGCTGGCTCATGGCCAATTTTTCAGCCTCCAGTATCCCCAAGTCCTCCTCTGCAGGGCTGCTCTCAATCCGTTCATCCCTAGGTCTGATTATTGATATTGATATTGGGGATTGCCCCAACCCAGGTGCAGGACCTTGCACTTGGCCTTGTTGAAGTTCATGATGTTCACATGGGCCCATTCCTCCAGCCTGTCTAGATCCCTCTGGATGATACATACAGCCCAACCTCAGAAATTGCCTTGGAGGAGAAGCTCAAAGCCTCAGAGTACTTGATCTTGCTAAGTATCCCATCCCCTTCTTGTTGCCTGCAGGAACATTGTGCTGGCGTCACACCTGAAGCCCCTAGAGAAAAAGGACAAGATGGGTAAGAGGAGGAACGTGCTGTGGAATCCCTGTGCAGCCCACACCAAGGCCCCGCAAGCCAGCGATGTGGAAATACCCCAGGTGAGGGAGATACTTTCCAGGACTTTGTCCACATCTAAAAATTACTCCAGATTAATTTGGGTTTTATTTTAAAATGCGAGAGTTCTCCAGAAATATCTCTACATGTGAGTAAGCTCTCGAAGTCCCCAGGAACATCGGTGTTCAGATAACTACAAGGTTCAGTCTTGGCCCCTGCTTTGTGTCTGATAAGGGCTTGCACCAGCTTCTTCAAGAAGAGTGTGCTTCAACCCTGTGGGAATCTAAGACCAGCTGCACGGCATCAGACCAGAGCTCCCAATACTCTGCCTCTGTTGGTGGCCAGTAACAGATTCTTGGGGAAGAGTGCCCTCCCTTGACTGCACTCTTCCAACTGGCTGCAGTTGAGAGACTGAGAGCCAGCGTTGTGCATCTGGATCACCACGTTTAATAGGCACAGGCTGCAGATCTTCTGTGAACGTAGCCAGTTCTTTTTCACCCTGTGGTTTAATTATGCATGATATAGAAAAGTGCTATTTTGTTTTAATCCTGCCGCCTGATGAGTTCACTGGATGCTCCTTAGTTCTTCAGTTATGGGAAACAGTGACTAAACATTTTCTATCCAGGTCATTTGTGATTTGAGTGACATCTGTCCTGCCCCCTCCAGTGGACTCTGCCCATGCTGGAGAGTCCTGGTCACCGGACTTGTAGCTGGGGATGTTTCCCATGGATGTTTTGCATGGATTTTTTTTACACTGAATTTCATTTGCCTGTTTATTATGAGATCTTTTTGCAGCTCTTCTAGGCAGCTTCATGTTTTCTTGGACTAAGCAATGATGTCCCCAGAGCAAATTCTGTTCCTAATCCCGTTAGCGCTTGGGCTCTGATCTCCAGGGCTTCTCCATTTTGTGTTTAGACACAGCCGCATGCTGCTGTGCCTTGTTCTCACTATCTGTATAAAAGCCTAAACATTTTAATCCTCCTTCAGTCTGTGCGTCAGTTAAGTCAGCGGTGATGAGTTCAGCAGTTCAATTACATATTGTATAAAACAGGATTTCTTTTTATCTGGAGATGCCACATTGAGCTTGGCTCTCTTTTAGTGTGAGCTCTCTGCCGCAGACCCATATGCAGTGTGTTACGAGACGGTGTGTTAGGGCCATCTGCATATTTTCTGGGTTTTACATCTCGTATCTTTTATCTCCTTGCTCCTTTGGTTTGCGTCACAGTGCTTGAGATGGAGCAGAGGTTTTCACTGAACTACCCCAATCCCCAGGAGATCTCTTCCCAAGCAGCGATGGTGGATCCAGACTGGGCAGCATGTCCTGTTCTGGTTAGGGCTGGGCTACTCCACTACTGGCCCATGTTCATCCACGCCAGGTTTCGTGTCTCGTCCATTCTTCCATTATTTTCCCCCAAAGTTCTCTGCTTTCTATGGGGCTTGAGGAACTTGGCATTTCTTTGTTTTGCCACCTCACAAGTTTTATGCAGCTCTTTGTGCTATCAAAGCCTGTATTAAAAACATCTCAGCCATCCACAGGTTGATGGGGGGGGTGTTTATAAAAATCTTCAAGTGGGAACAAAACAAAAGTAACTGGGCAATGATTTTTTCCTTCAGGAACTGGATCAACTGCCCAGAACCTCTGCTGAATTTCACAGAGATTGGCGCAGATGCTTAAAAAGCGGAAAAGAAAAATACCAGTTTTTACTTGAACTCGGAGGGAAGTCCTTGGGCAGAATCTTTCAGGCTGACTTGGGCTTTGGCCTCCTGGGTGAATTCCTTACGGTGCTGGCAGAGAACATCTGTCATGAAGACAGGGATGCCATCCTTCAGATCTTACAAAGCCTTTCAGGCACCAAGCGCTTTGGGTTAAACGTGGATCTTCTGAGCGAGTCGGAGAAAGAGAGCAGCAGGGATTTGTTTAGGAAGCTGCGGAGCATGAGCAGGGATTATTGGACCGCTGGCCATCCCAGCAGCCCAGCTGCCTGCAGAGCAGGGAGGGAAGCTCACCTCGTGGACACCAGCTTGCAAAAGGAAGCCGAGGAGGAAAGAATAGTGATGGAGCTGATGAAATGTTACCAGGTCAACTGAAAGAGCAGAAGCACCAGGGTCGTGCAGAAACAGAGCACAAAGGAGGCTCAAACCTTGACTCTGTGCGAGATGGGTAAATTGGATACTTACGGAGCATTGCTGTACATTTCTCTGTACCTGGGAGCCACCGGGAGCAATAGTTCTGCGCAAATAAAGGTTAGTTACCAAGAGGTCTGTGTTGTGATCTCTGGGGCAGGGTGTCCTCACAGAATGGCTCTGTGAGACTCTTTTAGATGATGAGAACAACCAAGAGAAAGAAAAAATTGGCTGGTGTTTTTGAAGGAGAGACTAAAGCCAAAATAGTCCCTTCCCTTTTTCATCTCCACCCATTGTCACTCAGGGGATTTAAGAAATTTGATCAATGACACTGTGTTTAACTGTGCAGCCACTGAAGGTAGAATGGGCTGATAAAGGTGGAAATGCTGTGCAAGGTGGTATACCTGGGACTGATCCAGCCAGCTATTTTATTATTATTTTACCTCAAACAGCAGGGCATGGGGTAAACCTCAGAGATCCTGTCACCTCATGGTCCTATGATCTCAGACACTATCTGGTTTGCTAAAATTCCACATAAACTGAAATTTAGAAGGAACTGACAGGCATCAGTCCAACAAAGAGACTCTCCAGAGCTGCCTAATACTGTGTCTAAACTGAGTCGCGCTTCTGTTTTGGCTGCAGACCAGAGGCCCTCATATGGTCCAGCTCAGCACCTACTCACCAAGCTCTCTTGCAGTTCCTGGTCTGGGAGGATCCCCAAGCTTCTCCCAAGTGTGCTGAGCAGCCCGGTGTATGTTACATTGCTCAGACTGCCTTGAAATCAGCTCAGAAACAACTATCATCAGGTCCTTTTTGTTCCAACACCCATCTAGCAGAGCAAAAGGTAGAGTCATGCTGGCAGACTATAACCATCCCTCTCCCACCTTCTCTGTAGAAACCACTAGGTGCCTAATTGCAGGCTTCAGATTAATCTCTGAGGCCTGGCACTTGAACGTTGGGCTTTGTGGCATCTATTTTGGGGACATCTGCATCCCTGCAATCTGTTGGGGGTGCCATTCCTCTTGCCTTCGCCTAACACTTGCAAACCTGAGGACTAGCAGAGAGCTGGAGTCTTAAACAAAACAAGAAGATCCTGGAGTTACCCAAGGTCAGGATGGAGGATGATGATGCAGGAACAGCCGCAGCACGACAGTTACAGCACTGGTGGGAACAGGCCCAGCGCTTTCAGCAGTCCCGAGGCTCAGGGCCTGCACTCACATCCTATGTCAAGGATGGGAGCAGCCTGCTGCATCCCTATCTCTTGGGGAAAGGCAAAATCCCTGTGGTTTGGTGAGAAGCCTCGGGAGAAATGAAGTACGGGAGAGGTTCTGTGAATGTTTATGGGAGGACGGGCTGTTAGACCAGCTGGGATCAGTTTCTCAATTAGTCAGCTCATGGTCTGACCTGAGCATCTGCTCAAGAAGTGCCAGTAGCCGAGCTGAAGGTCTGGCCAGAGTCAGTGGGGAACAAATGGCTCACCTTCACTGTAGGAGAGACGCATTTAAGGCCTCCAGGGCTGGTTGCAGGTTCAGCCCAGGCAAGGGTGATGTGAACAAAAAGCCTCACTCGATCACTCAGGGAGGGGGAGTCTCAAACATTACCTGTGTGGAGCGGCTTCAGCACACAAACCCTTGGAAAGCCAAGAGGGAGGCTGCAGGAGTCTAAATACCGTGTTTGAAACCTCTTCTTCTGAGCTACAGAGGTCAGCTGCTGTTGGAGGAGGGTCTTCTCTTGATTTGTTGTGCTTAGAGGGGTCAGAGCAATAATTAAAATTTACTGCACAAGTCGTTCAAGAAGATGGCGGCAGTTCCCTTGTTCGCACCACATTTCCCATCATCTTTCCTCTGTGGCTGTGCTGCACAAACGACCTGCCCGCTCGTTGTCTGGGGCACCGACAACAACACTCTAGAGCCGCTGGGAGAGAGGAGAGGTTCTAGAGTCCGCGTCCCAGAGGACAGCCTGCCCAGGGTGGGACGGAGCACTTCCCAGCAGCTGCGATGGGGTATTTCAGCCGCTGTTTGATCCCTGCTGTCAGCTACGTGCACTGTAGGTGGGGGTCGTTTGAAAACCCCACCTTTGGTGAGTGAACTGGTGTGTGCATCGTCCCTGCCGAGTGCTGGCACTGCTAACCCCATGCACAGGTTCCTGCAGTCCCCGCTGAGGACGCGGTGGCTGGGTTAGTTCTGCTGACTGCAGAGACAGCCCGGTGCGATGGAGAGGAGGCTGCTGGGAGCCGCCATTCTCCTCTGCCTGGTAGGTGTTCTCCATGCTTTTGCGATTGAAGAGAAAGGAGATGTGTTCAGGAGAATGGCTTGTCCCGCTTTCCTGATGTTCGACAATGCCGCTTACTTGGCTGACATGACCTTCGAGCTCCCTTGCAATTGCAAGCCCGAAGAGGTCTCTTCTGTCATCTGGTACTTCCAGAAGAATGTGGGCAGCCACAAAACCACAGTCCTGACGGACTTTGCCGGCACCCTGGTTGTCGACTCGGGCCATATCCACGCGGGCAGCAATGTGTTGAAGCGTTTCAGTATCCGGATGTTCAGTCTCATCGTCTTCCGAGCCCAGGTGACGGACTCTGGACACTACCTGTGCGGCACTAAGAAAGGGGACTTCTTTTATGGCTACGATGTGGACGTGCAGCCCACCAAGCACATCACGGTGACTTTTGTGGACAGAGGCCAGCACGTCCAGGATGACTACACAAGGAAGCTTTTCAGCCTCTTCACCACCTTCTGGGACTGGACCAGATGTGACCGCTGTGGGGTGAGAGGCGAGCAGCGGCGAATCGGGCTCTGCTACATACGGAGCGCCCAGCTACACCCCCGATACCGCGCTGCTGTGCCCAACGTAACGTCCTGTGGCTCAGGAGGTGTGCCCGCACATTTCCAGCACCCCGGCCGCCTCCGGAAACCCGAGGTGGCCATCCGAAGCTGCCTCACCCCTTGCCTGAAGGAAGAGGTCCCCGAGGAAGGCGTGCAGGCCATCTCCAATGTCATTTCCAAGCTGGGCGAGAAGCCCTGGCTGCCCCGCGTCCCCACACAGTTTCACAAGCAGCCCATTGGAAGTGGCCTGATCATTGCGTGCCCAGGAGCCCGGCCTGAGCATGCCGTGGCCTGGGACAAGGACTCCGTCCGGCTCTACCGCTCCCGCTACCTTGTCGGTGTCAACAAGAGCATGCGGGTCTTCATTGACCACGGAAACCACTTGCACATCCAGGAGGTCCGGGGCAGCGATGGAGGTACCTACTTCTGCTGGCGGCAGGGCGAGATGGTGGCCGGCTTCCGGCTCAGTGTGACCTACCAGCACCAGCGCCGGCGGACACTTGACGATCCTGAGACATTCTATGCTATCAAGGCTATTGGCATGAGCTATGTCCTCATCAGCATCGTCTTCATCATCATCCACGTGTGTCGCTGCTGCTGGCGGGTGTTCAGGTGCCCTGCCAGGACATAGCATCTTCACCGCGGCCCCAACAGGTCATTTTTACACCTCGACCCATCCCCATGCTAGAAATTTCTAATGACCATTAGAAATCAAAATGCTGCCAGGGACTGCTCATCCTCCCTTTTGGTCAAGAGCGTGACAGTGAGGACCAATGAGGAAAATTCCCTGTGCTGCAGATTGGCATGGCTTAGTAGGGACAGGCGGGGATTTCACACCACCACAGTTTGTTCCTGGCTCTGCTGCTGGCTTGCGGTGGGGTTTTAAGCTCAATATAGTCCTTTTCAAAGGAATACTTGGAGTTGTTGCAAGATCTTCTGGCCAAGCTCTACAGAGTTCTTGAACTGCATCAGTGATTTATGAGAGCTGTTTTTCTAAGAGGCTGCTAAAAAGATCCACCAAACTATTTTAATCCACTTAATTCTTGCTTTTCTTACCCTTTTTTTTTTTACTTTTTTTCATTGCTGAGAACTTTGAGTACCAACGTTTCAAAACATTCAATGTTCCTTTGAGCTCTTTAGCTGGAGTAAACCCTTTTTTTTTTAATTTTGGTTTAAACATTTATTTTTGAAGGAAAAAAAGTGTTTTCAAATTAATCTGGTGATTTTCTTCAGAAATTTCTCTGGGTTTTGGTTGGGTTTTTTAGCTCACCTGACTCAGCACAGACTTATGAGTCAGTATTTATGCCCGACGAAATTATTGTGTACGTCCTCCAAAGAGGATGGCATCTCTACAGAGTTTAGATGGCCACTTGGTTGCGCCTCAGCATGGAGCAGGACTTCCCCACGAAGCTCATCACCACTCCTTTTTTCAAGGATGTGGCTTGGGGATTTCAGCTTTCCCGAGAGGAATCCCGCTGTCCAGGAGGGCAGCACTGAGGTTCCCAGCGACGCTCGGGCACTTGACCCATGCAGATGGCATGCAGGATCTCACATCCACCATCAGTCCTAACAGCTGCAGCCCATCCCAGGAGCTTCCCAGGAGCCGCAGCCTGGGTTTGCGTGGGGAAGGAGCTGGGTTTCAAGTTGAAGAACCCCAAGCAGATCCCTGCTTCCCATCCCTCCCTCCCGGGAAGGGGATATCTCCCACCCCGCTCCCCTGCGTTGCAGTCCCTTATGAGCGCTGACCCATGAAGCGTTGGCCATGCCTTAGGGTACGGCACTGAGCTCGTGTCCCCTGGCGACTTTGAGCTCAGTCTGGGCTCCCGAAGGGCTTCGCCACTCCAGCTAATCCCAAATAACCCACAGCACTGGCTGCGGAGAGGCAGACTGCAGGCACAACTGTGGAAGCACAGCGCTTGCGTTAGCTTTATTTCTCATCTCAAGCTGCTGCGGGCGTTAGTGCATTAATTCAGTAGCAACGTGGGCTGCAAAGCTTCAGCCGGAGGCTGCTCGCTGGGGACCAAGCCCCCCGGGCCATCGCCATCCCACCCCAGATGCCAAACCTGGGCAGCACCCGGGTCTCCTGTGACATCTCCTGCCCCAGGAATGGCCTTTCTGGAGTCGGTAGCTGCAAAGCATGCTCAGCGCCTGAGCCAGGGGACAAGGGGGACAGAGAGGACAAGGGGGATGGCATCCGAGTGGCATCCCGTGTGCTCATCCCGAAGGGCTTACGGGTACGGGAAGTGCTGCTGGGTTGTTGCTCCTACGTTAGGTGGCATCAGGGCAGGTTTCGCTTGTGGTCAGTAGCTAAATCGAAGGTGGGGATGGGCTGCGGGCAAGCACCAGGCTGGGCAATGGCCCTGGGTGGGCCGGTGGCGTGTGCTGGTCTGGGGGGAGCACGGGAGGATAAATGGGGGGACAGGGCTGCGTGGAGCCCAGGGACAAGGGATTTCTTCCAACTCCATCTTGAATGCCCATGGAGGGGGTGGGGGGGTGGGCTTGGGCTCCATGCGTGGCAGTGATTGTGACCGGGGCAGCCCCGATCCCCAGTCCCCGTGGCTCCTCACGTGAGCCCGGGTGGGACAGGCAGGATGAGGATGGCTTCGTTTGTCCTCCCCCATCACTCCTGGGTTGCGGGAGGCACCTGCTACTGTGAGAGCACCCGTGGGTGCCCTGACACCCTTCTCCTCCTCCTCCTCCTCTGCACTCCCCTCCTCTCCATTTTCACCTGCGCGGGACCCCCCCAGCTGAGGGGCCAGGTGCACAGCCGTGGGTCACCCCTTGCCATGAGCCCCTCGGAACTCTTTTTCCCCGCCACAGCAATGGGGACACCTTGGTGGCGCACACCCAGTGGGGGTCAGGACAGCCCCATAGCTCTGTGCCAGGAGAAACCCACGAGGCCACCCAGCCTGCTGTGCCCACCACTGCTCCGGCCCCACAAGCCACCCTGGGCACCCCAGCGGCCCCAGGAACCCCTCATTATCCCCGTCTCCTCACCCTTTGACACCATCCTGACAGCACCCTGCCTCTCCATCCTCCTCTTCCTCCTGCCCGTGCCTCTTGCCCAAGCCCACCCAATGCTTGGTGACGGGGAAATGTCCCTCACCAGCCGCTACCTTGCACCCTGCAGCCCCCCCACCCCAAGGGTGCTCAGGGCTTGGGTGCACTGGGGAGATTCAGGGTGGCCTCCCAGACCAGAGAGAGGGCGCAAGGTGGGATGCAGGGAGAGATGCTCTTGGATGGTCTTGTCCGACCAGTGCATGGAGATCAAAACAGGACGGACTCTCTCCCTGGGCACTGGCGAGCCGGACACCCAGGGCAAGTGTGGGCACAGCCCCAAAACCAGTGGCCCCTCCGCGCCGTGGGAACATGGTAGCATCCCAGCGGGGGAGCTTGGCTTTGGCCAGTACCGCTCGCCTTCCCTGGGTATTGCCCATCCCCTCCCCGCACAGTGCCTGGTCGGACGGGTGATTTGCTGGCAGCCAGCCCTGAACAGGGTGTCAGTGGGGTCTCTGGGGCACGGGGCGATGTGGGAGAGGTAAGGGTTAATAAGAGGGAGATGCTCTCTGCCGAAGCACCGCTGGGCCGTGGGGCTCCCTCGCAGCATCAGATGGGACCTACGAAGCTACGGCTACAAACATGCGGCTGCTGTGGCTCGCCTGCCCTACGCCACCTCCTTGTGCTCCTGCTTCGACTCCTTGATCACCTGGAGACAGAGGGAGAGGGACCATCACCCCGGGCTCGGGCTCCCCTCCCCGGCTGAGCCTGTCTGGGAGCTTCGGGACAGGGATGGGGATGGTTTTCTTTATGAGCTGCCAAGCTCAGCTCCACCATGGTCCCGCGCCAGTTCGTGCTGTGCTCAGGGCACTGGGATCACTGGCTCCCTGGCCTGGGCTGCTCCTGGGGCTGAGGGATGGTGGCCCCATGTGCATGATGAGTGACCCCCTTGGGGACACCCCGTGGGGAGGTGGGGGTGGAGGGGAGGCAGCACGGGTGATGCAGATGAGGACTTCCCACCTCTCCATCTCTGGTCTCCACAGTTTTGACCACGATGCTCCTCTTCACATGGGCTTCCGACACAGATTTAGTGTCCAGGCTGGTCTCTAGGGGACACGGGCAGGAGAAGGCAGTGACCTGGTGTCCCGGGTATAGACCCTCCAGCCACGCGCAAGCAGAGAGGCCTTAGCGATGTGGTTGGCCGTGGGGACATGGGTGGCTTTGGGATGCGATTGGGCTTGCGGACAGGGTTATCCTTGGGGACACAGCTGGCGCTGGGGAACACAATCGGCGTTAGGGATATAATTGGCCTTGGGGACCAGGTGATGTGGTCAGTCTTGCGGACGTCATTGGCCTTGGGGACATGCTCAGCCTTGGCGATGTGGCCATGGCACACTCCTCCTCCCCGTCTTGGAAGGACCCAGGAATCCTGGCTCCTTGAGATTCAGAGGAAAACCTCCCGGTCCCTCTGGATGGGGCAGGGATGGCCAAGATGGCACCTCCCCCCACGGAGCCCCCAGAAGCCACCCCTGTTTGTGTGACCATCCCACCCCCCCTGCCCCACGCGCGGCCACAGCCTCACCTCGGATCTGCAGGTTGGAGAAGCTCTGCACAGGGATGGTGATCCTGCAGGAGCAACGGGGGGCATTGGGAAGAGCATGGAGTCCTGCCGCCCCCCACCCACCCGCTCCAGCCTGCCCAGGCCTGGGGCAGGAGGGCTGGAGGATGGTCCCCGACCGAGCTGGACACCCCAGAGGGACCGTGAGGACTTGGCCTTGTTTTGAGGTATGGCTGGGGGTGGGGGGAGGGGCAGGATGGAGCCCCCGCTCTGCCGTCACCTGCTCTCCTCGCCCTCCAGCAGCTTGCGGTACGTGGCGATCTCGATGTCGAGGGCCAGCTTGACGTTGAGCAGATCCTGGTAATCCTGCAGGTGCCGGGCCATCTCCTCCTTGAGGCTGCGGATGTCCTCCTCCAGCCGCGCCACCGTGTCCTGGTAGCCGGCCGTCTCCAGGGCGTAGCGCTCCTCCAGCTCCCGCAGCTGCCTCTCCAGGGACTCGTTCTGGGGGGCCACGAGGGGACGTGACACCCTCCACCGCCACCTTCTCCCAGGAGCTAGGGGCTCTCCACAGTGCCCACCTATCTCCCATCTTTGGGGACCAGCCATTCCCCCAGCATTAGGTGGCGGTCCCCACCGCCGTGCCAGGGAACCCCGTGGCGGTGGCAGCTCCCCGAGGCCGTGTCCCCCCCATTGCACCCTGCAGCCATCACCTACCGAACCCCGCAGAGCCTCCAGGTCGCAGGTGAGGGCCTGGAGCTGGCGCCGGTACTCGTTGGCCTCCTGCTTGGCCGCGCGCAGGGCCTCCGCGTGCCGGGCGGCCGCGTCCGTCAGGTCTGCAAACTGGGGGGGACACACGTGCCATAGGATGGGACCACGCGGCAGGTATGTGTCCCGGTGGCGTGTGGTGGGGACATGACCCTTCTCTGCTGCACAGGAGGGACATGTCCCCAGTAGCCCGTAGCACAGAGAAACGTCCCTGACCCTGCAGGGTGGTGTGACAGTGCACATGGGATGTGTCCCCAGTGCCATGTATCACTAGGGATGTGTCCCTGGTCCCATGGCAAGAGGGGACAGCGCACATGGGACATGCACATGGTGTGGCACTGGGGACATGTCCCTGTTCCCACAGCAGGAAGGGACACAGGGGTCATCCCCAAAGGCACGTGTCCTGGGGACATCCAGCTCCCATGGGAGGGCTGTGGCTCCAGCAGCACGTGTCGTGGGGACACATCCCTGCTCCCATGGGAGGAAGGGACAGCGCACACAGGGCATGTGGCCGATGGCACGTGTTGTGGAGGCACGTCCCTGCTCCCTTGAGGTGACAGGACAGTGGACACAGGACACATCCCTGATGGCAGGTGGTGCTGGGGACACATCCCTGCTTTGGGGGTGGGAGGGATGGTGCCTCGGCGTGTCACAGGGGACACATCCCTGCTCCCCACGGGGACCAAACCAGGACACGGGACACAAGCAGGGACAGTGGGGATCCCAGACTCCGTGCACCACCACCAAGCAGAGCCACCCAACCCTGGGGTGGTCGACCCCAGCCCCAAGAAAGTGGCATCCCGGGAGGGGACAGCCAGGCCACCCATCTGTTGGGTGACTGGCTCCCACCCCACCTTGGACTTGTACCACTCCTCAGTCTCCTGGACGTTGCTGGCGGCCATGGCCTCATACTGGCTGCGGATGTCGCGCAGGGCAGCCGTCAGGTCCGGCTTGCTCGCGTCCACCTCGACGTGCACCCGCTGCCGGGCCAGCTGCTCCTGCAGCTCCCGCAGCTCCTGGGGGGACAGCGGGGGTCAGCCCGGCGCCCCCCGAGCCCAAGGACTCCCCCCCACTCCCCCGAGTGGGGTTACCTCGTCGTGGACCTTGCGGAGGAAGGCGATCTCATCCTGCAGGGTCCCCACCCGCCGCTCCAGGTCCAGGCGAGCCAAAGCGGCGGCGTCCACGTCCTGTCACCACGGGAGGACAGGAGGGACTGTCCCCAGGGCTGGCACCCGGGTCTGCTCCCTCCTGAGCTGCCTGGCTCTGCCCGTTCCTGCCCCTTCCTGCCCGTCCCTGTCCCATTCCTGGGCTGAGCCCCCGGGGTGCAGGATGGGGGATGCAGGATCCGGCCCCTGCCCTCACCTGCCTGTAGGCAGCCAGGTTGCTCTCGGCCTCCAGCCGAAGGGTCACCTCGTCCTGCAGCCTGCGCCGGAGCAGAGAGGCACCCTTACTCGTTTGGCATCGCTACCCGTTCACCGCCGTTACTCATGAGGCGCCGTTACTCGTTAGGCGTTATTACTCGTTAGGCACCGTTGTTACTCTGAGCCCCACAGATGGACCCATTGGGTCGATGCAGCCCCACGCCGTGTCGGTGCGTGTGCCCGTCCCATGGCCCCCGCCACCGTCCCACACTGTTCCCAGGGGTCACCCTGGTCTCTGTCGCCACCCGTGTCCCCATCGCCACCCTGGTGCCCATCGGTGCTTGGTCCCCAGGGCTATCCTGGTCCTGGTGGCCACCCTGACCCCTGGGGACACCCCAGTCCCCATCCTGGTCCCAGGGGTCATCCTGGTCCTTGCCACCACCATGGTCCCCAGGACAACCTTGATCACCACACTGGTGGCCATCCTAGTCCCTGCTGCCACTCTGGTCCCGGTGGCCACCCTGGTCCTCCTGGTAATCACCCTGACACCCATCCCAGTAGCCACTTTCAATCCTGTCCCGGTGGCCACATTAGTCCCTGGGGCCATCCTATGCCTAGTGGTCACCCTGGTCCCCAACATCATCCTGGTCGCAGTGGCCACTTTGGTCCCCAGGACTAGCCCAAGCAGGGCAGCGTCTTACTTCTGCTGGAGGCTGCCGAGGTCCTCGGCAAGGTTGTCCCTCTCGATCTCCAGACGGGCCTTGGCGGTGGCCAACTGCTCCACGTGGTTCCGCAGGTCACGCAGCTCTTCCTGGTAGACATCGGCCAGACGCGAGGGCTCCTGGTCCCGTGCCTGGTTCAGCTCCACCACCAGCACCTTGTTCTGCTGCTCCAGGAGCCGGACCTTCTCGATGTAGCTGGCAAAGCGGTCGTTGAGCTCCATCATCTCCACCTTCTCGTTGGTGCGTGTCTCCCTGAACTCTGAGTTGAGCGCCGCAGCCAGTGAGAAGTCCATCTTGCCCGACCCCAGGCGGGCACCCATGCGGGGACCCAGCTGGGTGCTACGGGGGGCCCGGAGCCGAGCTGGGGGGCTGGCGGGGAGCACCCGGTACACCGGGGTGGCAGGGCCGAAACGGCGGCCGTACGAGGACAGCCGCTGGCTCTCCATGCTGAAGGGATGGGCACGACGTGCCCGGCTTGGGGAGTTTTATGGAGCCCGGGGGCCCCCGGCCCTGCCGGCCGCTCCGGCGCTGGCTGCCAGCCAGGGAGCCAGAGGGCGGGCACAAAAGCCAGCCTTTGTGGCGCCCGGCAGGGGCGGATACGCCCTGGCACCCAGCCCGGGCACCACGGCACGGCCCCCTGCCCACTGCCTGCCCCCCCCGCCCCGGCGGGCACTGCCAGGGCTCGGGGGGGGGCCTGGGGCGCACGCCAAGGGGGAAGGCAGAGCGGTGGCCACCGGCACCCATGGGGCAGCTGGTGGATGGGTGCTGGGTGAACACCAAGGGGATAGCTGCGACGTCACGGCGCGCCGTGGGAGCTGGGTGCGAGGCCCGGTGCGGTGTCGTAGGGTGCCCGCTGCATGGGCCCGGGCTGCAGCTGCACCCCGGGGGTCCGTCCCCACCGCAGCCCAGCAGCGTCGCGAGGTGCTCGAGGCAGAGAGACACGCTGGGCAGGCGCGGGCGTGCGCGTGCATGGCCACCCCGCCCCATGCACACGCACTCGTGTGCACACCCCCTGCTATGCACACCCCCTGCTATGCACACCCCCCCATGCACACGCACCCGCACGCACGTGCACCCACCTTGCCGTGCACACCCCCCGCCGTGCACACACCCCCGTGCCCACGCACCCGCATGCGCGTGCACACACCCTGCCGTGCACACCCCTGTGTGTACACATGCGCACACCCCCATGCACGCTGCTGGTGTGGATCCGTGCACACTCACCCCCCCACATGCACCCCATCCTGTGCCCACATCCAAAAGGAGGCATCCACCCGCGTGCACGCGTGCATCTACGCGCAGGCATGTACACATCCCCTTGTATACGCTGCACATCCACATGCACCTACAGAGATACATATGTATCCATCCCTCCACGCCCGTGTGCGCACACACACACCATGTGCAATGCACGCATGCATGCCTACCCTTGCGTACACACGCGTACACACACCCAGTGGGCACATACGCACACGCATGCTGCTTTCCCTGAACACGTGCGCATGCACAGAGCTGCGCACGCCCATCTACCCTTCCACGTATACACAATATGCACACGCGTGCACCTCCACAAGTGTGCGCGCGCACACGCACACGTGCACACACACCGGCGCTCCCCGCTCGCAGGACAAGCCCTGCCACAAGCAGCTCAGCACCAGCCACCAAAGCCTCGTCTCCCCAGCGGGCCGAGGCACTTTGCAGGCAGTCTGGCAGCGCGGGCAGGCTGCTAATTAAGGCGGACTGCTAATTAAGTGGCTGAAACCTCCAAAGTCCTTTCCACCCCAGTGGGTCTGTAAAAGCACTGGCTGGTTGCCACTGGAGCCTGGTCTGGGCTTGGGACACCGGAACCCCTTCCCAGCTCCAGGGGGGCCTGATCCTGCCACGGCCTGTGGGTGGCCAAGTCACCAGTCACACGTGCATTGAGTTTGGGGGGTCTTTTGCCCCTCTGTTGGCCCATGGTGGGGGTGGGACTGAGGGCCAGGACCCCTCGCTAGGTGGGGGCCGGGTGCCAGGGGCTTTCCCCAGGCAGCTGAAAGGGGCTTTGTGCAGGGCCGGTGCTGCCCGGCACAGCCGTCGGGTGCCTTTGTGCTGGGGCACCGCGCTGCCGGGAAACACGGGGGGACGGATCCAGGGGCAGTGGCGGTGATGGGCACGGGGTCACCGCCAGCCCCGTCCCCTCCGAGCCACTGCGTCCTGGCCACAAATTGGGGCACAGCCAGGCCTTGGGGACAGTGCAGGCAGGGGATGGGGGTGTTTTGGGGACATGGGGACATAAGGGACGTGGTGGCATCAGGGCAGATGCCCCGAGAGGCGGCTGGGACGAAGTTGGGGGACAAGAGGGTCCCTGGGGTGCTGGTGAGGATGCTGCGGGGACAGGGATGGGGACAGGTCTCGCCGGCCGGCAGCTAGATGGCAGCCGATGGCTAGGAAAGGCTCCCTGCCCGCTGGGGACAGGGACAGGCAGTCAGGCCCGGCCGCACCCTGGCCACCATCGCTGGGCCACCAACAGCCGCTGGTCAGGGAGGGCTGTGGCAACGGCCATGGCCACATAGGTGCAATCTGGGGGGACCCAGAGACACTGGGGGGGGGGGGGTAATACTGGGGGGTGGGGTCATACTGGTGGGACTGGCGGCACCGGGGCAGCGGTCAGGGACAACCTCTTGCTGCCACATCCCCCTTTAAATCCCCCAGAAGCTCCTTGTCCCCAGCCAGGCCCATCTCCCCCGGCTGGCCTGGTGTCACCAGCAACAGACAGGGGGTTGGGTTTGCCCACAGAAATGCCTGGCTTGGGGCACCTATGGACCCCATACGTGACGCTTGGCATCCCCAGCCTGCCAGAACAGCAACAGCCCTAGGGCCACATGCTGTGTGACAGCCCATGGTGACAGGGGACCTCCATCCCCATAGACTGCCTGAAGTCCCCTGGGGTGCACAGCCCTCGCGGGGCGGGGGGGGGACGGGACAGTGGAGGCTTCGGGGTCCTGCATGAGCCCCCGCGCTGCTCCCCAGAGATTTATTTTCTCCCAGCTCCTACGCAGCCGGGATCAAAGCATGGAAAGCTGTCACTCCCGGCGGCTGCGGGAAGGCAGAGCTAGACTCTCCCCGCTCCTCCTCCCCGGCCCCCTCTTAATGAGACAAATGAACTGGGAGCGGGCTGGAAGTTTTAATTAGAAGCTTCCAGCCTCCGAGAAGACAAAGGCGAGATCCGCCACTAGCAGGCAGGAAAGTAGGGCAGGAGGAGCCGGTGACCCCGGTCCCTGTGGGACAGCAGCGCGCCCACAGCTGTGTCCACCCCCCCCCATCCTGCTCCTGCCATGCTTGGTCACCTCTGAGGGTGGCAACAAGGAGCTGGTGCAGGCAGCCAGATGTGCCAGTGTCCAGATGTGCCCTGGCATGGTAGGAAAAAGGGTCACAGGGGTGTCGGGGGACAGGTGTGGTCCCCCGGCAGGGACTCTCTGCCCCCAGACTGGGGGTTCGCAGGCAGCTGGAGCAAGGATCCCAGGGGGACGAGGAGACAGGGGTAGCAGTGACGGGGTTTTAGCAGGGGGGGAAACAGGGCAGAAGCACTTTTCCCCATCCCTACGCAAAGCAACAGCAACAGCCAGGAGGGCAGGCAGCCCCCACTGCCCCCAGCCTCAGCCCTGGGACGCCAAGCAAGCAGCCCTGACCCCCACAGGCACAGCAAAGGGGGCAGGAGGCACCCACGGGGCCCCTATGATGATGGGGGGGGGGGGAAGCCACTATGCAGCCCACCCCCAGGAGCAAGGGCCTTTTCCAGGCCCGCTCAGATGGGAGCCGTTACCCAGTCCCGGCTCCCCGTACGAGGGGGAGGCGAGAAGAAACAGCCGCACGTCTCCCCTCGCCCCTCTGGTTTGAAACGAAAGGATTTATTAAAAGCGCGTGTTATTTCTTAGCATCACCCATCTGTTAGCACTCGACACCCCGGCGCAGATTAGAGAGGGGCTGAGAGGGAACAGCAGTAATCCATCTGCTGCAAAAATACACAGGGCTGTGCCAAGGGGGGGTAAAACGCAACAGGGGATAAAGCCAGGACCCTGGGGGTGACGTTAGGGGTAGAAGAAGGGCTGGAGGGGATCCTTGTGGGGCAGCAGGAGGGATGGGATAGGGCTCCCAGAGAAAGGAAGAAGTCTGGCACCTGGGTTTGGATGTTGGGAGGGATCCTGGATGGTGAAGCCATCCGCATAAGAGCTTCATTGGCTGGGGAGTGGGAACAGGGGGGGCACTGCCGAGTGCCCCGAGCTCTTTGGTGGTCTTCTCGCTGCCCTTCCAGGCACGAGCACCCGAAGGACATTCTGAGGACGGAAAGAGGAGAAGCGGATGAGGCAGCTCCCAGGTAAAAGCAGCAAACCCAGGTCCCCTCCTGACGGGAGATCCAGGCGCTGCCAGCTCCCTCCTCCTCCTCCTCCCTACCCCTCTCCAAGCACCCACCGCCCTTCCCCGAGGCTGTGGCTGCAGCCAGGAAGCAGCAAACCCCAAACAGCGTCTTCTACCAGCACCAAACATCCCGATGCCCAGGTATTTTTCCCCCACTTTCTCAAACTGGAATGGAGCTGGCACAGCACCAGTTTGCTGCCTGTCCCCAGGCAGAGATCACTCTGGTAACCCATCGTGCTGCGGGGAGAGGGGTTCCCCGGGCACCTGGCTGGGTGCGGAGGGGCGCAGGGCTCACCTGGGATGCGGGAGGGTGGCTGCTCCTCGGGATTTGGGCAATGTGGCTCCGGGGCCCACTCAGGGAGGAGGAAGCGGTGCTGTGAAAGAGAAAGGGGCCATTTTAAACCCCCGAAGCTCAGGGCAGAGGCCCCCCCACCATCTCTAGACGTCACAGGCGAGGTGGAGCTGACGCAGGCAGGGATGGGGGCTCGAGCCCCAGAGGGAAGCACAGGCAGGAGCTGCCAGCCCTTGCTGCCTGCACAGAGCGGGGTGTCGGCAGCTGTCTCACCTCTCCACTAGCCTCCTCTTCCGCGCAGATGCTCTGGAGACTGAGGAGGGCTTGGGGATGGAGGAACCCCTCGTGGCAAACACTGGGATGCAGGCTCTGCAGCCAAGGAAAAGAGGGTTAGTGCCAGGGCCGGATCCTGACCACCCACTCTCACAAAGCCAGGAGGCAACTGGGCCAACACCGGGAATAGAAGTCACAGGAAACCTGCCCGGTTTTGCAGGGGAAGAGGGTTCAAACAGGGATGAATCCTCAGGAGATCTGTGCAGGTGGCAGCAGCCGCCTGGGTACCGCGGCTCCCTAAGGTGGTCGGGCCATTCCCCTGTACCTGACTTGCCCCAGTTACCCTCTGTAGGAAAGGTTTCTTAGAGCTATAGGAGGAGATAAGGAGACCTAAGGGTGTCCTGTATTACCAAGGGTGTGCCCATCTCTGGTTTTGGATGGTCACACAAATTCACACAGCTCTGTAAAAGCCAGAAGCTTTGAAGCACCACCAATAAAAAAAACCCCAAACAACAAAAAACCCCCACCCTAAAAACACTGCACAGCGCAGTCCCAACCCTCGCTCCAGCCTCTCTGGGAGGAGAGGCAATGCCCCGCACGCGGGGCTCCAGAAGCCATCTGGAGGATGCTCCTCCATGTCCAAAGGTAAAAGGAGAAGGAGAAATAGTTTTTCTCGGAATGCTTTTTATATCTTTGCAAGCAATTCACACACAAGCTTGGCCCACTGGCTGCCTGCCCGCAGGCCGAGTGTCTTCTGCCCAGTCTCCTCTCTTAGCAGAGCTGCAGTGATCCACAAAGGATTCACCCAGACAGCGAGACCATGGAGGGGGGATCCCCAAAAACATGGGTAACCCATCCAGGGCAGCACTTACTTGGGCACAAAGAGGCTGTCCTGCTTGTTTAGGAGGCTCTGGACATTCTCCCAGACAGAGAATTCAGATGTGCTGAAGGCAGCTGGCGCGGCCACGTCAGGTGAACTGCTGTACCTGCAGATCTCGAAAGTCACATTCAGGTCATGGACGGGCATGGCAGGCAGGGCAGAGCTGTTTTGGGCAGCTGACACTGCCAGGGGCACGCGGCTTTTTGTGACTGTCAGCGGGCAGATTTTGGGGGTGCAACACGATGGCACTGGGGAGACAGGGGGTGCCTGGGCTGCTGCTTTGAGACAGGAGGTGCCTGGGCGCTGCGCCACCCTAGGAGTCTCTGCTTCTTTCCCACATCTCCGCTGGCGTTTCATCTGCTTTTTGAGGCTGCGGGGAGTTCCCGATTGGGAAGCCTTGTTCATTTCAGACTTCCTCCTCCTCTTAATCGGGCTGGGAGCCATCGGCATGGAACTGGAGAGCGGAGCGAGCTGCTGCAAGCATTGCAGGGCGGCGCTTGTCCTAGGGGCACTGGGCACGGCGACAGACGCCTCTGCCAAAGGAGCAGAAGAAACAGAGTCACCTCCCTGTCTGCAGCTCCCAGACACCCCCAAACCCTGGGGCATCCCCCTCTGCCCCCCGTCACAGCTCAGCAGAGATCTGCCCAGCAAGCCCTACAGCAGCCGTTTGCCAGTGGGTGTTTCCATCAAATCACATTAAACCCAGAGGAGAAGAGCCAGTACAAATAATCCTGCGCCTTGCCAGCCTAAAGGCACCACACTGGTCTCAAAGCAAGTGCCCCGTGGCAGCACCTGGTCTGTCCCCGGGAAACACGGTCTGCAGAGCCCACAGCTTCGCTATCAGGTTTGTGTGTTGGCACTGAGGATGAGGAGGAAGAGCTCAGCCCTGGTCAGATGCAGGCTGCCAGCTAGGAGGCTGCAGCCGGGCTGACTCGGGCAAACGTACCACGGAGTAAACAAGATGAGGAAAAATTAGGATCAGAACTGCTGCTTTGGTCTCCTGGAGCAGAAATATCACTCACACTTAAGCTGACTTGCACAGACGTGCTGAGCTCCCTGGAGACAAGGGCTGCTCACGGCTCCGGCCGTGCCCCAGGCTGCCAGATATGCTGGCTAGCCTGAATCGCTACACAAAGCGACGCTGGAGCCACCCTCGGCATAACCCGTTGGGCACCACATCAGGAGAAACTCATCTCCCTGCCCTGTGCCCATCCACGGCTGGGAGCTGTCCCCCACCACAACCGGCTCCTCCGGCACATGCTGAGACAAAGGAGAGGGGACAGCACTGACTGCCCCAAATCCAAACCCTCACCGTCACAGCCCTGCTCCATCCTCTGGGCTGGGGTGGCCCCGCTGACCTCTGTGGGTCTGTTCGGAGACGTGGCTTGCTCCAGGCTTACACCAGCCTCCTGATGGACCAGGCGCTCCAGCTCCTCAAATTCAGAGACCATGTCAGTAGTAAGGAGGTTGGCATTCTTCAGGAGGGAATACTGCTTCTGGGCAACGTTCAGGATGGCAGCTACAAGCCTGCGACAGAGACAGACAGACCCAAGAACCAGTTAGCAGGTGAGCTTGAGCCAGTGTCACCAGTAACAGAGGCTCAGCACCACCAGCATCACCTCCGAGACACTTCTTCAGGTAGGGCAGAGCCTGTTGGCAATGTTTTGGGGGAAGAGAGGGAAACTTCAAAG
The DNA here is from genome assembly GCA_034782735.1 of Sagittarius serpentarius. Taxonomy (NCBI): domain Eukaryota; kingdom Metazoa; phylum Chordata; class Aves; order Accipitriformes; family Sagittariidae; genus Sagittarius; species Sagittarius serpentarius. The sequence continues at coordinate 40,071,672 of JAVKLA010000081.1, forward strand.
CTGTGAGATACCCAAGCTGTAAATCGCTTACTAAAGAACCTGAGCTGCGAGTGTGTTCACCTGTTGGTTACAAGGGACCAAAGAGCATCCACAGACTTTCTGCCAAGCTTCAGACACTCGTTAGCTCGGTTAGAGGCAGACAGAGATCCAGGAACACGTCAAGGCCAGCCTCCCTCAAGAGACCTCTCTAAAGAGGTTCATTCTGCCAAGATGCTTGGGGCAGAGACATCAGCAGATGGTGCCGTGGGAGCCCTGCCAGGGCAGGACCTGGGGGAGCCGACGCAGGAGGAAAGATTTCGCGGAGGTAATTTCAGGACTAACAACACACACTTAAGGCTCACACAGTTGCTGTGCCTGGAAACTTTCCTTCCTGGCATTTCCAGGAGGGATTATCCCATGGGATTAGATCCCCAGGAGCCAAATCCCTTACTTTGGATGGCAGGCAGTCACCTGCAAGCAAAGACCTGGTCCCACATCCATCTAAGTCACCCTTAGGATGGCTACGTGCAACAGGAGGGTGGACAACCCGTCCTCCACAGGTAAACAAGAGGAACGTGGGGACAGCACAAGGACACTCACATCTCCATCTGGCTGCCAGACAACCCCTGTAGAAGGCGGCTTGGTTTCTTCTCTTCCAGCTGGACATCTGTCTGGTGGGTTGCTCCGGGGCTGCTGGGAGACTTTTCCTCTGGAGCCTGGGGCAATCACCCAAAAGCCCAGAATTAGCCCATATTTGAGCCAAGTTTAGTCCCCAGACTCCCCATTAGCTGGGAAGTTAAGGGGTTTTGCTACCAAGCCACAGCCCAGCACATGCTGAGCCAGGACCCTGTAGACCAGCTGAGTTCCTGCCCTCTCCCAGTGTGCCCAGTGTACCCCACAAGGGTGTTTGCGCCGCGCCCCACCCCCACCCCCACTCCCGCCAGGCCCCACTCATCATGCCAAGCCCTCCCACACTGTCCACTGTTTCTCTCACCTCCTTCTCCAATTCCAGCTGCAACTGAACAGGCCAGCCAGCTTCCAGCTCCTGCTGCTCTCCATCACTCTCCCTCTGATCATCCAGGGCCAAGCTTGTCTTCGGGGCCACTTCCTCCAACCTACAGAAGCCAGAGAAGAAGCCACTGAGCCAGAGAAGATCCCCTGGGGAAGCCGTCACGTTGCCTAAGAAGTTTTGGGATGGATCAAACAGAAGATTTGGCCTTTGCAGCCCAGCTTTGTGCACTGTGGTCCGTCAGGTTCATAACTACACTCGACCACAGTCGAGACGATGGTGCACACCAGCAGAGAAGCTCATCTGCTTTCTGATGGACGCCTGGGCTCTGACCAGCACTAAAACCCTGCAGACTCCTTGACACAGGGAACACCAGGAGGTCACACCAAGCTCTGTCCCTCCTCCCCACCAGCCTCACCTAAGCAGCCCCACTGTGCTCGAGCTGATGGGAGCCAGTGGTGCTGGCACCTGGCTCTCTGCCTTCCGGGCAGCATCTTCATAGGCACAGAGCTTCGCCCGCAGATCTGCCACCTGTGAGGAAGGATCATCTGTTGCTCCGATGGTTTCACAACCTCCAGGAGCTCAGAGGTCCACATCCCAAGCAAACTACAGCTAAAGACAGAGCCCTGCCCTCCCTGCCAGCATCTCACCTCCGCTTTCAGCTGCTCGCAGATCACAGCGTATTTACTAATGTGACAGTCGAAGCTGAGCACATTGCTCTTCAGCTGCAGAGACAGGGATGAGGGAGAGGTTAAAGAAGCACTGGGGCACGATCTGTGCTCAGGGGCCTGCTGCCACAGTCACAAGCCTTTTTGGGCTCCGAGCTGAGGAGCTTTAGCAGAAGACCGAGCACACAGTGTCTGCAGATTCACCAGCTGCTTTCTGCCTGGAGCAGCATCCAAAGGGCTGGAAAACTCAAGCTGGAGAAGGGAGGCATCTACTAATCTACCCCATCATGGACCAGGCTCCTTCCCACCCATCCCCAGCAGCTCCCAAATGCATGACAGATCCCCACCGCAATACAAGAGCCTCACCGACAGCTTGATGTCCTTGGCCCGGTTGGCATACTTGAGCGTGTTGTAGGTGTCCTCATAGGCCAGGATGGAGGGACTCACAGCAGCAATCATGATGGTGCGGCAGTTGCCACCAATGGAGTCCTTCAGCAAGCGCGTGAGCTTGCTGTCCCGGTACGGAATGTGGGTTTTCTTGCTCTGTACCAAGAGATCAAGGGTCTGCTCAGGTTTTGGCCCTTGGGCGCTCAGTTCCAAATCCTGCATCGCAAGGGGACGGCCACGCTCATCCCGCGGCACCTCTCAGAGCGCAGCCCAGGCTGCCGTCCTCACCACACCAGCTAGACCATCGCTTGATACCACCCACATTCACCTGCCCTGGAGAGCCAGAGCCCAGTGGGGCCACACAAACAGCATTACCTTTGCATCAGCCAGCGCGTTGATGACGTTGATAAGGGCCAGCAGCGAGCGGTTGATGTTGGCGCCCTCCCGGAGCCGCTCTCCCTTGGTGTTGGTGACCGAAGCTCGCTCTGAGCCTGCCAGGTCGATCAAGCTCATCTTGGCCACTTGCAGATCCTGAGCGAGGCCACCAACACGGTCCTGCTGCTTCACATAGATCTGCGAAGACAGAGGTCGGTGAGGCTGCAGCTCAATGAGGCACGCAGAGTTGCTGGTTGGAGCCAGCATTACCAGTTTCAATGTTTATAAAAGGATGGCAAAGTCGATCACACAGGCAGTCAGATTGAACAGGGGGAAAAGAGGAGCCTGGCATGCCAAGAAGACAAGCTGAAAACTCGGCGATGACACGAGTAGCAAAGCCACAAAAGGGATCTCGCAGGAAGTGACAGAGCTACGGAAAATAATCAGCGTGCCCTACACTTGGTGAGCAAGCAGGGTCTGGCAGGTCAGGTCCCCGAAGGGCAACGTGCCAACCCAGAGTCCCGGCGTGACTCGGGAAGTGCTCATGCACAGTGGCAGACCCAGCCCAGACTCCGACTGCGGATGTTGCCAGCAATCCAGACCCCGATGGGGGCTGCAAGCCCCCAGACACAGCCTCACAGTGCCCCTGGGGCAGCAGCAAGCCAGGGATTTCGGTACCAAGCCCAGTTCCTGGCTGGTGCACGCGAGGAGGGACACAGCCACCGAGACTCAGCCGGCAGCATCGCTCTGTAACTTCCCCTTCTGCATCCCTAAAGATCTCCCAGATGAAGCAAACGCTTCCTCCACCATCCTATAACGCCCTCAACACACCAGGAGCAACTCCTGCAAGGACTGGAAGTGCCATGGAGATGCTGGAGGTCAGTAACCAGTCCTGCATCCTCACCAGACTGCCGTTTGCCAGCCAGGAGGCAGAGCCGGCAGCGAGAAGGGCAGATTTCCAGCACAGCTAATGGATTCGCGGCAGGCAGGAATCCAGCACCCACCAACAAGCCCAGCTGGGAAGCCGGCTGGGAAAGCATCCAGACACCTGGACTTCCCCCCTGCAAGCAGCAATGGGCAAGGCACTAGGTTCAGACTGAAATTACAGTCAGAGCCCTCCGTCTCCCCACGCAGCCGTGACGGCCCTGCTAATTCAGGGAAGGGCTTGGCTGGAATTGAAATCAACTGGCAGGTTTGCCTAGGAGAGCACTGAGAAACCGGGGAGCACATTTACAGAGCCCCCGGGGGAGCGTAATTCCCAGCTCAGTGCCAAGGGGGACACGACGGAGTAGACAGCCTGCCCACAGCACCTGGGGGGAGGCACAAGCACGAGCCGGCGATAATCAGCCCCCTTTGCTCTGGGTCAAGTTTTACATATGGCTCCCACACGCTAAGCTGACAAGAGTCAAAAGCACAAAGTGAAACTTCAGCCCTTGGGACATGTAACACCAAGCTGGGAGTGTGGGGCTGTCCAGAAGATGCGGCCACCAGCACAACCAGTATGTGCTGTCCTGCTACAGTGCTGGCTAGTGGCCAGCCCTGTACCTCCCTTTTCGCTACCACAACCACTCCAATTTTCCCTGTGGCATACCAGGAGCAGTGGCAGGAGCCCCGGGATGCCAGTCCTAGCATAGGCTTACTCCCTAGCCCCCTTTTCCGCATAAATCCCGAGTGATACCGCAATCACCAGCCCTCACCTGGAAGACAGCGTGCGAGCGGGAGGAGGTGGCATTGGCATCGGTGGGATGTTGCGTTCGGTTCTTGTTGCCGTTGGCCAACATCCCCAGGAGCTGCTCTGCCGATGTGGGCTGGGAGAGAACATGCAGAGGGACGGCATCAGCGCACCCTGTACGCAGGCATGGCGACAACCTGACACCGAGCAGCCACGGCGACTTAGGCTGAGGCATCCTGCAGCTCTGCAGGGCTTTTTTCACCTCAGGGTCACGTTTGCTGCCAGCCAGGAGCCGCGCAGATGGTAGCCCTGTGTCTTCACACCCCTCCACGCCCCCCAGCATTCGCTTTCAGAACTGGTGTAGGCACAGCATTACTCAGACCTTGTGCCCATTTTTATACCCACCTGGTGGAAGGAGAGACCCTGAACTACGACTCCTTTCTCAGGATCCTCCCGGATGGCCAGAGGGCCCTTCGGCTTCAACAGGTCATGAATCTGTTCGTTGTACACCTGGAGCAGAGAACTCGATGTAAGGCTGAGGCTCGGTTCCCCGGCGGTGAGCAGGGAGAGGAGCTCTGTACCCTAGGGTCACGCACAACCCGGTGTCCCCTCCCACATAACCTCCGGGACCCCATTACATCAAGAGGAGCTGACGATGCCCTAAATGCAGAGGGCAGCTCAGGAAGACTTTATCGGCAAGTCACTGTGCCACCGTTCCTCTAAAGCCCTTTCAGCCAGGAGGCCCTCAGTGCTATGTGGACTATGTCAAGGAAGAGAAAATTCCACAGCTCCAGAAGGAAGAAACCGGCAGCCCCAGTTCACCGAACTGGGTTGGTGAGCCTCCTTCCAGTCAGGCTTTAGGCCTGCCCTGGGGACACCAGGCACAGCTGACAGCGCAGCAGGTACCCCGAGCACGGCACTATAGGGTCTGGATCAACCCCAAAATCTTGGCAACGGTGACCCAGAGGCAGGAGGGAACATGGCTCGGCCGCAGCGTTACCTCCTGGTAGCAGACTAGGACCTCGCAGCTCTTCTCCTTTCTGGCCTCGATCCTCTTGTACAGCTCCACCATGGTGAGGTACATGATGCCAGGGCTTTCCTCCGAGCCCAGCATGGTGTAGGTTTTTCCTGCTCCCGTCGCGCCGTAGGCAAACACTGGGAGGAGAAAGGGTGGATGGTTGAAATGATCATTAATTAATGGGAGTGGAGTAATGTCCACTCCTTGCCAGAGAGGAGAGCTTCCCGCAGGAACCCCTGTGGCGGAGGTCGCTCTCAGGCTTTGCAGAGACGAGGCAAAGCTAATTACCCTCCGTGCTAGCTGCACTGTCCTTCAGTGCAATTTTTTTTCCTCATTTCAGCCTCTCTAATTTAGCAGAGACAGAATGAGTCCCCAAACCATCACCTGCTTAGATGCTCAAGTCACCCTTGAACCTTCCCTTTAACAAGCTGAGCAGCCCCATTCCCCTGTCTCTCACCAGAAGGTGCTGCTTCTTCCAGACCTTGCAATTCATCTCATTTCCCCCCCCATCTTTCAACACCCTCTTTGAAGCACCAGCATCAGAACAGGACACACTAATCTAGAGAGCCTCAGCCCTTCTCCCCATTAGCAGCACTCGGTGCTTCACGACTCTCATTTGAGGATCCTGGAGTTATTTTATGCAGATAGAGACACGAGACGTGCCTGCCAGGTGGGCACAGTGACAGAGGCAGCCTTCAGCGGCTCGCAGAGCACGCCAGAGAGCCAGGAATAGCATCCTCCGGTCCCAGTGCCCGGCCCATGATTAGACAGGAGAGCGGTTGTCTTCCGCTCGGTGCCCGCCTCACAGAAGTGATGTGCTCGTTAAGCCGCTCGTCTGCTGACAGCCTGTGAACAGCACGGGGGTCTGTGGCGTCAGGCGAGGAGCTTTCAGTCTTCTCCAAGGAAAAGAGACCCAACTCCTTCAGTCTTTCCTCCTAGGGCAGGCCCTCCAGCCCTCGGATCACGTCCGTGCCCCTCCTTCAGAAACTCTCTGTTCTGTCCACATCCTTCTTGTCTTGCGGGGACCAGCACTGGACGCAGCACTGGATGGGATGATTATATCTCGATCTCAGCTAGAAATGCCCCTCTGGTTGCAGCCTCAGATCCAACTTGCCTTCGCTGCTGCCGCAGTGCACTGCTGATTCCCATTCAGGTCGTCATCCACCAGCTCCCTCCCAGCGAGGTTGCTCCGCAGCCACACAGATCCCAGCCTGTACTGGGCTCCTGGGTTATCCCACTCCAAGCGCAAGACTTTTTGCTCATCTGTGTTGATCTTGGCACTGTTCTTGCTCGCCTGATTTTCCAGCCCGGCCAGGTCTCTCCCTGTCTGCTCCACAAACCCTCTCCCCA
>JAVKLA010000081.1:40088078-40104635 GCA_034782735.1 Sagittarius serpentarius
CGGGGTCCGGAGCTCCGTCACCTCCGTGCCCCGGAGCTGGTGGCCACATCCCCAGAGCTGGGGACACCCCTGACACCCGTCACCTGTGTCCCCACCGGGGCAAACCCGTGGGGGACGGTCCCCAGGGCATCCCCAGGGCCCTTCCCTCCTCCCTGCCTCAGTTTCCCCTCCCACAGGGGCTGGGCTCTGAGGGGACCTACACTTTGGGACAGCCGAGGTGACACCCACGTGGCCAAGCACCCACCACCCAGGAGCACCCATCGGCGTCAACCATGGGGTCGTGGGACAGGGTGCCACCGCCGGTGGCAAAGGCCATGGGTGCCACCACAGGGACGGCCAGGCCACAGTAAGGGGTGACGGCCACGCGAAAGAGCCGTCCCGCGGGGGGCTGAGCACCGGCGGGCTCGTGACATGGGGACACGCGGCTGCGCCCGCTCCGTCGCCTGCCATCTCCATCAGCCTCGGCAGGGACAGCAGGACGCGATGGCAAGTGACAGCCGCCGCCAGCGCCGGGGGTGAGCGAAGGACGCGGGGCCGGGCGGGGGGACACACGCAGCGGGGCAGGGGGGTGGGACACACAGGCGTAGAGCAGCCTGGGGGCTGCTCCCAGTGCCACCCGCCACAGCGGTTTGGTGGCCCTGGGTGACGACACCGAGGTGGCATAAACCCCGGTGGCACCTATGGGGTCTGTGGGGTCATTGTCCCCCCCCCAAAAAAACCCACCTTGGGGGCACGTCCCCCCTTCCAGTGCCACGCTCGTGCAGTGTCCCCAAACCCCAGGGGACACACGGGGACAGACCCCAGACCCCCAACCTGAAAGAAGGGGGGACCAAGGGGACACTTAGCAGCCCATCGATCGCCCCCGCGATCCCCCCCCAGATCCCGCTGAGGCTTTAATTTAATCAGCGTGCAAAAATCAATTAGCCAGCTTTAAGGAGGCAATTATTCCTGGGGGCTTAACGAGGCTTGGGGTGGGGGGGCAGAGTATTTTGGGGTGAGTGTGCTGCCAGCCCCGTGTGTCCCCCCAAGCTGTCACTGTCATGCCATCAGCTCCTTCTCTGGTTCTTGTCTCCATTGTTTTGTGTGTCGTGTGTCCCCCCCCCCCCCCCCCCCCGTTATCTTTCTTTTTTAACGAGCGCCTAAAAATACGCCTCGCCGAGGTCACGGGCTGCGTGACTCACCTGCCGGCACGGTGCTGCGGTGGCCCCAGTGGGCAGGGGGCTCTGCGTGGGGAGGGGGTGGCCGTGGTGGGGACACGGGGAGGGGGCACAGGCACAGCCCGGTTGCATCAGGGCACGCGTCTCACCCGGAGGGTTAGGGAACATCCCTGGTCCTGGCCACTGTGCCCTCGTGGCGGGGCCACAGCCCCAGGTCACCTCATTGCTACAGGCCACCATGTCCCCGTGGCATGGCCACCACTCCAGGTCACCTCACCAGCCTGGGCCACCCTGTCCCCATGCCATGGCCACCTCCCCAGTCCGCCACGTCCCCAGGCCACGTCCCTACAGCCCAGTTGCAGAGCCAGGACGGCTTCAACGCTGCCCTGGGGCAGCAGCACCTTACAAATGGGGATAACATGCCAGGTGACCCTGGCTGGAGACCCCAAGGTGCTCCCTGTCCCTGTCCCCAACCCCTGCATGGGGAGGGGGTGCAGCGCAGCCCCCCAAGCCGGCTCCATCCACCTGGGGAGGGACAACGAATCGGCAAACCTCCGAAGGGCCACGTTTGGGAGCACAGGAGGGGGAAAAGGGACAAAGCTGGGAGGTGACAGTAGTGGCAGCAGTGTCTGCCATGGCTGCGGTGGTTGCGGTGGCAGCGGTGGCTGCAGTGGTTGCGGCGGCGGCTGCGGCGGTGGCTCCGCTCGACGCCAGCCGCCGCCGTTCCTCTGCAAAGGTTAAGCAAACAGCAGCTCCCGCAGAATCGATGCGCGGCCGAGCCCACGGCTGTTTGCTTTGGCAACATGACGCGGGGAAGTGGGTGGGCGACGCCGAGGGGACGCCGGTGGCTGGTGGGGGGGCACCCCGATCGATGCTCCGGGGGTGTGGGTTCAGCCTGGGGGGTGGCTGTATCCCCCCCACTGCCCGCCGCTCGCTGGGGAGCTCATTAAGGAGGATTTGGGGAAGGGTGAGGGCAGCCGGGTCAGGACAGGAGCTTTCGTGGGGTTGGCGCTGTGCCGTGCCTCGGTTTCCCCTCCCGGTGCTGCGGCAGGGCAGAAGCCGCTGCCGCAGCCACGCCACAAATGCTGCCCGTGGGACCACACATGGCTGGGGCGGGGGGACAGACATGGACACCGCGCCCACGTGGCACCGTGGCACCCGCCGCCCAGCCCCGCAGCTGGGGTTTAGCCCGGGTGGGCGGCGCTGATGGCTCAGCAGTAATTAGGACTCGGAGCTGGAAATAACTAACAATCCCGATGTCAGCCCACACCGACGAGCTTGGGGAGGGAGCTGGTGTTTGCAAGCTGTCCCCAATGATTTTGGGTGCTGTCCCCCAAAATCACGCTGTGTCCCCAGGATGGGGCCCGGGAGGGGCTGTGGCAGGTGAGGGCAGGGCTGGGCCCTTGGCCCCCCGGCCAGGGTGGGCAGGACACCCTGGGGCGATGGGAGCCTGGGCTGCACGGGCCGGGGAAACACCGGGAAGATGGCCGGGTCTCCTGAGCTCCCACCTGGGGCTTCCGCTGCTGGTTCCCACCGCTTTGGTGGCATCCATCTGTCCATCCGTCCGTCCACCCATCCTTCTGTCCATCCGTCCGACCACGTCCTTGCATCCATACATCCATCCATCCACGAATTCACGTACGTGTCTGTCCATGCATCCATTTGCCCGCAGGTTCATCCACACATCCCTCCCGTGTCCCTGCATCCATGCATCTGTTCATGCAGCCTTCCATCCATGCCTTCATCCACACGCGTCCATGCATCCATGCGTCTATGTATTCACAGATCCCTCCCTCCCTCCCCACGTGTCCTTGTGTCCCTCCATGCCTTCAGCCAGCCACCCCCGGAGCAGGGCGGGAGGACCAGGCTGGGACCTCCTGTCCAGGCTCTCCAGGTCTCAAGGGAGGACACCAGCCACGCCGGGGTGACAAACCTGTGTCACCGCCGTCCCTGAGAAAGGACACCATGACTGCCTCGTCGGGAGGCAGAGATTCTTAAAAGGAGGAATTAATGAGGAGTTTTCCAGGCTGCGGATGCCCGGGGAGGTGTGGCTCCAGCATGGATCAACAGAGGAGCAAGGGACCGAGCCCGAGGTGGAGATGATCCTGGCAGGAGCCAACACTCAACTATTGGTGCCAGGCTGGGGAGAAAATGGGCTCAAAACCTGCAGGGCACGAGGTGCCCCTGGCCAGGGATGGGCTGGGAGGTGTCCAGTGCCCCGCTTGCTGTGATGAGTGTGTCAGGGCTCAGCAGGGCAGCAGGGAGGTGACCGGCACAGGCACAGACACGCGGAGGTGTCCCCACCCGACACACAGCCCAGGAGATGAGGGACACACCGGGACGAGGCTGCAGGATAGAGGTGAGGGCAGGGCAGGTCCCAGCACCTGTCTGGATGTGGGCAGACGGTGCTCCTGGTTGTCTGACTGCTGGCTGGTTGGCTGGCTGGCTTTTTGGGTGGATGGCTGGTGGCCAGATGGGTAGCTGGCTGGTTGGACGTATGGATGGCTCACTGGCTGGCTGCACACTTGGCAAGAGAGTTGGCCAGTTGGCTGCCTGGCTAGCTGCACGGTTAGATGGCTGGTTGGCAGGTAGATGACTGGTCAGCTGCTTGGCTGGGTGGTTGGCCAATTGGCTGGTTGGCTTGAAGGTCAACTAGATGGCTGGTTGGCTGGCTGGTTGGCTAGTTAGCCGGTCAGTCGGCTGGCTGGGTGGTTGGTAGCTGATTGGCTAGCTGGCAGTGGGCTTAGCTGGTTGACCAACTAGCTGGTGGCTGGTTGGTAGATGGCTAGCCAGTTGGCTGACTGGCTAGATGGTGTGTTGGCTGGCTGGCCGGTTGGTTGGTTAGCTGGCCAGTTGGCTGGCTGATTGCCTCGCTGACTAGTTGGCTAGATGGCTGGTTAGCTGGCTAGCCAGTTGACCAACAGTCTGCTTGGCTAGCTGGCTGGTTGGCTGGGCAGTTGACCAACAGGCTGGTTGGCCACCAGACTGGTTGGCTGGCCAGTTGAGCAACTGGCTGTTTGGCTAGCTGGCTGGTTGGGTGGCCAGTTGACCAACAGGCTAGTTGGTTGGCTGGCTGGCTGGCCACATGACCAGCTGGCTGGTGGCTGGCCAGTTGACCCAGGGGGCTTGCTGGTTGGCTAGCGGCAGGCCGATTGGCTAGCTGGCCACCTGGGTTAGCCCTGGCCCCAGGGACAGGGATGTGCCAGCACATCCCAGTCCCAGTCCTACACCGGGCACTGTCCCCTGCCCAATGCAGGAAGCCGAGCTACAGGGCGGGGGGGGGCAAGGGCAGGGGGGGCACATCCCCCTCCGTCCTTGTCCCCATCACGCTGCCTCTCATTACGGACACGGCGGGGCCCGCTGCCCGCCCGCCACACGGCAATTAAGGGCTGCCAACACCGCTACTTAATTAGAGCCCGGGTGATGGGGCCGGCTGGTGAGCGATGGGAAATGGCTGCTCGCCTGGCAGCAGGATCCGGCCGCGGGGCTGGGGGGGCACAGAGGGGACGGGCCCAGGGACATGGCCCCCCGGGGTGATGTGGGGTTGGGAGTAGCGGGGACTTGGGGCTGCTGGGACCTGCTGTGCTGTCCCCAGGGCGCCCCATGGCCAGTGGAGACGGGCTGCCCCACAGCTTGGGGGGTGTGCAGTGACACTGGGTGACAGCCCATGGGATGTGCAGGGGGTGGCACTGGCACTGGGGAGTATCCTGCGCAGTGACGGTGTGTGACACCCCAGGCCATGCAGTGACGGTGACACTGGATGACACACCGTGGGCCATGCAGTGACATAGCACTATGTGACATCCCATGCACCAGGCGCTGATGGTGACTCTGTGTGACAACCCACGGGAGCTGCAGTGACACTGTGTGGCACCCGGCAACCCCGCAGTGACAGTGACACCCTATGCACTGCGCGGTGACAGTGACACCATGTGACACCCCAGGGAGCAACAGTGACGCTGTGCAATATAGCAGGGCCGCGCAGCAGCACTGTGTCACACGAGTGGGACTGTGCAGCCATGGTGACACTGTGTGATGCCCCGGGGGCTGTGCAGTGACAGTGACACCTGTGACACTGGGGGCCATGCAGTAACACTGGTGACACCACTGCCATATGGTGACACCACACTCAGGCCCCCCCGCCTGTCCCCCCACCGGGGGTCCCTCCCTCGTGGGTATTGGGGCCCCCACCCCGCCCATGGTTGGGGACAGTCCCCACTGGGGGATGTCACCCTGTCCCTGCAGCTCCATGGGGAGGACCTGCCAGCTCCAGGACATCTGCACCCCCCCACACACCTGCCCAGGGGGTGCCCTGTGATGGGAGCTGGGGAGGAGGTGCAGCGGGAAAGGGGTGCTCCGAAGAAGGGGTGCTCCAAAGAAGGGGGTGCACTGGGGACTGGGGGCTTCAGGAAGGGGGTGCTCCGGGGAAGGGGGTGCAGTGGGAGGGGCAGCCGTCTGTCACGAGCCCCCAGCAGCCGCAGCGTCATTGATCCAGCCGCCAATTTGCAGCAGTTAAATATTTGGCTTGCGCGCGGCGCGGGGCCGGGCTCGCTGCTCAAACAGCCCCGGGTGAGAGGAGACGGACGGGCCGCGGTGAGCGGCTGCTCCAGACGCTGCCCGATCGATGGCGGGAGGCGCGGCGAGCTGGGGCGGCCTCAGCATGTGTCGGTGCTGGGGGACGTGGCGCAGAGCCCTGGGGCCTCTGCTGGCATCTGCAGGTTGTGGAAGCCCAGGTGGAGGCAACTTGGGGCGAGGCGGGGGGAAGCATCTGTGTCACGAGCGCAGGGGTCTCAGCCAGGGTGTCCCCCCCGTGGCTGGCTAAGTTCTGCCCTTCAGGCCCCCTCCACGGCCATCGACTGAACTGTCGATGCCACCCAGCAGCCCACGGAGTGGAGGCATCCGTCACCGGCGGGGGACGGCTGCAGGCTGAGCCCCCCGGCCACCGCCATGGACGCAGGGTGTCCTGCTGGCTTGTCCCCAAGGGGGTTTGGCTGGGGGGGTGGCCAGGAGCAGGACCCAGTCTGTGGGTGCCGGGGTGATGCCGGGGCAGCTGCCATGGCTGGGTACCACGCGGCACCCATGGGAGGGACATCAGCACCCATGGGAGGGACTCCGTGGCCGAGCACCATGCTCAGGACCCCTTCCCCGATGGGTGCCAATGCCCCGGCACGCAGACCACATAGGGGGCTCGACCTCCAGCTCAGCCCAGGGCACCAGACACCCCCAAACTGGGCACCCCAAGGCCACGCCAGCCCCGGCCAGCACTGTAGGGAGCCCTGCATCTTGCCGTCCCCCTGAAACCGCTCGCTCCCTCGGCCCTGCTAAACTCGTTAGCGGCTGGCAAACGTCAGCAGGGCAGGAGTAAAGCGCCAAATGCAATTACGGTGCCCGTCTCGCTTTCTCCTTCCCCCCCCCCCCCCCCCCCAGCCTCATCGCAGCCCCATTTATCGCGGAGGCGGCGAGCCGGGAGGGAGGAAGGCAATCAGGGTTTATCTCGGGCTGAGACTGTCCTGCTCCAGCCCTGATTTATGGCTGGCTGCGAGGGACTCCCGGTATCACCACCGCAATTAAGGGAGCATTAGAAAGCAGCGGAGGGGACCAGCGGAGGGTTATCACTTGTGTACGGCTCCCCCTACCACTGCCTGAAAAGTTGGGGTACCCAGGGTGGGCGCCCCAGCTCAGAGATGCTCTCCTGTGGCTGTAGCTGCACAGGGACCACCGGGTCTCCCCTGGCGAGTGAGACACGGGACCCCCGGGTGCATGGCCGGGCTCAGAGGAGGGTGGAGGGGGCGGGAAGGGTGCCCGGCCCCAAAAAGGGGCACATCCCAGCTGGGCAGGGCTGTGACACCCTGGGAAAGGTCCCTGTGCCCAAAGGCTGGGGACTGCGAGGACGCTGCCTCGCTCTGCTGCATCCCTGCCTGCTGGGCCAACAAGCCCAGGCAGGAGGGTGGGAGGGGGTGGGGGTCAGAGCCCAAGCATCCCGGAGGACCCCGGGACCACCCTGTGCAGGCAGGAGGTGGGCAGGGGCTGTCAACACCCGCCTTTCTCAAAACACTGGGACAGGGGGGCGGCAGCGGGACAGGGCTGCGCCCCAGGGGGGAAAGCGCCTACCACAGAAAACCACAGCGAGTCCCAGGATTGTATCCCAAGAAGCCAGACCTGCACCGTGGGGTGCCCGGAGCCGACACGAAGCCATGGCCCCCGCAAGGAAGCTCACGGCAGGGGCCGACGCTCTGAGTAGCTGCCTGTGACCGGTTCAGGGATGTGTACCGGGGAAAAAGCACCAGCACGCTCGTCAGCTCTGCTTGCGTGCTGTGAACTTTACAGAGCGCAGCCGTGCCCCGGCATAGGAACGACCTGGGAGCCGGGCAGGAAAAAGCAGTGCTCGCAGCCCGCAGGTTGCGGAGCCGCAGGGAGCCAGCTGCTGGTTAGCACTTTATTAAAACAAACATGAAGAGGCAGCACCCGCTTTGCCCCGACTCGTGCTCTCCCACGGGGAAACTGCTGCTGAAAGAAAACTCAAACAGCAGTAAATGAGTTTCAACGAGGCAGGTCCTAGGTCTCAGCCTGCTCCGGGGACGTATCAGACCCTCAGCTTCAAAGCCAAGGGTGGCCCACAAGTGATGATCACAGAAATAGAGGGCAGGAGGGGGGGCAAGCAACCAGCTGAACACCTAACCCATGTGAAATGAGGTGCTGTCTGTCCCCCCCGCCAGGCAGATTTAACACATTTCCGTTAAACCAATGTGAAAGAAGGGGAAATCCCATGTCTGAATTCAGATTAGCCGGGGCTGTGAGCTAGGAGGGGCTCAACCTGGGGACACCTGCTAGCAGAAACAGGACCTGAGAGGCCACCTACTCCCCCAGCAAAGAGATTGTCCTTGAAGACATTAAAGTGCCTAAATTCACTCAAGTCCCACCATACAGACACACGGGGGGACAACGAGGGCCTTGTCCCCTCCACGGGCCACAGCCACACACGGGGAGCAGTCCCATCCCACAGGCACAGCTGGTGGGTAAGAACCTGAGGAGGAAGAAAGGAGAGGGGAGACGGTGCTAGGAAAAAAACCCCCTCCGTTCACCTTGGGAAGTCTGCAAGGAGACGCCTCATCCCACTGTCTGCATTCAGCTGGCAAAGCTCATTAAAAGAAGTGGCCTTTCACTGCCCTTTTCAAACCTGGAAATTCAGGCCTCTTCCATGACAAAAAGAAAAGGTGAATTAAGAGATGAAACGCCGGAGGAGGAGGTACACCAGCCCTCCAAGCCCGGCTACAACTGTGCCCACCGCCAGCCGTGCCCAGAGGAAATCCAGGGAATCCTCCAGGCGGGCGTGCAGCCTCAGGACTTGCCGGCGCGTGCTCTCCCGGTCCCCAGAGTTGTCAATGACATGACTCGCTAATTTGCGCTTCTCGTCCAGCGGCAGCTGGGAGGCGATGCGAGCTTCTGCCTCCGCCTGGGACAGCCTGTTCCTCTTCATCAGCCGAGACAGCTGCGTCGGCGGGTCACTGCCGGGACGGGAGGGTGGCACTGAGATGGTGGTGCAGGAGGGAAGAGGGGGTTTGCCTGCCTTCCTCGGCACGAGGGGCAATAGCCGGGGTAAGGTGCATGGCAGGGGGGAGACGTGTCATGCTTCATTTCAGATCCGGCGCAGGCATCCTGCACTCGGGTCAGCAGAGCCACCCCTGCGGCGCTGCCCGGGCTGACCTTGCTGCGCGTTTTCAGCATTCCCATGGCCCGTAACACCGGAGCAGTGCCCCAAGCCCTGCCCCAGCCAACAGAGCACAGGTTGTGGAAAGCCCAAAGGCAGCGATTTCCCCTGTACGGTGGTGCCAGGTTTCAGGGAAGCCTCAGTAAGAAGCCCCTTGTACACTAGGATAAAGGAAGGTGTTGCTTCTCACGCCTACAGAAAAGAGGCGGCGTTATCGATAGGCTTCGCACCAGGGCTGGAGCTAAATCCTCACCAGAGCGGGAGGGACATGACGGTCCCCCTCCAGCCTCTAAGAGAGGTGGCAGCATCCCGGTCCTCATGGTTCACGTGGCACTTACCAATAAACCAAGACGGTGTATTTCATGAACTTGGTCAATCTGTTGGCCTCAAAGAGCAGAGGGATGTCGAGGATCACATAGCGGTAGCCTGCAGAAATGACAATCCCACCCCCCAAAAAAAAGGGAACAGCATTACTCGGATTCCCAAATCCCTCATGCTGCACACACCCCATGGCCACAGCTGCTCCAGCAAAGCGAGCCGGGGAGCTCTACAGCTCCACGACTACAGCCGAGGAGAGCAGAGCCTGTTTGCCCTCCTCCCTCTCGGAGGGAGGAAATGGTTTCGTTCCAAGTTTCCAGAGGAAGAAAAAAAAAAAACAAACCCAGAAAAAACCCTAACCTGGATGATCTCAGACCAAAGGTGAAGCTGCAGAAATATAATGAGGAGCTGAAACAAGAAGCTCAAATGAAAGCGCCTGTGCCTGGCTGGCGAGAGCAGCCGTCACGCCATCGTTGCTGGCCTCTCCAGGGGAGCAGTGCCCACAGCAGAATTTGCTCTTCTCTCTTTTGCTTGTCCAAGACTTTGCCAGGCTGCGGTCATTTCAGCCAACGTTTCCCGGCTTAGTTTTCTTCCCTTTATGGAAAGCTTTGGCTAAACAGTTCCATTTTTCCAAGGAAATCCTTGCAGACCTCTCACAGCTGTGTCACTGAAACGCGGGGGTGCCTCCAGGCACAGCCCCAGGGCCTGAAACCTCACCAAACCTGGCCGAGTTTGGTTTAAAACCACCGTCACCACGCACAGCAGCTGGCGGAGGAGAGCCCCTAACCATCAGCTGCCGTCCTCCCAGAGCCTGCAGCTCACCCCAGGCTCTCCATGTGCCTCCTCCCTTCGCAAGCGCCCCTCCCCTGGCAGACCGGCAGCATTTGGAGACGTGGGGGCACGCCCTGCTAAGCCTGGGGGAGCAGGCAAGGGTAGAGGAAAGCTGTACGTCAGGACCTCGCTCCCCCGTATGTTCCCCCAGCCGAGGGGACACCTCCAGTTTTGCTGGTGTCCCCTCTTTATAACCCAACCCCCCTAACCGCGCTGCCCATGGCAATAAAAGCCTTGACAAAGACATCATCATCCAACAAGCCACCATTTTACCAGAATCTCTGCCCAGAGAGACTTCTTGCTGCCCTACGGTTTGATCGATAAGAGCTTTCCTTACACAGCGATCCTTAGAGACAACATCCAGCTATCCCAAATCATTAAAACCTGACTAATGAGGACAAAGCAGCCTGCTGAAGACACACGGCGCTCTCGCCAAGGGGCAGGACAGCATCCACCTCCTGAGCCCGCAGCCTCATTTTCAAGACTCCATCTCTGGCTCCCACCTTTCCTGCCTGTTTCTTCCTCTGTGCTTTCTCCTCCTCTTCCTCCTCCTCACCCCGCAGCAGAGCACGGCCCCCACGGTGCCCCAGCACAGGCCTATTCAGCTGTCACAGGGCTCAGCTTTGATAAGTTCTGCGAAACCAGACTGACTCTATTAAGACATCCTTCTGTCTACATGGAGACCTCCAAAACAGCTGGTGATCTTATCTGGCATTTGATTAGACCAAGTTTGACAGCTGTATTTGTTATATTTATCAGGGGAGAAAGCAGGACTTTGGAAACCACAGCTGTCAGCCCATTTCTCACCTTATCGAGACTAAAAGGGCTCCGCAGCTTTCACTGAAGCCCGGGGAGGTTGGAGGCAGGGAAGAATATTTGGCTATTTCAGAAGGTATGACATTATCCAGCAAGTAATCTCAGAAGAGGCCTCACAATGCTTTTCTCAGGCCCTACAGATGTACTTTAAACCATAGACGAAGAAGGTGGTGAAGGGCAGCAGTGAAAGGCAGGAACGAATCCTCCAAACGCCAACGCAAAAGGCCACCGGTGGCAGAGCACAAAGGCCATCACTCAACGTCAGCTCCCCTTCTCCTTCCCCGTCCCTCTCCCCGCTTTAAAACCAAAGGCAGAGCAAGCAGGGACAGCTCCTGCCTGAGCAGGACTCCCGGTGTGCT
The DNA here is from genome assembly GCA_034782735.1 of Sagittarius serpentarius. Lineage (NCBI taxonomy): Eukaryota > Metazoa > Chordata > Aves > Accipitriformes > Sagittariidae > Sagittarius > Sagittarius serpentarius. The sequence continues at coordinate 40,099,268 of JAVKLA010000081.1, forward strand.
GGGACACAGCCTCTTACCTAGCGCAAAGTACTTCCAGATCTGCTTCAGCATCTCCTTCTGGATCTCCGGGTGGGTGATGGAGTTCAGCAGCTGCCGTTTCTCCGGGTGGGAGAAGATAATGTTTCCTAGAGCCTCACGATTTATCTCTCCATTCTCCAAGAGGATCTCGGTGCCAAAGTAATGCACTATCTGCCGATAGGCCCTAAAGTGGGGCTGCACCACTGATAACATTAAACAGCCGGAGGTTAGAGACAGTTCTATAGCACAGTCGGTGTTTGCATCAGCGATTGGCCTCAAATGAGTTTTGTTCATTAAATAACCGAGCTTATTCTCCTCAGCGGGCAGCACATCTGCCTGCCAGCACATGCTGAACCAAGACTGGCGCGGCTCAGCACTGCAGCCCGGCAGACACCTGGCATTGGGGCTGCAGGAAAGTGTCTGCAAAAAACCCTCTCAGCCCAAGGTCCCTTTGAGGGCTGACACCCGAGAGATCGAAGCATCCTGCAAACATTAATTCAGCACCACAACCCTCCCTCGTGCGTGCTGCTGCTCGGGGTTAGAAGTCAGCAGGGCGGGTGGGAGGACTTGCTGACAGCTACCAGCCAAGGCACGGGCAGGAACGGGGCTGAGTCGATTCCCACTGCCTGCAGGGCAAGGAGTCGAGCAGGGAGATCCTAAAGGGACCGGAACCAGCGTCAGGTTTATTTCAGCTGCAGACTTCAGCGCTAGGTGAATACAGCCTGGCTGCTACAAGTTGGCTTTGGCTGCTGCTAAGGTTTTTTACTGTCTTTCACCTCAGCCACCAAGTTCTTCATGAGAACGAACACAGAAACATTCTAAGAGATCAATTCCCAATAGGTATTTGAAGGGACTCTGATGTTACATGAGCATATCATTTTAAAGCCACCAGAAAATCACCAACAAAAAGGATGCAGTAATAAAACCATAATTAAGATCAAGCTGAGGCTAACCACAGAGAATGACAGACCGTATATAATTTTCTCTCCAAAATCCAGGAACATTGCCACAGGTTGTAACCTCAGGCCAACCTAATAAGAGTCTTTAAGACCAATTTCTTTCTCCTGTGGAATTTCACATCGAGGCAGTTTCAGGATGAGTGAAATCCATATAGTAAACAAACACATATAAAAAAGGAATTGGAGAAAAATGAAGTGATTGGTGGAAAACTGACACTGAGTATCTGAAGTGTTTTCCTATTGTCTCTGAGGGCTTTTAGCGCCTCCAGCAAATTTCCCGCACCTCGAGGGGAATTACAGTGCAATAAAACGTTAAGAGCATCACAGCTTTGAGTGGCTACACGGTAAGTTCTTCACCAAACAGAAAAGCATAGGCACTTCAAGATGACACCGCCTGCACCACTGCTCAGCTGCAGACCCGAAACCTTCCGCATACAAAATCAGCAGCCTCTCCTGGAGCGAGCGCTGCTCTCCTCGTTATCCCGGTGGTACGGAGTGATTAACATCTCGCCCCGCATCCCGCAGGTAACTGAGGAGAGCAGGATCTGCTCCAGTCCTGCTGAAGCAGGCTCTGGATTTCTGAGTCTTTTCTGTAGCCAAGGAAGCACATTTCCAGAGCAGCAAGAGGCAGGTGTGCTATGCAGAAGCACAGACCGAATTCCCTCTGATCTGGGATTTTTGGAGCCTCTTTTTTCTGAGTGCATTAAGGCACAAGTAATTTTGTGGCTCAATCTCTGAGTATTTACAAACAAGCAACCACCAGCACAGAAGGAAATTCTCGTTCAGTGTGTTAGTGATTCCACCTAACGTAATCGAGTTGCGGGATGGGTGTCCTGGGGCTTCAGGGTGACATCAGATCAGCTGAAGGAACCTGCTACAGAGAACCACATTTATTTTGCCTGGAGTTGGCTTTCAAAGCCAGGAAGCATTGCGCTCCAGGAAAGGGAAACTCAGGGCAAGATCTCCCGACAGTGTTTGTTAGTAGGACAAGATCTTTTTTTTCTTTATTAGAAATATATCCTAGTTCCAATCCCCCCTGAGACAGCAGCTCCACGCAGCCTCATCGACTGGGGAATGAGAGGGCAACACTTATCTAATGTACCCAGAGCACCCTCTGCCGTCTGCGCTTCCCTGCATCAATCCCAGTTGTCAGGGGAACCTCAGGGAGAAAGATCAACTATGCAAAACTCACCCTCTCTGGCAATAACATCGGCATCAATCACAGCACAGCCCAATTCCCGGAGTATGGCCACCACCGTGCTCTTGCCCGATGCAATTCCACCCGAGAGTCCGACCAGGAACATTGTGCTCTGAAATGGAAAGAAAAGAGCTTGAAAACACGCCAGGACAGGGCTGTTTTGTTCATGCTGTGCACATCAAATATTTATCCCAAACAGGCAACTTCATTCAAAGCTCATTTTCATACGTTCTCAGGGCATCACCGAGACATTAGCATAATTTTGGCACCCTTCTCGGCTGGGTATCCCTGTTTAACAGGGTGAAGAACAGCGTTGGGTTAAATGAGGCTTCCCTGGACCCTGCTAACTCTGGATGTGCAACTTGAGCCAGCCTTAAGTTCCTCCAGCTGGTTTACCTCCAGCTCCATGCAACTCATTCCCCTTTAGCATCTGCACCCATCAAGCCACAGTCTCACCTACAGCACCCTAAATCAGAGGACATTTCTGGCAGGGCTGCCAAGGGTGACCCACCACCAGTGACAAAGGGGAAGAATTCAGACAACATCTCACCCCGGGCCAAAAAAACGCGAGGACTGAGAGGGAGAACCCTGCTTGACCTCTACAGCCAGGGTGTAAGAGGAGATAAGCTACCTCTGACATAATCGGGACACAAAGCACCCAAGCCAGTAAGTAAACTGCATCCCCATGCTACCTGGAAGCCAGCACAGTGATCTGCAGCCCAATGGACACAAGACATCATGGCTCTGAGCAGTAAACTTGTTTCTGTTAGCTTGCAAACATGGCACTAAATGCAGAGTCTGTGCTTGCCAATGGCCTTGAGGCTGGGAAGGCGCTGGTAACCCCCCAGCTGACCCGGAGCTGACGACTTCTTTCAGAGTTTCTGTACCAACATCTCTCCCCACTTAATCCAAACCCTGCAACCCTCCAAATCCCACTTGCGCCCCTTCAAAACCGAAAGGCTCAGCGACGTAGAGGCAGCTCTGGACAGGAGCGGGGACTCCTGTGAGCAAGGTGGTATCTGCATCCTCAAAAAGGCAACAGCCACACCAAGCTGGGAACAGACGCCAGCGTCCCCTCTCCAGCCCCCATGGACCAACATGGGCCCCAGCCAAGGGCGTTCAGGGCTTTGTGCAGCCAAGCCCCGCAAATCCCCAAGGACAGAGGCCCTGACTTTGCTGTCACCTTGTCCAGGGTGACGCCACCCTCGCGGGTGATGCTTGACCCTCCCAAGCCCCAGCTTGTGGCTGTTACTCGTTGCATCTGAGAAGAAACTGGCCCTGCCAGCTTTGGCCAGGAGCCACAGGCTGCTGGTAGACAGCCCTCAGCTTCCTCTTGCCGAGAGGAAGGGAGACCCAGCTCCCGTCAACCTCTCCCAGTGAGCCACATACCCCAAACCCCAACGATGTCAATAACCATCACTCTGCCTAACCTGGTTCTGGTGTCATACCTCTCTCCAGACACCGTGGCCACCAGCCCCCAAAAAACCCCTGCACGTACAGGAACCAAGTACCTACTGCTCGCGCTGTCCCCGACAAACGGGGACTGCGCTGCTTTGCACCCAAGGGCAGGGGCTAGGAACACGGGCCTGCAGGATGGCTGAAGATGGGCGAAAACACAGCTCTGCTTCCTTTTTGCTAGAAAAAAGAAGACACTTGTCATAACTCGATCCTACAAACAGGACCCAGCCCCATGGTCTGGGGGGGAGGAGGAGGTAGGTAAGTCCTGTGGCAGCTGGAGGCAATTCAGCAGAGGGAGGAATCAGGAGTTAAAAGCAAAAACCAGCAGCACCTGCCGGGAGCGTCGCAAAGTGACTTCGTTTTGTGGCTGCCAAGACCCAACATCAGCCCGTAGCAGTGCCACGTCCTTTTTTCCCTTCCAAGACGGGTTAACTCGAGCAGCAATAAGGGGGAATTCAAAGGGAATCAGAAAGGGCATGTATAATAAACACCAGTGCTTTGCGGGAGGCTTATGTAAATCCCAAGCTCCGTTGCCAAGCGAGTACCCAGTGCCCACGGGGAGCCTTTCCCGGTGTTACGCTGGGCTTGGCGTGACAGAGGGGCTATTTCTCTATTTATCGCAGGTTAAAATCCCGCCCTCCCTGGCAAGATTTTATACGCCCTCTTCAACAGCCTACAAGGGCTAACGCTGCACGAGGAGGATCAGGCCTTCAGTGTGCTGCTTTGTAGGGGTGGAGGCTCCACTCACGTTTTTTAAAAATACACATAAAAAACTGTCCTGCCCATGTACAGTAAATACAGAGTTTTAACTGCAGTAACCCCAACGCTCTGGCCTCCAGCCTCAGCTGGGACTTGGTCCCAAAAAACCTGCTATTTCTGTCCCTCTGTTACATACCTCTGCAGGCAGGCGGCTTGCTGTGAGAATTACTGCAGGGGTAAAAGCACTTGGAAGGGTTAGTCTAGAAACCACGGCCAAACAGGGTTTGAAAACACTTGTGCTGTCACAGGGCCTATACAGATATAAGATCCATGCTACGAGATATAAATATTTAACGAGCTTGGGTTTGAACCGTACACAAGGGTAGAGAGTCCAGCCAGTTCCTGCAGATGTTACAGGAGGGAGCCAGAACCAGTTTTCCCCAAAATACACCATTTTTTGGTGTATGTGGCCTGTACCAACTAAACCAAATGTGAGGAAAGCCAAAACTTGAGCCACACAGGCTAGTCAGACTGGAAAACTCAGTGAGTTATTCCTGCTGTGAGGAATGGTGCCTTGTGAGATGTAACCCAGAGCCCTGAGAAAGTGGCTTTTAAAGACTGAGGTGCCCAAATTTCCCCATCTCGACTGCTCTGGTTTTCGAGCACAGCACAAGTCGCTCGCCTCCAGCCAGCCGTCTGGCACGCTACGGGGCTGACGACAGAGCCAAAAGGCGTCCTCCAGCGCCATGCCACAGCCGGCCCTCCTCCTGCTCCCATCCTCAGCTCTGACTGGGGCCTGGCATGCCGGCAGACCTGGTGTTTGGCTTGAGGAGGCAGCAAGTAAAACGTGGAATCATAAAATACATCGTTACCTTGGTGGGGAAAAAGCCACCACCGCAAGCGCCACCACGAACCACTCCCCAGGCCTTTCAGCTGCTACCGAATCAAGCCGCGTGTGCTGACAGTTTTCGCCGGACAGGGCCCTGACTGCACAACGGCGCTGTCCCGGTGGTCCCGAACCCGGCCCCCGGCCCCC
>JAVKLA010000081.1:40104804-40126530 GCA_034782735.1 Sagittarius serpentarius
CGGGGAGCGAGGGCCGGAGCAGGTCCCCTCACGGTGCCCTCACCCACTCACCCTCAGCCTGGCTTCACGCACGGCGCAGTGTCCCGCGCGCCTATTGGCCAGTGGGAAGCGGGAGGGGGGGTGTGTGTCCCTCTGCCAGCCAATCGGCGCCGCCTTCATTGGGCTCGGCCCCGCCCCCTCGGCAAAAAGCGGGTGGGGGCGCAGACACCGCGGCTTCGGCGGGGGACGGGCGACGGAGGGGACGGGCCGCGGCTCTCCGCCACGGCGGGCGGCTCCGCACGGCTGCCCCGGTGTGAGTGAGCCCTACCGCCCCCGGAGCCCCGCCCCGGGACGCCCCCAAAGGCCGACGGGAACTGTAGTCCCGGCCCCGGCGCAGCCCGGCCCCCACATGCCCGCGCAGACTACCGGTCCCGGCATGCCCCGCGGCCCGCCGCCCAATCGCGGCGCGCTTTGTTGCGGGGGTGTGGCAGGCGCCGAGGCCCCGTTTCAAGATGGCGGACGACAGTGAGACAGCAGTGAGGCGGCCACCGGCGAGGTCTCCGCGGCCGTCGGCGGAGGAGAACGACCACGAGCACTGCAGCGACTGCGAGAACGAGGCGGAGCACGGCTCCAACCGGGGGTGAGCGGCGGCCGGGGCCGCCCGCCGCGGCGGCAGCCGGGCCCATTGAGGCGGGCAGCGGCCGGGAAGTGAGCGACGCTCCGCCCCTACGGGCGCGCTGATTGGCCGTCAGGCAGCATCCCGCGCTGCGATTGGTCGAGCTGCCCATCGGTCTGGCGGGGGGGACGGGTCCGCTGGCTCCCATTCACGCCTGCTGTGGGAGCGTGTCCTGAAGCTAAGCAGGGTCAGGCCCGTTCGTGGCGTGGATGGGTAACGGCCTGCGTGGTGTCTGCGGGGCAGCCAGGAAGGGGCTGCGAGTGCCTTTTAGGGGGCAGAAATGAGCCCAGTTCGCAGCTTTTCTTGTCCTTGCGTTAGGGTGTGTCTCCCCACAGTCCCCCTGTCCTCCAGCACAAGCCCCGTCCCCCTCCCGGCGTCTCTGGCACCGCGGTGGCACCCAGGGTTGTGGCACGGTTGGGCACATTATCCCGCTCCCCGGAGCCTGTGGCCTCCCGCGGCCATCCCTGCACCCTGGAAGAAGGCCAGGCTTCTGCAGAGGCATCCCACCGTTATCCGAAATACAGCCCAGGGTTTTGCAAAGCTCAGCCGATAGCGTCCAGAGGTACGAAATGGTGAAATAGCAACATTAATCTGGGAGCAAGCGCACATCGCGAGGCAGGTCCTTACCTAGCTAGGAGAGATCTAAAATCCCTAACGTAGTACCCGCATTACTCACTGCCTTAATAAGGTGCAGAGCTGCCTCACCATGCCTGTGGTTTGCAGGAGAGGCTTCGTCCTCATTCCTGCTGGCTTTGCATGCAGCAGGGCACGTCAACATGTGGCTTATGCCATGTCATGTGTTTCCAGAGGTTTCCAGAGGTTTTGCGTCTCATGTGTCACGCACCTGAGCCTCACTGGGCTCCTATTCCCGCTCGCCTGGTGCCCCAGCAGCTGCTTTCCCAACCCTGTGACGCAGAGACCGTCGGCTTAAAGGGCTCTTCTCCCTCCGTCGGCAGCTTTCCCTAGGCAATCCCGCCTGTCCAGTAACCAAAGTGAATAAAAGGTCACGCAAGAAATATCACAGAGGCTTTTTTTATGACAGCACAGATGCCCGTTTATATTTTATTTGCCTCCTGGGCGTGGCACCGTGTCTCATTTTAATAGGTTTAGCTGTGCCTGGGGAGATTTTTCTTTTCTTTCTCTGACATGATTAGGTTTGTGGAAACCAGAGCCAAGCAGAGAGGAGACGCGGTGCTTAATCACCGTTGTTTCCCAGCCCAGCGTCTCGGCCTGCCCTTTGCCAGGAAAAGGTGTGTTCTTGAGCCATCTTCGTATCCTAGTGTGGGCATTGCATCTCCTGCAACCCCGAGGAGTTAAAATGCAGTTACCCACCCCGACTAGCACGAGCGTTGAAGTGCCACAAGCTAACCGGGCAGCCTGGGAAATGTCCAGTGACAAATACACCTAGAGAGTTCGAGTCACTCAGGAAATAACGTTAAAAGCGTGGCTGATGGGCATGTGATAACAAGCGTGAGCCAGGGAGGCTTTGCAGCTCTCTGGCAAATCTCCTTCCCCCCCAAAACTTAATGGATGATCCACCTAGGAGAGGAAAGACCAAGCGGTAGGGAAAGGTGGTGGTTTTCTTTCTTGATGCGCATTGGTTCTGTTGATTTTGTACCATCGCGTTACGCTGGGATGTGGGAGTGTTTCTGGTCACCCCAGCTGAATGCTGTCCCCCAAAACAGGGTGGGGGAAGTGCCTTGAGCTGCCGGGGTTTGCAGAGCAATGCTCAGAGTCCTGCCTCTGCCCAGTTCATGTTAAGAGTCACTGGATCTTGGCTCTGAGATTTAAAACGTAAAAATACTTAGCGAGAGCAATACTTCCTTTCCTTTTAAGGACAGGAAAGAGGAATTGAGTTTCCTCCACCTCCGTCCCGTGTCAGCACTGGGAAGTGGCTGCACCACTTGCTGCTGCAGCCGCCCAAGTTGATTTCCCAAAGAAAGAAATCCCACTTTCATATTTGTCGCAATTTCCTTTGCGCAGTGAGGGCTTCTATCGTGTCTCCGGTGTCTGCGGGGGGTTTATTCCCGTTGTAGACAAAAGATGATGGAAAGGTAGGGACGCTGGCACAGGCTCTGCTACCCAGAGCTGCTGTGAGCCCAGTGGGATTTGTCAGTTGACAGGCAGCAAGTGGTAGCGGTGAGACCAAGGACTTGAGTGTCCCAGCCCCGTGAAATGTGTCTGTTGTTGGCAGAACCACCTGGGAAAGCGATATGGCATGCTCCGCTTCGGGACCCATGCTCTGCCATCTGCAGAGCCTCCCTCCTCGCTCCGGCCCCTAATGAGATTACCGCCTAAGTACCGCGCCTGATTAGCCCCCGGTTTGGCAGAAGGATTTTCCAGCACCTAAATATGGAGCAGGGATCTACTATTTCTCATCTGACACCTTTCAGGCTAGGAAGCAAGGCCGTGCAGCGAAGGAATTGCAAACCGCACAAGCCCTTGTCCAAATCTACATTTCCAGTTTGGGTTTTGAGGAAGAACCAGCCGTGTTTGGTACTGTTTGCGATCATAGGTGTGAGATGGTCTGAGAGCCTGAGCGTGGCATTTTGATTTGTGTAATGAAAGACACTTCTTGATCGCTGCAGCGTGTATGCTACAGGAAAGAACTGCCAGGCCTTGCCGTCAAAATCCCCCTGTGCTGACCCAGAGCTTCCCACCGGGCTTCGGGAGCTGCAGGGAGCCGGCCACAGCTGGAGTTGTTCTCGCTTGTGCTTTCTTCCCCCACCTTGCAAAAATAAAGCTCTTGGATCTGGGAATACAGCAGGAGCACACACGGATCCAGGTGATAGATAAATGGGTGTTGAGCACCAGTTTGTTATTGGATGCGTCTGGTGTTTGCCAGCCTCCAGAGGGGCTGAGGTGGTGGAGGATGGTCAGTCTGAGTGGGTCTCGCCTTGAACAAGCCCATCCATTTTATTTAGGTACTTCCAAAAGTCTATTTTCTAGATAGCTCAGGTTATGGGTATTATTTTCTGCGTAGTGTTTAGCACCGGCTCCTTTCTCAAACTCAAGGAGCCGTTCGGTAGCAGGGAAGGGGAGTGGCAGCAAAAGGTAATGGCCATGATGGTGGCGATGTCTTTCCCAGGAGAAGGGAAAAGTGTTTTCCTTAGTCAGAAAATGGACTGTTGCGATCCCGCAGGTAATCGGAAGACGTTCTGCGTAGCGCAGCCAATGCGCCCTTCTCCACCCACTTTATCTCTCAAAGCAGCTCAAGCTGGAAAGGAGATACAGGAGGAGAAGAGTCAGGAGGAAAAAAGCCATAAGTGCAGCCAGGAGGGCCATGGGTTGTCGGACAGGAGCTGGTGTGGCAGTTAACCCGTCCTGGGGGGTGAAACCAGCTTCTGCCCTTGCGGCTTCGTGGGTCCTGTCAGCTGTGGTAGCTGGGATTTTGGATGGTGGTGGCTTGTCCCAGCACACCAGTGGGACATTGCCATTAATTTGGGGAGCATCTGAGGGGCTGCAGCTACACTGGAGCATAAAGAAGATATTTGTTTTCCTAAATGGACTTTACAGTAGAAAATACCTATGATTTTTGCTTCCCTAGGTGTAGCGAGTTGGACTTTCTGGTTTTCCAGCATTTTCCTACATGCTGGCGACTCCTCTGCCGGGTTGTTTTTCATCTCCCGGCTGGAGCAGGGCCCTTCCCCATGCCACGGCACCTGAGAATGCAAAACCTCATTCCACCTTATACCACCCTGATTTCTTCCAGGTCACGACAGCTTTGCTCATAAATCAGGGAGGATTTTTCTCAGTGCTTTACCTGCGAGCCTGGCATGGGGGTGAAGTGATATTGGTTGGGCTGAACTCATTAGTGGCAAGCTGGGAGTTGGCAGCTCTGATTTATGAAGCAAAGCGACACAGACTGAATATGCAGGGGCTGGGAGGATTTTGTTTGTCGCATCTGACACCCGCAGCATCCCGACGTGGAGGTGACCCAGGAGAATGTGTCCATCCGTTTTGGAAGGGACGGCTTCCAGCGTCTGCTCTCGGATGTGCTCACAAACCACCCTCGGCGCTGTCAGTTTGTGGTGTTAAAATTGGCAAGAAATCAGTCGGATGTGTTTATTGCAGTTCCAAGGTGGATGGTTTGGCTTATCCCAGGACCTCGGTGTGGCCATCCTGGCTGGTTGGGGATCTGCCAGGTCTTGCCTGTGCTCCTCCGCAAAGAGTTAAAAAAAAAAAGCAAACCATCACGCATTTGTCACCAAAATCAATAGCGGTGTCAGCACCGCTTTGCTGTAATTACTTTTGCTGTCATGTCAGAGCTCACGTCTCACTGGGTGGAGGTAAAGCCCTTTCCCGGGGGCGGGAGGAGAGGTGAGATGTCCCCCCCAGGGACAGTTCAACAGCGCCGTGGGATGCTGATCCGCGCAGAGCTGCAGCTTTGCAGCTGCTCCTCTCTGCTCCGCTGCAAGCACTGAATGCACTTCTGGAGAAGAGGGGGGCTTCTCATTAAGCGCCCTTTTGCGGAGCAGCTCGCCCTGCACAACTGCTTGTTCCCTGTGCCGGTGAGCAAACGCTTGCTGTTTCCCCGTGTGAAACATGGGGCTCTGCCGATAGATGGGAATCTTTTTCCCCAGCAAATGCCATCTGCAGAGTTTCTGCTGCTGTTCAGGTTTTGTCCGGAGGAAAGCCTTCCCCAGCTCAGCTGCTCTGTCCCCTGCAAACCAGATGTCTCTGCTCCGCAGGGTGACGGCTGCCTGTCACGTCGGGTTTCTGCGCCGTGAGTGTCAGTAGCCTTGCTGTCCACAGACAGCTCTACACCCAGCCCTCTCGGCTTCATCCCTCAAAAAAACATTTCTCTATCCACTTTTCCCTGCTTTCAAAACTCACTTGCTGCTCAGCTCAGGGATTTTTATTCCTCTCCCAGCTCTCTCCTTTTCCTGGCCTAGCTGAAATAAATAGTTGGATGCTGCTCCAACATATTTTCCAGTGTGTTTCTTCTTTTCTTTCCCTGCTCCACCCTCTTCACTGCTATCTTGTGTTTGGTAAAAACATTAAGCTGGTCCAGGAGTAAGCAACACTCGGGGCGGTGGCGGGGCGGCTTCCAGGCTGGCTGGTGCCTTCGGTTCACCGTCTGCCTCTGGGCAGATCAGAGCTGTGCGGTTGTCCGTGCTGTGAAAACAGCAATCGTTTTGGGGGTGCAAGGAAGGAGCCGCCTCTATACTGTAGAATAAAAAATATAGTGGCTTGGATCCCTGAGCTGAGATTTGGGGAAAGAAGAGGACGAGGTCCCCAGGCACAGGAGGGCAGGAACATGTCCCACAGCATCCGGGCTGGCGGGGGGTCCCTGAGGCAGGCCCAGTCCTGCAGAGCTTGTACCAGTTTCCAGCCAGACCCGCTCTGGCGTGGGCGATGGTGCCCGCCGGCAGCAGGCTTTGTGGTTGTAGGTGCTGTGGATGAGCCGCTTGATGCAAAGGACACCTCCCACCCGGGATTCTCCATGGCTCCATCCTCTCCCCGTCAAGCCGGACGCGGGTTATCGTCCTCAGTGAAACCAGAAGAGGAAAGGTGCTGTCGTTTTACTGCAAAACAAACTTGGCAGCACTGACAGGGACGGAGCAGAGCTGAGCTGGTGGCGTACACACCGACCTCCACAACTTGCTTTACAGAAGATCCCTCGTGTGTTGGCCGCTGGCAAAGCACCCCTGGACCCTGGAAAAGAGCGTCCCCCCCATTTCCCCTCTCATCCCTCCGCTTGGTCCCACTTCAGCTGTCTCTGGGGTTGAATTTCCATCTGAGCCATGACCCCCTTGGAGACTGTAATCTTGTTTTGGGGACCGTTGGCAGGTCCTGGCTTGGGGTGCTCCAGCTCCACAGCAGTAATGTAGCCTGCCCTGCACTGGGGTATCTCCCGCAGGGGTGAGGTCACACACACCGTGCCAGGAGCAGGCACCTCTCCCGTCTTTTGGTACCAGGTCGCTGACCTGGACTTGCCCATCAGCAAGGCCGGGCTCGGTGCGGGGTTTCATGCCTGCAGCTGCTTTGGGGTGATCATCATCTGGATGTCCGGGGCTGCCCTGCATGCCTGGAAGGAGAAGCTATGCCCTGGTGCAGGCGCTTCCCACCCTGTGCTCCCAAAGAGATTTGCTGCTTGGTCTCGATTTTCTAGCTCCAACGTAACAATATAATAATTTTCCAATGTAACAGCCACACGTCTCCCTAAATCATCACCTCTGCAGGTGGGGTGACAGTTGACGCAGTGTCCTTGGCCCCTGGCCCCTCTGCAGCACCTGGACCTGCTGCGGTGCCTTATCCCCAGGGCTGGAGCAGCATTCGCTGCTCCGACGTCCATCCTTGGGCTCAGAGAAGAGGAAAAACCCTAAGCTGGGCATTGCCACTGCTCCATGGGGTGTATGTGGGCATGTGGGGCCAAGCGGGGAGATGTGACAGCAAAGATGTCGTCACCTGCGGTGCGGGGCTCACTCCCCACCGCTGAGCAAACCTGCAGGGTGGGAGATGTTGTGCTGGTGCCCTTTTGGGAGCTCGCTGTTGGGAGGCATGCCAGGGAGAGGAGGCATGGCTGCAACCCCGTGCACCTTGTATTCCCCCTCCTGGAGAGTTGGACTCAGAGCAGGGAGTTTGCGTTTTCTTTAGAGAGCTTCAGAAACCCTATAAATGTTCTCCAAAAGAAAATCCCAGGGCTCCAATGATGTTTCTTTTGTTCCCTAGCGGCTTGAGTCCAGCAAATGACAGCGGAGCCAAAAAGAAGAAAAAGAAACCCAAACGGAAGAAAGAGAAAGGAGGAGATCAGCCTGACCAGTCTCAGGATCAGGCGGTGAAGGTGAATGACCCCTTCCCAGAGTCGCAGCCCCACACAACAGCCAGCCCTGTCCTGAACCTCTCCGATGTAGCTTAGGGCAAGGAAAGAGTCTCCCAGTCCTGGTTTTAGGCACTTGGCTGTTCAAAAAACTTAAGGTTTAGAGTAATTTCCCAGCCTGGCTCTGTGCGTGGGAATTCCCGTTGCTGCGGAAGGTGTTTGCGGAGCACTCCAGGGTAAACGCGGTCCTTGGCTGGATATCGCAGCCAGTTCCTGCACTGCGGTGAAAGGGTCAGACTGGCACCTCCGAGTTATTCTTTCCAGACACCAGCTGCCTCCTCGCAGGCAGGGAACCGCCACGCTGCCACCTGCCAGCTTCCTCTCCTGCCCACAAGCCAGCACAACGAAAGCATTTTGCTATTCTTGGGTGACATCTGATGTTGATTTTTGCTTGATTAACATAAGAACAGCAGCCAGGTCAGAGCAGGGTCTGTCTTACTCCTCTTGGCTTTGCCCGATCCTGGCTAGGAGCTGGTGCTTTATGAAGGAGCATGGGACACGCAAGGTTTGTCCCTCCCGGCGCTGGCAGTCACCCCTCTTGTCCCCTCTGGCCCTGTAGCAAGGGAACACACACAGATCTACACATCAACAGAAGCTGTTTTCTGTCCGATGCCCAGTCCCATCCAAACATTTCTAATATTTTGTCCTTCTGATTGTGCAGAGCATTAAATTGGGGCTTTTGAGTGTTTCAAACTAACTCCAGCAGGAATCAGGGAGGAGCTGGGGTTGTGAAGTCAGGGCAGAGCTGCCCACTCTGCCAAGGTCTGCCTGGGGAGGAGGAGGAGGAGGAAAGTGTCCTTCATCTTGACTCAGTCTCTCTGCCTTGTCCTGGTCTGTGGTGCCCAGGGACTCCTCTGGAAACTGCAGTTTGCGGATATGGATCCAGCTTAGATGGAGGAGGCTGAAGCAGTGAGAGAGAAAAGCCACCGCAGAAAGCCCGGACGCTGGGTATGGGTTGACCCAGGATGTCTCTGCATGGGTGAGGCAGGGAGGTTTGCTCCTGGGGCTCGCAGCACCCTCTTAACTGAAGCTTTTAAAGCATTTTAAGGCAGTTCATCCATCCCCTTTGACCCAGGGCTGCCTAGAAACCAGGTCTAGGTGTGTGGCAGGTGGCTGGTAAAAGGATTTATCCATCTTGTGGAGGGTTACAAGAGGATCTAGGCTGGGAAGGGAGTCTCCTGCCCACTCTCCCCTTCCTGGCAGCGCCCCGAAGCAGGGTCAGCTCCAGGTTCCCCTAATGAGAAGCTGAAATACAGACCTGGTGGCTCAGCTTACTCATTTTGTCTTTCCACCCTCCTTTTCTGCCCTCAGGTGAACTCTTTACCTGCTGAGAGGATCCAGGAGATTCAAAAAGCCATCGAGCTCTTCTCTGTAGGTCAGGGCCCTGCCAAAACCATGGAGGAAGCCAGCAAGAGGAGCTACCAGTTCTGGGACACGCAGCCAGTGCCCAAGCTAGGTATGTATAGCCCCTCACCGTTTTGTGCTCCTTAGGAGAAGCCTTGTGGTCCCCAGGCTGCTCAAAGAAGCCCAGAGAAGCCGTTTTCTGGCCAGCAAGCAAGTCCCTGGATGGCCCCGCACTGCTGTCCTATCTGGGCTTCAAAGGCATCAATGACACGTGTCCACCATTCAGCATCATGGACTGAGCAGCCAGCCCTGCCGCTGGAGAGCTGTGCAAGAGGGTCGAGGAGCCATTTCAGACATCAGATTTGATGCCTCCTGCATTTGGGCGTCCCTTGATCTCAGTCTTTAGCCCTTGAATTGGGTCTCCCCAGCTCTCTGTGTCCAAGTTTCATGCAGGGTGTTGCCAGCCTTCCTCTTGCCAAGTCCTAGGGGACTTGGAGCTAACCAGCTCTCCCCCTTTCTGGAAGGTAACTGGGAGGTAACCAGGTAACTGGGGACGAGACGGGGCCAGCCAGTGACGGGAGCCGCTCAGGGAAGCAGGTCCTTGTGCTGAGCTGCCACATCGTTGGTTTGCTGGGCTCACATCAGCCTCTGCCACAGGCAGGTGCTGGGGCTGAGCCAGGAGAGCCGGGAGAGGGGAGGCACAAACCTCGCGAGCGCCTGCACCCCCAAGCTGCCATGACCTTCTAAAGGTGGAGAGTGCCATCTCTTCATCCTCTCTTCCCCCTGCAGACAGCCCTGCCGGGCTTCCCAGCTCTAGTCCTTGCTCCACTTTGCTCTTGACACTGTCAGCCTGCGTCAAAAGTGATGTACTGTCAGTAACGAGGCGTTTCTCAGCATGGCAGCAGCGCTTGGCAGCTGAGCAGATCTGAAAGGAAGAGGGGCGTACGGCCGCAGAGCTGCGTGGATGGAAGGCGCTCGTTCCCGAGCTAGTTGGAGCAAACCTGCAGCACTCCTCGGGTGCCTGGGATTGCTTCGCTTAGTCTCTCCACCCCTGCATCCCCCAGCAAAATCCATGCAGAGCTCCAGATAACTAGAGAATGAGTCCAAGCCCATAGTTTCTAGATTTACCTGAAGCTTGTCATGGCTTTATATTGGCTGTTCTTCAGTAATTTTCTTCACGGGTTTATGTCCGACCCCTCTTGCTGCAAACACTGTGATTCCCTTTTCGTTTTGTCAGCACCAGTCTGAGGCTTTCTTTGGTCTCAAAGACTGTTTGCTGGCAGCGATGGTCTCAGCTTTGTGCTGGGAAGATCATAGTCAGATGGCACAGGGTTATGTGAGACAGCAAAGCCTAATCTTCCGTTTGCCTTTTTTCCCAGAGGATCCTGGACAAGGCAAACATCATTTCTTCTTGGGTAGACCCTGGAGGAAGGGTGGAAGGTATCTTCTGGGGAAGGAGAGGCACAAAACAGCCTGCTCCTCCGTACGCCAAATTGCTGGCTGTGCTCTGGCTGCTGGCCACTCGCTGGGTCCCAGCATCTCATGGTCCTTGCTCAGGAGCACGCTGTGGCACACAGCATTACGTACATGAGGCTACGTAGGGTCGGGTAACAAAAGTGCTGTGGGATTTTTAGGGCCGGATTTCAGAGCGGTTCAGCATCTGCTCGAAACAGAGAGGACGGCCAGGGGTGAGCATTTCTGGAAGCCGCCCTGGGTGGGTGCGATGGGGGCAGTTCTTGCTCTGGTCTTTCTTCACCTCCCCATTGCCTGGAAACATTTTCAATCCCTTTTTAAGGGAATTCCTAATTAACACAGCTTGCTTCTCTTGGCAGCGCTCAAGTGCTGCCACTGTGTTGACATCCCCAAGAAAGCCGGTGCTTGAGCCGACATCTCTTGGCTGAATCAGGGGCTTTAGGAGTCAGTGTTTTTTCAACAAAAGTTGTCCTGTTCACTGCAGCTCTTCGTTAAGCACAGTGGGAAGGAAACCCTGACGCTTGCCAAACGGCAGAGGCCAGAGCTGGCAGGGAGAGAGCCACCATCTGATGGCATGGCTCATGGGAAAGTGCTGGCCAAAGCTGGGGTTGTGGGGATGGGGAAGGGTAAGGCATCACATGTGGACCTGGAGGACATAGCTGTGGCCCTGAATTTCTGATCAGTTTGGTCACCTCCTCTCTGCTGCCCCATCAGCTCCACCATTGCCCTGGAAGGAGTTTTAATTCTCTGCCTCTGTGTCACGACGAATGCGTGGCACGTCCCAAACCGGGTGGGTGAAATGGCGATCCCTGGCTGCCTGCGCCAGGGACCTGGGGTGCGAGACACGAGGCACGTTGGTCACCAGACTGAGGTATTGCGGAGACTTGGCCTCAAACAGTAGAGAGCATCTTAATGGCTCCCTGCTCTCTCTTACAGGAGAAGTGGTGAACACCCACGGTCCCGTTGAGCCAGACAAAGACAATATCCGTCAGGAGCCATACACCTTGCCCCAGGGCTTCACCTGGGATGCCCTGGACCTTGGGGATAGAGGTGTGGTGAGTACAAGCAGCTCGGCACACACGTGTTGGGTGGCCGTCTCCATTGCATGGTTGGAAGTTCCATGCTTGGACTGCCAGAGATGCCGTAGGGGTCGGGAAGATGTCCCTCGCCACACCAGGCAACTCTCCAGTTCAGTGGTCACGCCGTCTCCTTGGAGTTCGGTGGGTCTGACTTCCCCCACCGTGCAGTTACCTCTCACCCATCCCAGCTTGGCCTGGTTTCTTCATGGATATGAACGGGGACTTCTCCGCATGCTTTTTAAGCGTAAGGTTGCCTGAAGCCAGGAGTTTTCCCTTAGGAAGACCCTCCAGACCATGACCTGCCTCCCTGGGAGATGACTTGAGGGCAGCGGGACTTACCCGTGTGTCCTGCTGCTTACCCTGCTCTGCAGCGGCACTGGTTCCGGAGCCCGGAGCAGGGGGACACGCCGGTCGCAGGGACGTGGCTGCGCACGGCGCCTATTGCTGTGGCCACACAAAAAGTGTTCAGGGTCCTGTCTCAGGGCAGCTGGGGAGTGTGATGGCTGAATAACTTTCTTGACCTGCTTGGTCTCTCCTGCTGTAGCTGAAAGAGCTGTACACACTTCTGAACGAGAACTATGTGGAGGACGATGACAACATGTTCCGGTTCGATTACTCTCCCGAGTTCCTGCTGTGGTGAGTGGCACCACGACCGCGGAGCAGAGGGTCATGGATGCTGGCAAGCCTGATCCCGGTGACAGCGCTGCAGCTGCCTTTGCTTATCCCATCTCACTTTTTTCTGAAATCTCCCTTCCCCATCTGTCACCGTGCATGTGTGCGGTGTCCCAGGTACACTGCGAGAGGGGTCTCTCGCCCAGCCCTGCCTGCCTCTGGCTTCTTTGAGATGTGGGAACCTAAACCAGGATTTTTTTCCTCTTTGGTTTGATCCCTCGAGTGTTTGTAAAAGTCCCGGTAGCTGAGGAACTTCTCGGTGCGCTGGAGCTGTAGGTTGAAGGCAGCTGCCAAGTAATGTTGCCAGCAATAACACCTGGAGACCTGTTGCAGCGAAACCGCTGTTTCCTCGGGCGTTCATGAATCGAGGAACATGGATTTCCTTCTGTGTCACTAGTGAAAACTGGCCTTGGCCACAGAGTGCAGGAACTGCCCTGGATCCCAGCAGTCCTGCCTTGTCCCATCACTGTCACCCTCTCATCCTCCTGCCTGCAAACCCACAGCTGTGTTGAGCAGCCTGGAGCAGGACACAGAGCGTCCCAGGACAGGGTGGGGAGGCAGGAGCCAGTACGCTGGGGACCTTTGACGGGACATGACTTCTGAAGTGTGTCTCTTCTCCAGGGCGCTGCGTCCTCCGGGCTGGTTGCCCCAGTGGCACTGTGGAGTCAGAGTTGTCTCCAGCAAGAAGCTGGTTGGATTTATCAGTGCGATTCCAGCCGCTATCCACATCTATGACACGTGAGTGCTGCTTGGCTGCATTTCTCATCCTGCCTCTTGATGGCATGTGGGGCTTCCTGGGAGCGCTGAGGAGGTCTGGCTACATTGTCCTCCCCAACCAACCGAGCCAGACCTACGCCGTTCAGCTGTGGAGATGCTTTGCTGCTTGGAGGAGAAGGTGGGGGATGTTTAAGGTGGGCAGTGAAGTTCTGTGCAAAGGCATCTTGTAGTTAGCAGCTGTGAAGGCTGTTTTCCTCAACAAGTGAGGTCAGCTTAGAGCTCTGGCTTACAGAAATCCTCCAGGGCTGGCTGGCTGGCTGGAGACCATTTTCCCTGGGAAAACCTTGAGTAACAGATTAAGGGAGAGTTCTCCGAACCAGCCCTTGCCCTTTGGCCCTCCCCAAGGCTCTGACTCCTCTTTCTCTTGAAGGGGCTGGAGGTAGATTGCCCAGGGCGTTGGACTGATCCTCCCAGGTCAGGACACTCAGGTCTCATGCTCTGCATTGTTTCCTTCCCAAGAGAGAAGAAGATGGTAGAGATAAACTTCCTGTGCGTCCACAAAAAGTTGCGCTCGAAACGGGTGGCTCCAGTTCTTATCCGCGAGATCACGCGGCGAGTTCATCTGGAGGGGATCTTTCAGGCTGTTTACACTGCGGGAGTGGTGCTGCCAAAGCCTGTGGGAACTTGCAGGTGAGTGTCTATAGTCCTCCAAAGAGATTCCTGTCTGCAGACCTTCCCTTGCTGAGATCGCCTCTGTGGCGTGTAGTGCGTGTGGGATTCCCCGGGACAGCAGAGATTGATTCCAGCCCATGTTTCTTGTCCCCACACCGTCCTTCCAGGATTAAGTCCCGTAGCTTTGCTTAAGCTGATCATATATCACAAGACAGGAGACTTTCTGCAGCACAAGTGCTTCAGGCCGCCCTTGTTTTCTCTGCGGGAGCTGCTGGCCTCTTCGCGAGCCGGCGTGATGTTCTTGCTTGCCCTCTCATGGCAGCTACGAGAACCTCGTGCCCATGCAGCCGTCCCGCTGCCCAAGAACAAGTCTCCCACTGCGAGTGTGTTTCTGCAGGTACTGGCACCGGTCCCTGAATCCTCGGAAACTCATCGAGGTCAAATTTTCCCACCTGAGCAGGAACATGACTATGCAACGTACCATGAAGCTTTACCGGTTGCCCGAGGTGGGTGCCAGCCAGGGCTGTGAGCCGTGGAGGCAGAGCTCATGAATTGCTCCTCGCTGAGCAAGGGGTGAGGCTGGGAACTGGAGACACAAACATCTCGGCCGAGGTCAAGTCCTCTGCCTGGAGAACTGGGGTTTGTTTCACGTAGTAAATGACTCTGTCAAGCCATTGCGCTTTATTTAATCTTTATTTTTGCCTGGGTACCTGCATTTTAAGGGCAAATTCTTGCAGCTAGAGGACCCTGTGAGCTTTTGTTTCATGGTGAGTCATATCCTGTCCTCCTGGTAAAACGAGAACGCAGATATGACAGACTTCATCTGTCCAAAGACAGCCTCGGAGTGACCTTGAATTGGGTTAGTCTCTCGTTCTTCAGTCAAACTGATTGGTTCTGTCACTGCAGTTGTCCTGCTGGGGAAGTTCCCCAGCTGGATATGGGAGAAAAAACAAACAAAGCATTAAAATTGCCGCCACCTTCCCCGACCTTGTTGGCTTCCTTCTGTCGGTCAGAGCTGCTCGTTTCGGTTGGAGAGCGCTGCTTTTGCACATGGCTCCTGCCTCCCGCCGCAGCAAAGGCACCAGCTGCTGTTTTGTAGCTACCAATTTCTGCGCAGGAACCCAGACCCAGAAGCAGTCCGTGCTGCTTGATCTGGGCTTTGCTGAGTGATCCCAACCCTAGATTAGAAATTGAGTCCAACTGGAAATGACATCAGGCGGTTCCTTGCGGTGCCTGGGGCATGTCTCCCAGCCTGTCCCTGCTGCGAGCAGGAGCAGAGACCTGGAGGGAAGCAGAGATCTTGTGTCGTTAGTGGGTAGGAGGCCACTTCCAGCGGGACTTGACCTGGCACGTGGGGCTTTGGGACCTGCTGTGCTTCTCTGCGGTCTTTGCCATCAGTGTCACGGCTGATCGCATCCGTTTTTCTGCCAGGCAAGCAGGACTGTGGGGGGAGAGCGCTGGGTTGTGGGACTGAAAATGGGCTGATCTAAGCAGAGGGCATCTCCATGCCACTTGTTGGAGAGGCCTTGGGTGATAAAAGCCACCGTGCAACCAACCCAAACGATTTGTCTTGCTTTCTGTAGACTCCCAAGACTCCTGGCTTGCGGCCAATGGAGCACAGAGATATCTCTGCAGTGCACAAGCTCCTGACCGAGTACCTGAAGCAGTTCCACCTGACGCCCGTCATGAGCCGAGAGGAGGTGGAGCACTGGTTCTTACCTCAGGAGAACATCATTGACACCTTTGTGGTAGAGGTGAGGGGGCAGGAGCAAGACCGTGGGGTGTTTTCCTGGGATTCTGCCTCCACTGGAAGAGTGTGCAGCGAGCTGTGGGAGCAATCGGGGAGGTTGTTGCCCCAGGGGGATGCTCTTCCAGGGTGGGAGGTTTGAGCTGCTGGAGGATGGTGCCTCTCCATTCTGGGCTGCCCCGAGTCTCCTCGCAGGGAGCCCACGCATCACTCAGACTGGCAAAGCCCCTCTAAGGCTCTGGCCGGGCTTTATCCTGGCTCTGACGTGTTGCGCTGTCACTCCTGGCTTCCAGAGCGCCCCAGGGGAGGTGACAGACTTCCTGAGCTTCTACACGCTGCCCTCCACCATCATGAACCACCCAACTCACAAGAGCCTGAAAGCTGCTTACTCCTTCTACAACGTTCACACCAAGACACCTCTCATCGACCTCATGAGTGACGCTCTCATACTCGCCAAGTCGGTGAGTGATGGCAGGGCTGGGGCGGCGCCCCTGGGCACCGGGCAGCTCACTGCTCGCCTGGCCGCCCTTGGTTTGTGGGGAGGGCCCGCCGTAGGGCAGGGCTTGTACCCAGGGCTGTACAAACCCAAATCCTAAAGGATCTGCCACCCAGGAGTGGGACGCAGGCGTAGCCCGAACCTTCCAGCTAGCTTTGAGCTGAACTCGGGGTGTCTACTCATTTCTTACAGCAAACGATACCGCCGTATGTCCGTGGCACTTGAATTGAGGGTGGGTACACTGATGCCGAGTTCTTCCCTGGCGGTCTCGGTTCCTTCTTCTGGGGGTGCAAAGCTGGGCAGGAGAGGAGGCAGGCAGCTCACAGACAGGAGGAACTCCCCAGCACGTAAGCAGGAGGAGCTGATGGCTGTGTGTCTTGCCCATGCAGAAAGGATTCGACGTCTTCAATGCACTGGATCTCATGGAAAACAAAACCTTCCTGGAGAAGCTGAAGTTTGGGATTGGGGACGGGAACCTGCAGTATTACCTGTACAATTGGAAGTGTCCCAGCATGGCACCAGAGAAGGTCAGTGCCTTGGGGTGGGGGGGTCCTCCAGCCCGGCCAGTGCATGGGAAGGGGTCTTGTCCCTGCAGCCCCCAGGGAGATGAGTTTGCCGTCAGATGCACCTCGGTGTTTCCAGGCCAGCCGCTGTCTGGTGCAGTGTTACACGCAGTAACGGGTGAATCCAGTGACAGCTCCTCTGTGCGCTCCCCAGGCTCTTTTTACTCTTGGACTAGTGCAGGTTCAGAATCCGTTACCTCACGCACATCCGCACGGGCGACCTCTTCCCTCTGTGGAAGGAGTCCAGGTACAGAGAGGAGACGGGCAGAGGGCTGCAGGGTGACAGATGTGACACCGGTGGTTGCGACAGTCACCTGGGAGGTGGTTGCTGTGCCCTGTGAGCCCGCGCAGGACCCGGGTGTCTGCGCAGCCGTGTAGCCTGTGTGTCAGTCCGTTGTGGTGGGGCGAGATGGACAACAACCCCTCTAGAGAGAACAGAGAGACCAGACGCGCTTGAGAGCTGTTGGGTCACTGTTGAGCAGGACCTCGTGACGATATGTGGGCCCGTATGAACCTCATGAGGTTCAGCAAGGCCAAGTGCAAGGTCCTGCACCTGGGCCGGGGCAACCCCCGGCATCAATACCGGCTGGGGGATGGGGGGATTGAGAGCAGCCCAGCGGAGAAGGGCTTGGGGGTGCTGGTGGATGAAAAGCTGGACGTGAGCCGGCAATGTGCGCTCGCCCGGAAGGCCAACCAGATCCTGGGCTGCATCAAGAGAAGGGTGGCCAGCAGGTTGAGGGGAGTGATTCTCCCCCTCTACTCCGCTCTGGTGAGACCCCACCTGGAGTCCTGTGTCCCGCTCTGGAGCCCTCAGTTCAGGAAAGACACGGACCTGCTGGAGTGAGTTCAGAGGAGGGCTGTGAAGAGGATCAGAGGGCTGGAACACCTCTCCTATGAAGAAAGGCTGAAAGAGTTGGGGTTGTTCAGAGTGGAGAAGAGAAGGCTCCAGGGAGACCTTATTGCCGCCTTCCAATACCTAAAGGGGGCCTGTAAGAAAGATGGGGAAAAGCTTTTTGGCAGGGCCTGTAGCGACAGGACTAGGAGAAATGGCCTTAAACTAAAAAAGGGCAGATTTAGATTGGATATAAGGAAGAAATTTTTTACAGTGAGGGTGGTGAAACCCTGGCCCAGGTTGCCCAGAGAGGTGGGAGAAGCCCCATCCCTGGGAACATTCCAGGCCAGGCTGGACGGGGCTCTGAGCGACCTGATGGAGTTGAAGGGGTCCCTGCTCACCGCAGGGGGGCTGGACGAGATGGCCTTTGGTGGTCCCTTCCAGCCCAAGCCATTCTGTGATTCTTCTGTGATTCTGTGACGATGGGGAGCTGTGCCAGCGTGGCTGCTCATTGCATGTGCAGAGGGGCTGAGCCGCAGGATTGCAGGGGTGTCACCTCGTCCCCACGGCCAGCAGCTCCCTCCCCACCCGGCTGCTCAAGCGCTGCGGCTTGGGTGTAGACACCCGGTCTGCCTGCCCTGGGCCGTTTTGAGGCAGCGCTTGGTTGCTACTGTATCTCCACCCTGAAGATGTGGTTCAGCATCTGTCTGGTCCACAGCCACCCTGGAGAGGACAGTGCTTGAGAACCAGAAGCTGCCCGGCTGCATCAGCGCTGCAGCCTGCCCGCGCTACGTCGCAACAGCTAATTAATGCCGTAACGGCAGTAACGGGGCTTTGGTTCCCTTCGCAGAGTGAGTGAAGCCAAGCCTGTCTCTGTGAGTACAAGCCCATGTGCCTTAAACCAGCCTTGCCCTGCCGCTGAGCCTTCCAAAAAGCTCCAGGAGGTTGCCAGGAGGTTTCAGCAATCCCTTTTCTCACTGGGAGAGCGGGTGGGTTGGAGAGCCTGATGCTGGGAGCTGCTCTCCGGCCATACCCTGCGGTGGGGCTCCCGTGGCTCCGGCGGGTCGGAGCCTGGGACCGGCCACCAGCGCATCCTGTCATGCAGGGGCCAGAGAGCGCCCAGCGGCGCCGGCCGCCTGCAGAGGAGCCTGTCCCGGTACCAGGCTCTCGGGAAGCAGCTTCTCCCAAATCTGTTGTTAATAGCTTAGAAACAACCTTGGCTTGTAAATCAAGGCTGTCTTGCAGACTGCCCGGGCTTGTCACACCCCAGACATCGGTCACCTCCCCAGACTGGAGGTGGGCAGGGTCTGTGCACCCATTTGGGCACATGCCCAGGGCTCCCCCTCTTCTCAAATATCCCCAAACCAGTGGGAAAACCCACGCAGATGGTGCTGAGCCCTCCCGGCTGGCACGGCGAGGGCTTGCGACCTGCATCCGCCCAGAGCTGGCAGTGGGGCAGAGGATGCTGGCGCTTGGGCACATCGTGACCTGCCGTCTCTGTTGACTCCCCCAGGTTGGACTGGTGTTGCAGTAAGCGAGCCCTTGCCAGGAGAGTGCGGCGCCGCCGAGGAGCTGGGCCTGGCAAAGGTCCTGCCCTCGTCCTTTCCGCCAAAGCCAGACCCATGCCGGGAGAGGTGGAACCGAACCAGCCGCACAGCCGCCCACCGCCTGGATTCACCGTGTCCCGCAGCGCCGGCCGCCGCTCCCCCGCTGGCATCAGCGGTCTCCTTTGTTTTGATTTAATTGCATCCTCGTAAAGACGTGGTCAAGGGAATGTAACTGCTGAAACTAGCTCATGATTGGCATATAATGGAGTTAACGGGTGAATAATAAAAGTATATATTATATATTTTAAATCTTTCCTGTTCCAAACTGACACGAGTTGCATTCGCCTGCTGAAGGCCACCTCCAGGTTGCTGGACCGTGACTTTTCTCAACGGGGCCAACCAAGGTAGATGCTTGCTGCGCCGAACGGCTCGGCATCGGCGTGGTGGAGCACCGGGATGCGGTGGCCAGGCTGCCGAGCCCTCCTGCTTGCCTGGAGGGTGTTTTGGGCTCTGTCCCCTGCTTGGCTGCTTTCCCCCATTTTGCTCCCTCCTCCGTTAAACTCGGTCCTTCCTGCGGGTGCCTGGAGAGGGAGGATGGCACCGTCCCTCCCCGCGGGCTTGGGAGCACGTCGGAATTTCTTTCTAAGGGCTATTTGTGCAAGCGATGCCTTGTCCCTTCTCCTCCCCAGCCTCGGAGACTCGAACCCTCTCTGCTGAACAGGGCAAGTGCTGAACCGAGGAGCAGCAACGCCCGAAGACACGGGGGGACTTGGCTCCTCGCTGCCTCCGGAGCTCGTCCGGCGCACCCCGCTCTGCTTGGACTCCTCAGGGTCATTCCTCTCCACCACCCCTCGTGACACCGGGGCTGCGGGCACTGGGGGGATGATCCGTCACTGCTGCTGTACCTCGGGGCTCTCTGCTCAGCTGCTTTTCTGTGGAAGCGTGGAAATGCGGATACACACGCCAGCGACTGCCCTGTGGCACACCATCGGCATCACCCTGGGGCTTCAGGCTCTCCAGCCAGCCTGGTGCCTCCTCCGCCAGGCTCATCACCTTGTGCTATGGGAACCTCCGAGGTAAAGGAAATGTTTTCTTTCATGGAAAACCTTTGTCCCATCAAGATACCTTGGCAAACGAGCGCCCGGGCAACCTGCTGCCTCCCGCCGTGACGTGAACCATGTCCACGAAGAGCTCCGAGATGCTCCTGCCCTCCCAGCCAAAGGTTTCCAAAGCTGCACGCCAAGGCCAAGACCCCATCTATGCACTCCCACGCCTTCCTGTCCCTCTGTGCCCCCGCCGTGCCCCATGGCACACCATGGACCCCGACGGCCTTTGACCACCCCGGCCTGGACCTGTGGGGCCTCGGTGGGGGACCAGGAGCCCATCACCTACCCCCTGGCAGCACCATTGCATGCCCCCTGCTCCGGGTCCTGTGTCACCTATGCAAGTACCTCTGTGTCCCCTCCTGTGTCCCCAGTGTCCTGGGCTGGGGGAGGCAATGGGGGGGTGGGGGGTGTCCGGCGGGACCCTCCCCCTGTCCCCGTGGCAGTTTTGAGGGCTGCTCCAACAAGTCTCACCCAGAACCCCATGGGTGCAACACCCATGGGTGCTTGGCACCTCCCCGGGGCAGTGCTGCGTTTGGGAGTGGCCTCAGCCCTTTCCCCCCCCAGACTTTCCTCCCCACACCCCCTCAACAGGCCCCAGGAGGTGACAGGGACGCCAGGACAGGCTCTGTTAAAATAAAATCTTTATTTGACTGGCTTGACATCGGGGTATAAATCTGTGACTGTCACTGGTGCTGGGGCAGGGGTTGGGAACGCGGCCCCCAGCCAAGCAGAGGCTCGACGCCGTGAGCATGATGGGGCACATGGTGGCAGGGTCCCTTTGGGGACCTCATGGTGATGGCACCGTCCTTGCAGCCCAAGGAGGGGCTGGGATCCATGTTTGGGGGTTGCTGTCACCCACCTCACCCCCAGTGGGACTGTGCTGGACTTTCGGTGGCCCGGCCACCCCGTCCTGGTTGTCGCAGTGTCTCTGTCCCCTCGGGGTCACAGCCAGGGAGGGGAGGAGTGGGGCACACAGGCCAGCAGATGGAGTGGCACTATGGGACATGGAGGGGGTCCCCTACCCCCTTGGGTCCCCCAACCAGCCCTGCTGTCACTGCGGTTGGGTGAGCGGTGTCCCCAGGCTGTCCCCGCACAGGGAACGGGGTGTCTCTGGCGCAGGAGAGTGCCCACCCCACGGAGGAGCATGTTGTCCCCCGCATGGGGACATGATGTCCCTCCCACTGGGACCGCAGGGACCTCACAGGCTCTTGCATCGAATGTGCACGAAAAGCGTGGCAGGGGACAGGGACGCCCCGTCCTTGGAAAGCAGATGGATGTGACGATACCCTGGGGACAGAGACAGGGGCTGAGCGGGTGGCAGGGGGACCGTCCCCATCCCCGGGGGGCAGCAGGGTGGGCACCCACCCACCTTCCCGCATGCTGGCCAGGGGCAGGGTGAACTGCCCCACGAAGTCGTTGCAGGAGGTGCTGTCGTAGTCCTCCACCACGAAGCGCACCAGGGCCAGCTCGGGCGCCCGCAGCTGGAAGCTCAGCGTCTCCTCCCAGCGCGGGTTGAAGCCTACGGCACCAGGACAGGGGGTGGGCACTGCCACCGCGGCCACCGGGGCCACCCACCACCCTGGGCGTGGCGACCAGCTTGACCCTCCACTGTGCTGACCCCTGCCCCGGCTTAGCTGCCATCCTGCACTGGGGTATGTGGGGACTGGGGCAGACTGGGGGAATGGGAGTGATAGTGAGGCCAGACTGGGCTATACTGGGGAATGGGGGGTCATTCTGAGGCCATGATGGGGTATACTGGGGGAATGGGTGTGATACTGGGACTGTGTTGTGGTATATTGGGGGAACGGGAGTCATACTGGGGCCAAGCTGGGCTATACTGGGGGAACAGGTGTTATAGTGGGGCTAGGCTGGAGTATACTGGGGAGAAATGGGGGTTACACTGGGCTTGGGCTGGGTATACTGGAGGGCAGGAGGGGGCAGCACTGGGGAGAACTGGGATGTGCTGGGGCCCTGGTGGGGATCGGGCTGTGCTAGAGATG
>JAVKLA010000081.1:40136958-40151467 GCA_034782735.1 Sagittarius serpentarius
CTGCACCGGGCTCCGGTCTGCACCGGGCTCCGGTCTGCACCGGGACGGGTCTGCACCGGGCTCCGGTCTGCACCGGGACGGGCCTGCACCGGGACGCGTCTGCACCGGGCTCCGATCTGCACCGGAGCGGGTCTGCACCGGGACGGGTCTGCACCGGGCTCCGGTCTGCACCGGGCTCCGGTCTGCACCGGGGCGGGTCTGCACCGGGGGTCGGACTTGCGCCGGGGTGGGTGTGCACCGGGAATCCGGTCTGCCCCGGGGGTCGTCCTACACCGGGAACGGACCGGGGTCCCGGTGTGGACCCGGGGAGTTGTTCTGCACGGGGGAACGGCACGGGGTTGGTGGGGGGGTCCCGCTCTGCACCGGGTATAACCCGAAGGGCCGGTCCGCCCCGGAGCGGACCGGGGGTCCCCACCTCCCCCGCGGAGGTCGGTCTGCACCGGGGACTGGCCCAGGGGACACCCCGGTCTCCGCCGGGGGACCCGCTCTGCACGGGGGGGGCACGGCTGCCTGGTGCCGGTGGAACCCCCGCACTGCCGGGGGGACCCAGGGGACCCCCTCCACCAGCCTGGGGACAGCAGGGACCCATGGGACCCCCTTCTGCCATCACGCCTGGGGACCCAGTCCTGCCGTACCCGCTGTGTCCCCACTCTGGGGACAGGGCGGCCCCGGGGCTGAGGGGCTGCAGGCAGCTGCCAGGACCCCCCGGGTGACAGTCCCCACGGGCGGGACAGCAGCAGGAGCCGGGGACTGGCAGCAACGTGAGCTGGGCAGCGAGGACGGCGACGTCCCCGGTGAGTCCCCAGTCCCAGAACCCCACAAGTGTGCGCGGGCCTGTACGTGCGTGTGTGTGCACAGCCCTGTGCACACGTGCACGCAGATGTGTGCATGGGTACACGTGTGTGCACAGCCGTGTACATGCGTATGCATGTCTCTGTGTGCACAGACACACATGCACGTGTGTGTGTGTGCGTGTAGGTACACATACCCCTGCGCATGTGTGCGTGCAACCATGTACACACATATGCACATGTGTGTATGTGGGCGCACATGCATGTGTGCACATGCGTGTGCAGCCACATACACACATGTGCATGCATGCGTGTGCAGGCACACATGCTTTTGTGCGTGCATGCAGCCATGTATGCAGGTATGCATGCGTGTGTGTGTGCAGACACACAAGTGCGTGCATGCGTGTGCGCAGCTGTGTACACATGTGGCTGCAGAGCTGCATGCACACACCTCCATGCAGCCGCACACCCGCCTGTGCAGCTGTGCTTGCCCGTGCCCCTGCGAGCAGGTGCATGATTTTACCCCAAATCCCTGCATTTTTACACATCCCCACCTTTTCCACAGCCACCACTTGCTGAGGGCAGGTGGGAGAGGGAGGGATGGGTGGCTGCAGGAGAAGACCCCCTGTCCCCAACCCCGGGGTCCCCGATCCTGAAGCCCAGCCGGGGTGATGCGTGACGGAGCAGAGGCAGAGCCGGGCTTTGATTCCAAGCCCACAGCGTGGCACGGGGCCATGGCCTTGCGACAAGGGGTTATTTTCAACTGCCCAGCATGACTTCTTGCAAAAATCCGCAGTGCCTGGGGGGCTGGGGAGGGCACCCCAGGCCTGGCCAGGCCGTGGGGACCAGGAGCTGCAGCACGGGGAGAGGAAACCATGACCGCAGGCGGTGACTTTCCCCGGGGCCGGGGTGGCAGCGGCGCTGCCAGCGACTGCCAGAGCCTAGGTGGGACAGTTGGGCACCCAGCGGTGATGGCAGGGCAGCCTGGGGCAACGTCCGGACACCCTGGGGCAACTTCTGGGCATCCTGGGTGATCTATGAGCATCCTGGAGCAACGTCTGTACATGCAGGGCACCATGCAGGGCACCCATGGCAACATCTGGGCACCCTGACTGATATCTGAGTATCCTGAGATAAAATCTGGGCTCCCTGCGGTGACACCTGAGCATCCTGGGTGATATCTGAGTATCCTGGGGCAATCTCTGTACATGCAGGGCAACATCTGGGCACCCTGGGGCAACATCTGGACATCCTGGATGGTAGCTGAGTATCCAGGGGCAACATCTGGACAGCTGGGGCAACATCAGGGTATCCTGGGTCATCTTGGTGTATCCTGGGCAACATCTGGACACCCTGGAGCAACATCAGGGCATCCTGGGTGATATATGACTACCCTGGGGCAACATCTGGATGCCCAGAGCAACATCTGGGCATCCCTGGGACAATCCCTGGTTATCCCGGGGCAACATCTGTACATGCAGGGTGACATCTGGGCAGCCTGCGCAACACTTGAGCAGCCTGGGGTGGTATCTAGGTGCTGCAGTTCAAGACCTGGGCAACCTACGGAACATCCGGACAGCTGAGACCACATCTGGGCAGCCCCTTGGCTGTGTTTGGGGGGGTACAGCCATCCCTGAATCCTTTGGGGACATGGGGACATAGGGACTTTTCACAGGGACAGCCCAGCTCAGGGCAATGCCCCCTCCTGTTTGGGTCGAGCCTTTAGCACCCCAGAGGCTGCAAAATATATTGAATTTATTTATGCAAAATAAATAAATTTCTTGCTTTGCTGAAAACCCTTAGGGAAAGCAGCTGCAGCCACCCCAACAATGCATTTGCAACCCCATAACTGGGCTCTGCTCTGAGTCCTCTTCCTCCCATGGGAATTGCATTGCCAGGAATTCAGCAACGGATGCATCGACCCAGTGAAACAACTGGGATAAACACCTCTCGTTGCAAAATCCACAGCAAAAATAAATCCCGGTTGCGATTCCCCCTCTCCCGCGGCGTTGCTATTTTCTCCCGCCCGTGAGTGATTTGGAAGGAGCCCCATGGAAAGCAGCAACTCGCATTCCCGGCCGCTTATAGCACAGCACGTGTTCCCGTGAATCACCGCTCGGGATTTGGGGTTGGTTTTTGCAGTGAGTCAGAGCCAGCGAGGCCCCGCTGCGCCGTCCCCGAGCAGAAATCCTGAGTCAGAGCTTGGAAATGGCAGGAGGTTTAAAAAGCTCTGCTGCTTTTTTTTGCTGGATCTTGAATTTAGAGAGGAAATATTTCCCCAGGAGAAGTGGGATGGGAATTTGGGGGTGGGGGGGTGGGTGGAGGAGCGTCCCCCCACCCTTGGATTTGGGATTTGGGATTTGGAGGTCGGATTAAGGGAAATTCCCCCAAATGTAGGAAAACCGGAGAGTGGGGCGATGATGAAGCATAGCACGGGGCTGCTGGAAGCTGCTTTGCATCCACCTCCCAGCACCCGGCCCTGGGCGAGGGCCAGATCCAGGTGGTCCCCAGGGAACCCTGTAACATTCCAGGTCCCCAGGGCACCTTGTACCTCCAGGTCACCCATGTCCCCACAGCACCCTGCCTTCAAGGAAAGCCCTTGGAGCAGAAAGCGAAGGAGCTTCACCTCGGGGCCCCCAAATTCTGCCCCTTCCTTACTATCATAATTAATAAAGTTTGATAATAATTAACAGTAATCAGCTTCTCTGCTAGACCCAGCTGTCCCCTGCCCCATGCAATGGGACCGTGCCCCTGCCCCGTGCCCCAGTGACACTGTCCCAGTGCAGCGTCCCAGCGCAATGTCCCAGTTCCCCAGTGCGTTCCTCTGGGGCCCTCGGTACATGGCCGCAGCACATTGTCCCTATGCCTGGTGCATTGTCCTGGTGCATTGTCCTGATGTCACAGTGTATGGCCCCAGTGTCCCCATATGTAGCCCCAATATACTGGATGATCATCCCGGTGCCCCGGAGCATTGCCCTGCCGCCCCACTGCATCGCCCCAAGGCATTGCCGCACTGTCTAGGGCACTGCCTGGTTGCGTTGTCCTGGGCCAGTGCAACGTCCCCGTGTGCTGTCCCAGTGCACTGTCCCTGTGTACCGCCCGGTGCCCTGGTGTGATGTCCCGGAGCACAGGGGCACCGACTCGGTGCGTTGCACCGCAGCACTGTCCTGTTGCACTGTTCCATTGCACTATCCCGGTGCACTCTCTCTGTGCGCTGTCCCAGTTCACCGTCCCTGTGTACCGGTGCACTGTCCCTGAGCACTGTCCGGTGCACAGGTTCACTATCCCAGTGCACTGGAGCACGATCCCTGTGGGCTGTCCCGTTGCACTGGCCCTGAGCACCGTCCCGTTGCACTAGCCCAGTGCACTGCAGCACTGCACCGGTGCGCTGCCCGGGTGCTTTGCAGCACTGTCCTGGCACTGTCCTGGTGCACAGGCTCGCTGTCCCGGTGCACGGGAGCACCGCCCTGGTGCACTCTCCCATTGCACTGTCCTGGTGCACTATCTTGGTGCAGCGGGTCTTTGTCCCATTGTGCTCTCCCTGTGCCCTCTCCTGGTGCACCAGAGCACTGATTCTGTGCACTGACTCGGTGCACTGCACTGGTGCACAGGCCCACTGCCCCGGTGCACTCTCCCGGAGCACATAACACTGTCCTAGTGCACAGGCTCACTGCCCGGGTGCAATGTCACAGTGCGCTGTGCCGGTGCACATATCACTGTCCCAGTGCAGTGTCCCGACGCACATGTCAGTGTCCCAGTCACTGTCCCGGTGCACATATCACTGTCCCAGTGTATTGTCCCGGCGCACATGTCAGTGTCCCAGTCACTGTCCCGGTGCACATATCACTATCCCAGCACACATATCACTGCCCCGGTCACTGTCCCGGCACACATGTCACTGTCCCAGCACACATGTCACTGTCCCAGTCACTGTCCCGTTGCACATGTCACTGTCCCAGCACACATGTCGCTGTCCCAGCACACATGTTGCTGTCCCGGTCACTGTCCCGGCGCACATGTCACTGTCCCAGCACACATGTCACTGTCCCGGCGCACATGTGACTGTCCCGGTCACTGTCCCGGTGCACATGTCACTGTCCCAGCACACATGTCACTGTCCCGGTCACTGTCCCGCCGCCCCGACCGCCCCGGGCCGGGTCCCCGCCGCGCCGCAGCCTCTCCCGCAGCCCGCAAGGGGGCGCCGCGGTGGGACCGACCCTCGCGCCCCGGGGCTGCGGCGCGCTCTCCCTCCCACCCGCAGGGGGCGCGCGAGCCACGCCTCACCATTGGCTGCGGCGCGCCGGGAGAGAAGGGGCGGGAAAGGGGCAGCGCGGCCCGTTTCGGAAGCTGCTCGCTGACTGGGCTCGGCGCGGAGGGGCCGATGGAAGGCGGGCGCTGATTGGTCCTCGCGCTCTCCCCTCAGGGCGAGACGCACCGCGGCCGGTGCCGGCGGCGGGGCCGGTGCCGGCGGCGGCGCCATGGAGGAGGCGGGTTGCGGGGCGCAGTTCCGCGCCGCCGTTCAGGTTATCCAAGGGCTGCCCCGGAGCGGTGAGTAGGGGCCGGGAACGGGGCCGCGGCCGCAGCGCCCCGGCCCCGTTCCCGGCTCCGCTGAGGCCGTGTCGCGTCGCAGGTTCGTACCGGCCCTCCTATGAGGAGATGCTGCGTTTCTACAGCTACTACAAGCAGGCGACGGCAGGGCGCTGCCAAGGCCCGAGGCCCGGCTTCTGGGACCCCATCGGCCGGTACAAGTGGTAAGGACTCCGGGGAGGTCGGGGGTGGCCCACTTCGGGACCAGTTCACCCCCCTCCTCCCCACCTCACGGCCGCTGTCGCCCGCAGGGATGCGTGGCACAGCCTGGGGAGGATGTCCAAGGAGGAGGCGATGGCAGCTTATGTGGCTGAGATGAAGAAGGTGGCCCAAAAGGTAATAGGGAGGGGGAGAGCGGCTGGAGTCAGGTGCTCGGTGGTGCCTGTCACAAGCTGCGTCCCTCCCCAGATCATTGACACGGTGCCCGTGGACGAGATGACAGAGGAGATGTTTGGGTACTTCAAGCCACTCTACGAGGTGATCCACGACATGCCCCGGCCCCCCGAGGCCTTCTTCAAGAGGAAAGGGGGTGAGTGGGAGCCGCTGCGCCTCGCTTGTGTCCAGCACATCCCTCACCTCTGTGCCACACTCTTCTCTTCTGGCACATCAGGTGCTTGTTTGGGCACCCCCAAAGAAGTGTCTCTTCAAGTGATGCAGCTGTCTCTTCAGTCTGGGCTTTCTCTCCGCAAAACTTTGAGGCGAGAACTTGAGATTTGGCTTCCAAATGCCCCTTGGCCCAAATCCCTTTATCTGGTAGAGCAGGGGATCAGCTCCCCTGGAGTGTTGCGGCAGGGAGGTTGTGCTTTCTCTTGGCACCGGCCCACCTCCGGGCAGGGCGGGCTGTGCACAGGGAGTCCAGGTCATCTGGTGTAAACATGTGGATAGGCCGGCCAGTTTTTGCAGTGGAGTGGATGTGGAGAAACGAAGGTTGAGAAACAGGATTACTGAGACCGCCTTGTGCTAGAGAAGAGTCCTTCCTTCCCAGCCTTTTCATGCTTGTGGCTGCTGGCAGGTGGCTGGGGACCTGTCCCACTCCCGGAGCAGGGCATTCCTCGGTGTATCTGAGGTCCGAGGGAGCGAGGGGCTGGATGTGGGGGTTCATAAAGGTGTCAGCTACCGCGGAGCGAACCTGCCAGCTGCATGCCTGGAGGTTTGGCTGTGCTGCATCTCCAGTAGATTAGCTCAGCTGCAGATGAGCTTTCAGAGGAAAATTTGCAGCGGGTGTGTAAACTGTCAGTGCCTTGCTAATGTTGGAAGAGTGCTGAGAAATAGACTCGCTCTCTGTCTGTCCCTAGGCATCTGTCCTGACAGCTACTGTCACCCCTTGCTTCCAACAAGGATGCCAAAAACACCCTGCCTGTAAGGCTTGGCCTTAGGATGGCTGCTCCTTCCCAGGCACTTTTGTTCTCCATTTTGATGCTGAAGCCCTTTAAAAGGCAAATAGACTTAACTTTTCTCTGGAATGTAAAAGCTGGGTCTAAACTCCTGGTCGTTACCTGCTTGGGAGCGTCATCCTGCACTAATGTCACTTATACATGATGCTGTCACTTAAATCTGAACTTGGTAGCGTCTGTGGAGCAAATGAGCCTGAGGTGCCTGAAACAGTGGTTTAAACCACTGAACTTCTTAAGCTGTTGAGTCATTTGTGTTAAAGGTTCTCAAACCCACCTTCAGATTTTGTGAGATTGCAGCTTTTGTTACTGATAATCCAGAGAAAGGTCATTTTTGATGCTGTGGCAGGTGACAGCGGAGCGTGGCAGGCGCTGGGCCCTCGGCAGCTGTGAAGCTTTTTGGGGGACAGAGGTACTGTGCGGGGGGAGTCCGGGCAGGTTTGGTTTCGTTTCTTTACCAAGTCAACACTCTGTAAAGTGAAACTTGGAACCCAAATTATGAATGGATCTCTGGTCAGTGGAGCTTGCAGTGGTGTCTTGTACCTGTAGGTCAAGACTTTGGGAACCAGCGATTAAGCCCTTACGCACAGGCCCAATGCTGCTCTGCCAGCCCCACGGGCGTTGGGGGGCTGGTGTTGGAGCCAGGCTTGTCCTGGCATGGTGATGTGTGAGGTGACGGGACCCTGCCTGCACCCACCTACCCCTGTGGGTCACAGCACACACATTGGGGAGAGATTTGGGTATGGTGATGGTCCCTGAGCAGAGCAGCCCTGGCACTAACTCCTGTGTGGGGTGGGGGCTGCCCTTGTCCCTCTCAGGGGATTCAGTCACCTGGGCTGGGCTCTGGGGGGTCCCATGGCTGTGGGTCTGCTGTGATGGCAAAGGCGGGTTGGGAATGGCAGAGATGTGCAGGCAAGGTGCAGGCAGGGCAGCATTGCCACATACCTGCCTGGCCAGGAGCAGGGAGCAAAGTCCCTGGGGCTGCTGGAAATGTAGCTGGGCTTAACCCCATGGGCTCCGTGGGGCGGTGGGGAGGGCTGGGTCCCCGGGAGGCAGCTGCCCTGGGCCCTCTCTGGGGTGCTGCTGCCTTCTGAAAGCCCTCGCAGGCAGTGGCGGCGTGTGCTGCCTAGACTAGGCTCTCCCCAGCCAACGCTTCTCATGTTGGGTTCTGTTCATTACCGCCGGTGTGCCCTGTGCCCTGCCAGGGGAGGGTGGCTGTCACCCAGCAGTGTTTACCCAGCTGTTGGCCAGTGCTGATCCCTCTGCCTGCTGTCGTAGGGGCTGGGGGGATGAGGACTCCCCTGCCACCCCCAGGTGAGCGAGACGGTCTGCACGGGGTCGAGTTTGTGTTGATTCCTGGGCCATTGGCAAATGGAGCCGGCCCCTCTCCATCTCTGCCAGCCGCTGCGCGTGGCCGGAGGCTGCCGGCCTGCCTGGCAGGAGGGTGGCCCTGCGTCCGCATGTCCCCCAGCCGTGCTGGCAGGGAAGCAGCGCTGAGCCCAGCCCACAGAGAGCCTGCGCTGCGAGGATCACTGGCAACGTTTTAATTCTCCTCTGCCCCTTCCCCTCCGTGCAGGCAGGCAGGAGCAGACGGCCGACCTCAGCCTGGACGACCCAGCGAGCAGCCCGGCTCTGGAGCGCCCCGAAGAAGCCCTGCCCGGGGAGCAGCAGAACGGGCAGGACGTGCCAGGTTGGTCTCTCTGGTGTGGCCAGCACTCAGCAGAGACCATGCAGAGGAGGCACCAGTGACGGGACTGGGCCTCCATCTGCCCACAGAGCTGTTGGCTTCAGGCACCTCTGGTCCAACCCTGCCGGTGTTTCAGGCGTTGCCCGAGTCACTGCAAGCCGGAATTTTTTATGGGTCCAGCTCTTGGCATTGTTCTCTGTGTTGGGGTAACCCTGAGCATGCTGGTTTGACTCTGCCTTGCTCTTACCTGTGCAAAGGGGCCTGATTCTGCTAAACTGCAGTGAGCAGGCAAGGGTGTTTCCCTGTGGACTGGGAAAACATCACCCTGGAAGGTCCATGTTCCGGGAGGGGATGTTCTCCCTCGGCTCAAGCCAAGCCTGCCCCTTCCACGGCACTGGGAGCCATGGTGCCAAGCCCCGGCCCTCCCTGCCTGTGCCGTGGCTAACACCTTGGGCCTGGCTTTTCTTGTACAGCCCCTCGTATGCTCACCCACCCGCTGCCGTGTGCCTCCTTTAAGGACACACGCGGCTCTCCCAGCCCAGAAGGGCCTCTCGCTGTGCCCTGGGTTGGGTAGGGTGCTCTGGGGAGGCGTTCCTCCCGCTGCCGGCCCAGCCCAGCCCTCCCCTGAGGAGCATATATGGTCACTGAGCGAGCTGCCAGTGTCCAGGCTGTGCGCATCCTCGAGTGTGCCCAGGCTGGCAGCACACAAGGAGCTGGGCAGCGTCCCTGCCTGCGCGGTGGGCGTGCTGCCACCCCAGTGGCAGTTGGTGCCAGGGGCAGTTGGTGTTGTGCGAACGGTACCTGCTTCCTGCCAGAGCGGCCGGGGCTGTGGATCCCGCTGGAGGGGCTCCCCGCCATGCCAGGGTTTTGGCTGGCCACTGCGGCAGCCCTCTCCCCATGTGGGAGCTGCACGTGGGCAGAGAAACACCCCCCCCTAAAATGGCACTGGGTCAGGGCGTGCCTGCCTGTGAGTGGGGCTCTGCAACACCGTGGGCAGGAGAAGGGGGAATTCGATCCTTGGATTCACGGCCATGATCTGGGTGGTAGTAACAGAGCCCATTCCTTCCCCCTCTGTGCCTCAGTTTCCTTCTCCTCCTGCCTCGCCTCGTGCATGCAGATGCTGCTTTCTTGCCCACTCGCGGACCTTTTGTCTTGCGGCTGCACTGAACTTCTGCTGCCCTCCGGACACTGCCGAAACGCCTCTCTGCTGGCACTGCCTGCAGCTGAGCCGTGTGCTTCCCTTCCAGGAGGTGGGCTGGCTTCTGCCGCCGAGGCGCTAGAGGGTAGCCAGGTGACCAGTGATTCTGAGGGGGATGTGTACTGCGATACCCTGGAGCAGATGGAGCCTGAGCAGGTAATGGAGGGCTGGGAAGCGCTGGGGTCCTGCCACACCACGGCGGAGGCTTTGCCTGCTGCCAGCCCTGCCCTGCCTGCACTCTACAGGCAGATCTGTCTGTATTGTCAGCTCCCCCAGCTCCGCACGCCACCACGGCGCTGCCACGCCACCACTCAGCATCACCATCCTGGGAGCCTGGTGAGAGTCCCAAAACCTACAGGGCCACCCAGCTGCACCCCTCTGTGCTTTGTGTCCTTCTTGGAGCCTGGTCCCTGTCACCGAGGGGAGGCTGAGGAGCCTGTGGTGCTCCCTGGCACCACCCGTGGCCCCCCTCGTTTCTGCGGTGCAGCTCCGGTGGGGCACTGGTGGGCTGCCAGGGCTGGGCAAAGCCGGTAGCCCCAAGCAGGGCTGGTGCGGGCGCCTCACTTGCACCCTTGCCACTCGCTTTCTGCTCCTTCCTACTGGGCAGCTCGGCTGCCACCAGCAGCGCTTGGTGGATCCGGTGGGCAGGAGGGAGGAAGGCACCCGGCTGCCTGGCTTCTCCTGGGAGCTCTTTTGCCATCTCGAGCCTGGGCACTTCGCTTCCCTCTGGGGTTCTAGAGCTCTGTCGCCTCTCAAACCGGGTGCTGACTGGTGTTGCCGGTGGGATTTGGCTTTGCTCAGCCCCACGCACCATCCACCACCAAAAATGTCACCACGGGGCAGGGGGAGAGACACCACCGCTGCCCTGGCGTCACCTACCGTGCCCCTGCAGCCCCCGGGGAGGGGAGCGGGGGTCTCAGGGCCCTTCTTCTCTCCCCTTGCGTAGGCTGGGCAGCCGCTGGGTCTTTCCCCGAACGGCGTCCAGGCTGGGCCTGAGCCCCCGACGCCCCACGGCGCTGGGCAGGGAGAGCGGGGTGAAGGCAGAAGACTAGAGGGGAGGAGCAGCGCTGGCCTCGCAGCCCTTGGCTCCGAGAGAGGTGGGTGCAGCGTTTGGCTCCTGCGCGCCTTCCTGCTGCTCCCTCCCCACCGGCAAGCAGGGCCGGACGTCGGGGGGCTGCGCGGGGGCTGAGCAGAGAGGTGAGGGCTGCGACCACCGACAGGGAATAGAGTTTGGCTCCAGCGCCCACGGGGGGGGGTCATTCAGTAGCTGCAAGAAGTCCTGAGTGTCCCCTCTCTTCACCCCTCAGTCCCCGAGCAGTTGGGTGCCTGTACCCCTCTAGGACACATCCCCTGCATTGCCTGGTTCTCTCAATGGTGCTAAATTGCCTAAATTTGGAGGTTGCTCTGCTGGCTCCTCTCCAGCAGCCGGGCAGGGCGTGCAGATCCCCGGCTGCCTGCGCCCAGCTCCTGGTCCCCGCTGCCGGCATCTCTGCCCGGTGCCCTTGGATGCGGGTGGTGCTGGGGGGGGCGGGGGGGGCGGGGTGAGCTCTCCCCAGGAGGGGAGCGGATGATGCTGGGCCCAGTGTCCGTGGAGGTGTGGGTCCCGGGGACGCCCTGCTCCTGCGGTACCACTCACCTAACACCGCCCACTGCTGCTGCCGGTGTTCGGGGACAACCAGGCCCCGAGCTGTACCGCTGCGGAGCGGGGACAAGGAACCTCCTGCCAACCTCTGCGGCTCTCCCCGGACACATGCCGGCGGGGTGTTTCTCCTCCAGGGTGGCATTGCCACCCTCACCCGTGGGACGGCAGGGGTGCTGCCGCCACCTCACCTGGGCACAGCCCACCTGTCTCACCCTTAGCTACCCCCCGTTAACGTTTCTGCAAACCCTCCCGGCCTGCTTGACCTTGGGAGTTAACTTGTAACGAGGCCGATAAAGCCGGGCTGGGCTGTCCCCCGGGGTGCCGGCGTGCGCAGGGCCTGGCAGCGAGCCCCTGCCTGCCTCCTGCTCGCAGGGCGGATTATCTGGGTGTTTGGCGGGCTGCAGCCAAGCTGGTTTGGGGCCTTCGCTGAGCCTGAGGGCCTGGCGGGGAGGCAGCTGCGCAGGCAAGGCATCCTGCCTGGCGTTCAGCGTCTTGCCTTCGCTGGGGGAAGCGAGGTGATCCACATGCACCACTGCACCCACTGCATCAGGGGGCCGGAGGTCACCCGCTGCCACCACCACTGCACTGGGGGCACGTGGTAGCCCATGTCCCCAGGGACAGGCCCGGTGCCAGCTGGCGAAGGGGGACGTGGGCCGCTGGGCTGGGCTGGGAGCTCCCGGCTCTGCCTGGAGCAGCTGCGGTGCGGGCAGAGCCGGCAGCGTGCGGGCAGCCCACGATGTGGTGCAGGCACGCGACGAGATCCATCGTTCGCCGTTGGGCGACAGTGCGCAGAGTGGGTCGTGCCAGCCCTGGGGGTCCTCGGGGAGCGTGAGGCGGCGCTCAGCCTGCCCTGCCCGATCCGGACGGGCAGCGCTGCCACGTGTGCTGTGTGCCTGCCCCGCCGCCTCTGAGCAGCTCCCGCCTTTGTGCCCCGCAGATCTCCAGCTCGCCGAGGGAGAGCAGGATGCTGGGAGCCCCCCCAAGCTTGCCCAGGGGCTGCCAGCAGAGCTGGACGCCTGTGTGGCCGGCACTGTCCGAGCCCTGCAGGATGACATGCGGCGAGTGCTGGAGCGCCTGAGCGAGCTGGAGACGCTCGCCTCCGCGCAGGTATGCGGCGTGCCACGCAGGGAGCCGCTGCACGCCGACGCTGGCTGGCAGGGCCGCGATTCCCTGTGTTGGCGTAGACCAGGCCGGCAGGGCTTGGCTCCGGTCCCTGCAAACAGGCAGCCTGGGGTGGCCCAGGTGCAGAGGGACCTCGGGGTTTGGTGACACATCCCGGCAGGGCGGAGGCTGGTGCTGCTCTGATCGGCCCCGAGGTGCAGGCAGGGAGCCGCTGCCGCCATCATTGCCATTGCCCCTGGGGCCCTGGCCCGGCTGCACCGTCCGGATCCCTCGCAGGAGCCCTGAGCGGACTCGCTTCTCCCCCTTCTCTCCGACGGGGACAGGGGTGGAAGGGGGGTGCCCAGCCCCGCCTGCACCCCAAACCCTCTCCTTCCTGTCTTGCAGGGGGACACAGCTGGGACCGACCCCGGGCAGTCGTTTGCTCCGCAGGTGAGTTGGAGGCAGAGGCGGCGCTGCGGGGTGTCCCTGCCGCCCCACACTGCCCACCCTGAGGGGCCTGGCTGCCCCCACGGGCCCCGGGGGCCTGGAGATGGGGCGGGGGGCAGGTCAGGGAAGGGTCCTGCAGCGGGGGGGCAGGTGACATCCCTGGGCACTCGTCCCTGGCGTCCGGGCACCAGGGCTGACAGTGTTGATGCACGATCTCCGCAGGATGACAGATGTAACGAGGACTGCCAGGCTGTGACAGTGGCCCGCTGCCGCCTGCCTTTCAGTGGAGGGCTGGGGGGATGTTTGGTCACACTGGTGACACCTTTGTCCCCCTCCCCACGCCGCCTCTCTCTCTTCCTCTCCCCTCCCCAGGCAACGGCCCCGTGGCCCCTGCCCGTCTCCCCGCACACCCTGCTCTTCCTTGTCACCTGGCCCTTCATCACCCAGTGGTTGCTGCACCGCTGGCAGGGCAGGAAGAGGTGACCACCGTGTCCCCACTGCCACCGCTGGCCCCAAGACGGGGCGCGGGACGGCCCCGCCAGGCTGCTGCCACCCCTCCTTCCCCATCCTGCTTAGCACGAGCCGGGGAAGCACCACGATCGACGAGGGAATCGCCTCACCCAGCCACGGGGTCTCCCGCGGGCCGGGACCCCAGCCCCGAGGGAGGGGGAGCCACCGCACACCACCACGAGCCACCGTCACTCTCAGGGTCTCGCCAGCACCGCCGGGATGGCAAAGGGACCGGCCG
This sequence comes from Sagittarius serpentarius, assembly GCA_034782735.1. Lineage (NCBI taxonomy): Eukaryota > Metazoa > Chordata > Aves > Accipitriformes > Sagittariidae > Sagittarius > Sagittarius serpentarius. The sequence goes on from JAVKLA010000081.1 coordinate 40,150,551, forward strand.
GCCTTGGGGAGCGGGGCGTGGGATCGCCCCTGCACCCCAACCAGGATCCTGGGGGATCCACTTGCTACCACGCACGGATGGACCGGGTCCCTGCTGGCACCGCGGCCCTGGTGCTGGGCAGTTGCGGGGGGACAGCCACTGTCCCTGTCCCCAGAGACCGGTTCCAAGAAGTGCTTGAATGTCTGAACCTGCCTGAATTAAAAGTTGCCTTTTCAGTCCAGCCCCGGCTGCCTGCTGCCCTGCCGCGGGGAGGGGACAGCCGTCACCGGGGCCACCCTGCTGTCCCCGCAGCAGGCAGAGGTGGCAGCTGCCTGTCCCGTCCCGTCCCTGCCCTGCCAGCCCTGGCTGTGGCTGCCAGGTCCCCACTGCAGGGGGACTGTCCCCAGCCCCCAACCGCTCCTCCCACGCCGGTCCCTGTGCCCGTCCTTAGGGTCCCCAGCTCCACGCGAGGGGGGTGGCAGTGCCACAGTGGGCAGGGCGGCAGCGGGCAGCTCCCGGCACCCAGCGCAGGCAGGATCGGGCAGGCCGAGGCCTTCGGGTGACCTGGCAGGGGAGGCTGGCACCCGGCACCCAGGGGACCCTCTGCCCGGCCCACCTCGCCTGGCGGCGGGGGGGTGGGGAGCGTGTGGCTGTTGGGGACCCCCCCTCGACCCGGCAGTGCCACCCCGGGGGTCCCCGGTGGCTGCTTCGCCCAGGCCCTCCCGCTGCCGCCGGGCCGGGCAGGGCCCCCCCTCCGTGCTGCTGCCACAGCGGGTGACGCCGCCCCCCCGCGGCCTGTCCCCCACCCCCTTGGCCACGGATCCCCCGGGGACTGGCCCACCCCACCCCTGGGTCTCCAGGTGGTGTGTCCCACAGGGCCCCCCCCAGCCATGTTTCCCCCCCAGCGACGGATCCCCCATAGCCACCCTCAAGGCCGT
>JAVKLA010000081.1:40164722-40177865 GCA_034782735.1 Sagittarius serpentarius
CCGGCCCCCCCCTCCCCGGGAAACTGGGACCAGGGACAGTCTCCCCCCGAGATGGTGAGATCATGGGGAATAGCGATCGTGCCGTCGTCCCCCCCTCGGGTGATGGGGAGCAGGGACTGTGTGTCCCCTGGGGTCATCGAGCCCACCCCCCAGGCACGATGGGATCATGGACAGACGGACGCCCAGATCCAGGACCCAGTGAGGTGACCCCGTCCCCCCCCCAAGCCACACTGTCACCCAGCGTCAAGGTCCCCCAGCTAAACCCTGCGGCGACACCGTTTATTGTAGGGTCTACAAAAAAGCAGAGGCAGCTAAATCTGCCCAGCGCCCCACACAAAGGGGGCCTGACTCAGCCCAAAGGCTGGGGGGGGGGTGGGGGTGGGGGGCTGCGTGGGGGGGTTGGGGTGAACTGGGGGGTCCGGTGGGGGACCCCATGGGGAGGATGAGTAGGTTTGGGGGTCACCTGGAAATCCCACCCTGGCTTTGCCGCGGGCTCCTCCGGGCAGATGGAGACAACTTGATCAACCAAGCGGGAACCCATGGATGCCTGGGTGCGAATGCTAATGATTAATTAATTAATTTTATTAATTAATTAATTTTATAAGGCACGAGAAGAGGTTGTCCATGGCGGATAATGTACTGCTGGACATTTCGGATGGGCCACATTCCCAAACCTGAAAGCAAAGGTGCAAGAAAGGGCCAGGGGTCGGTGGCCGTTAAACGAAGCGCTGCTGGTAACGAAGTTCGTTTTGAAGGCTGGAAAATACTGACGGATGGATGGATCTGCTCGTCCATCCCTGGACCAGCTCGTTTACCCTCGCTCCTTAAAACCCTTCCGGCTTTTCCCGCTGTTGATCTTAAACTCCTGGGGATGCTCCAGTATATGAGATGGAGGGGAAATTTCATTTAGAGCTTGAAAATTAAACACTGTCCTTACGTGGGCTTGGGGGAGGCTGAGCCAGGCTCTGCTCCCGTGGGAACGAAAGGCTGGGAGCGGGATAACTACTGGTGCTGCGCGATGGAGGGATGGAGCTGGGAACGGCTGTATTGTCCCAGACCTGCGCTTGGCCCTGAGCCACTTCTTATCCTCATCAGACGCTGGGAAAAAAATATATCCGTGTCTTTTGGTGGCAAGAAGTCAAGTCTGGATGGTGCCCAGGGCAGTGGCCCGTCACTGCGCGGGGTCACCCAGGTGCCCCATGGCATCCCCAGGGACTCCCGGCTGGTGTCATGGGGTTGTCCCATGGATATGACTCTCCATCCAGAGAGCCGGGAAGCGGCTCCCGAGGGATTCACCCTCCAGCCAAGCACTGGATCCCAGCGTGTCGTCCCAGGGACAGCGGGTGCTGCCGCCCCTCCACAGGTCTCCCAGATCCCAAATCTTTTTTCCCCTCCCGGCCTTTTTCTGCTCATTTTTGCTGCTCATCACCGGGACGAGCATCAGGCCAACACTGACATCAAGTGGCTGCTGGGATCCCTTGCATGCCCGGGCCGTATCCTGCCTCTCCCTGTGCTGGGAGCAGCTCAGCATCACCCGCACGGCCTCATCCTGCCCTGGACAGGGGCTCAGAGCCAAGTGCGGTCAGGAGCCGTGGCCGGTGGTGCCAGACCTCAGCCCAGCCGGGTCTCCATCACCCCTTGCCAGACAGGCAGGGCAGGCAGGATGCGGCCAGCCGTACTCCATCATCACCCTGCTGCCTGTCCCCATGCTGCCTGTCCCCAGCCAGGCCGTCACCGTGTCCTACTCCTGTTCCCGGCGTGCCCGGCCACGGCAGTCGATATCCCAGCGGGGTCAAGCCGAGCGCGCTGACGGCATCGCCGAGCAGGGAGCATCCACTGCATCCCTCGCCCACAGGGTACTGGTAGGGACCCCCCCCGACCACAGCACCCCCATCCCACGGCTCTGCTCCACTAGTGACAAGGTCACGGTGACGCGTGAGCAGCAAGGTCGTGGTGGCCCTGCCACCGCCCCGGCGCTGGGGACACTTGTCCCCGACACCCTGCTGGCAGCCGTGGACTTTGTGCCGAGCGTGGGAGTGGCAGCAGCAACGCGTCTGCCGGCGCTGGCAGAGCCCCAAATCGCCCGCGAGACCTGGCTTTGGACAGCAGGTAACAGCAGGGTGACATCCCCTCTGCTCGGGGGGATGCCGTGACACGGCGCTCCCCGGGGAGGATGGGTCCCCCTGTGGTGCCGCTGCCCCATTCCTGGGTCTGGAGTCAGCTCCGGGAAGAAATCGCGATGTTATTCCCATTTTAAAGGAGGGGAAACGGAGGCATGACAGTGTGCTGGGTGCCAGAGCTGCCGTGCAGTCCCACTTTTTGGGGATAAAGGCTGGAAAACCCCATTTTTCCTCCAAACCACCAGGCTCGGAGGCCTGGAGGAGTTTTGCAACACCCCAGTAACCTTCACACTGGCTTCCCTGAAGCTGGCACCAAGCTCACCTGGAGAAGCCCGAAGCCCAGGATGGGTTTCAGGGAGAGCGAAGGCGCCGGAGGGATATTGGATGCAGGTGGAGCTGGAAACAGGGGAGCAGGTGTGGGTGCTCAGCTCCTCTGCGGGAGCCCACCCATGGGTGGGGAAGGAGGCGGAGGTGTGCCAGGGCTGGGCTGCTAGTGGATTTAGCTCCCGGGAGGTTCTGGATACGTGCTGGGATGGCAGTGCAGGACTGAGCTTTTTGCTATGTAATGAGGTATGTCAGGTCTCTGCAGCCCCCTCTGCCTTGGGATTTCTTCTGCCAAGACCCCTGTGTTGCAGCCCTGTAACCTTGCTTAGTGCCAAATGGGGTGTTGGGGGGTTTGGGACTGTGGTGCCAGACACACTTTGGGGGAGGGCTCAGTGATGATGCTGGTGGTTGTTTATCCCCCAAGTCCGGAAACGCTCTGCTGGGAAGGAAAGGGAGGGGAGAGCTGGGGCTGTTCCCAGCACCGGAGCAGGAGGGATGCTCCTGGCTGCGTCCAGAGACAGCACCAAGACGTCCCCGTGTGTATGGTCCCAGTGGTCCTCAACCCCCAGCATCCCCTCTTCCTTCTCTCTCCAGCTCCCTGGTGGCTCTGCAGTGACTGGGAAGGATCAGGGACCTGCTGGTGGCCTAGGACAGGACAGGACCAGACGGTGACAGGTCAGCACTGTGGCTCGTGGGTTGGGGTTTGGGTGCTGCCACCTAGCACCCTTGGGTGTTGTCACCCTCTCCTCCTAGCCTTCATATGGACGGAGCGGGAGGGGATGTACACAAGGAAACAGGTCCTTTGCCCTAGAAATGTGGCTTTTCCTGGGGATTTCCTGGCTGATGCAAGACGGGGCATGAGAAAAACATCGGCTTTGAGCCTAAGGCACTACTGGAAAGAGATTGTCCTCATCTAAGAAGGGACCTTGCTTTAAAATTGGGTTTGGCCCTTTGCTGGGTCACTTTGGGTCCATCAAGATGTCAGCTCTTGGATAGAACGGGGAGCGCAGGCGGAGGTGGAGAGATGCCGGTGGTCTTGTGTGGCAGGGAGAAGGTGCGGGGCTCCAGGAAGCAGCCGGAGTGGACACGCAGGCATTGCCTGCCTCAGCACCCCCGCCCCAGCACAGGGCTGCCAGGAGCCTCGGGGCCGCATCCAGCACCCATCCTGACTGTGCCAGCACCCAGCGAGGAGCTGGTGGCACCACCATGTCCCAGGCAGAAGGTATGGCTGAGCCCTCGCTCTGTCCCGGGGGAGGTGCAGGCTTTGCATGGGGACCCCAGCGCTGCCGTGCCCCCCGCCCAGATCAGCACCGATCTCCATCCCATCCTCTTTAATGGCCTTGTTTCACTTGGATTTTTGATCCTAAAAGCGCCTTTCACACCAAAACCTGATTTGCAGGGTGCTGGGCTGCTCCCAGAGCTCTTGTGGCAGCAGCTCCTGTCCCCATGTCCCCCCCAGGTCCCATCTGTACTGCGTGGGGAGGGCGGTCGGACCTGGATGGAGCGGGGGGCGGGGGACACACAGAACTAAGCAGTGGAGGGGAAGCGCAGGCAGCTGGTCCCCAAAGCACGAGGGATCTGTGCATGGACCACCTTGTTCCGTCCCTTCCAGGAGGCGAGGAGAACTTTGAATACCGTGATGTGGTCATCAACAGCCAGGAAAAGGTTTCAGACATGTACACGCAGCTGGAAAAGCTGGGAGAGTAAGTGGGGGTCCCACGGCTTGGGGATGGTCCCCGACTGTCCATGCACAGCCCTGGGTGTTGGCAATGGCTCCTCCATCCCTCATCCTTGCTCTGTCCCAGGGGAAAATTCGGGACGGTGTACCGGCTGCAGGAAAAAGCCACCGGCAAAATCCGGGCCGGGAAATATTTCCGGATGCGGACGGCTAAAGAGAAGCAGGCGGCTCAGGCCGAGGTGGAGCTCATGAACCTGCTGCATCACCCGCGCCTGGTGCAGTGCCTCGCCGCCTTCCAGGGCCCTGCCGAGCTGGTGATAGTGATGGAGTAGTGAGTAGAGGGGGACAGAGTCAAGTTTGGGGGTGGTGGGGACAACTGCTGGGCTCTGCCAGGGAGAGCACTGAAGGTGGGGAGGGGTCCCTGCACCATGGGGTGCTGGCATGGGGCATAGGAAGGATGGGGAACCTGCAGACCCTGGAGACAGGGGTGGTGAGATGCTCCCAGAGTGCCGAGTCTGTGTGTTCCCCAGTGGGGCTCCTCCTCCTCAGGGCTGGTGGACCCCAGCGGGGTCCCCAGCACCTTGTCCTCCCCCAGCGTGGCAGGCGGGGAGCTCTTTGAGCGCATTGTGGACGATGACTTCGAGCACACGGAGCCCAGCAGCGCCCAGTACGTGCAGCAGATCCTGGAGGGGCTGCAGTTCATGCACAGCCAGGCCGTCGCCCACCTCGACCTCAAACCCGAGAACATTGTCTGTGTCAGCCCCAACAGCCACTGGCTCAAGATCATCGATTTTGGCTTGGCACGGAAGCTGGGTGAGCAAGAATAGGGGTCCTGGGGGACCAGAGCGGGGACTGTCACCATCACAGGGACCTGATCTGACTGAGCGTGTCAGCAAGGAGCTTGGCATCCTCCTGCCTGCGCCTCTGGGACAGGCAGCCCTGTGGCACCAGATCAGGGCCCTTCCTGGTGACCATAAGATGCTCTGGGGAAACCTGCATGTCCCCGGCCCTGCCTCCGAGGTGGAGAGCCCCAAGACCCCTGTGTCTGTGGGTGCCCAGCACCCAGAGATGCTCTAGGAGAGCATCAAGATCTGCAATGGGTCCTGGAGGGCGGCAGCTCCGCCTGGACGCAGGGTCTCATCCGCCCGGCATGTGCTGGCATGCAGCTGGGCTGCCCCGCGGAGATCCCAGCTGGACGCTTGCTCCATGCATCTTCTCTGCAGCTCCAGACACCCCCGTGAAGGTGTTGCACGGCACCCCTGAGTTCATGGCTCCAGAAGTGGTCGCCTTTGAGCCCGTGGGCTTCTGCACGGACATGTGGAGTGTTGGTGTCATCTGCTACATCCTGTGAGTGGCCTCCTGGGACCAGCAGGTCAGGTTGGAGGGGGCTGAGCTATCACTGATGCCCTTGCATCGCCTCTCCAGGCTGAGCGGGGAGTCCCCCTTCCAGGGGGACAATGACATGGAGACACTGAGCAACATCACAGCTGCCCAGTGGGACTTTGAGGAGGAGACCTTCTCGGAGATCTCCCAACAAGCCAAGGACTTCATCAGCCAACTGCTGCAGAAGGACCCCCGGTAGGACCTGGGGGTGGCTGTGGGGTGCTGAGCTGGAGCTGGGCTGGGTTTTGGGGTGCCAAGGGGATAGGCAGGGGAAAGCACTGAATGCGGTTGGTGGAGGGGATGCTCCGTGGGGCCATGCCAGCAGCCGAGGGTCTGATGGTGGAGAAGCCCTGCCCTGACCACGCCATCCTCCCCCAGCCGCCGGCTCTCCAGCGCAGGGGCTCTGCTGCACCCCTGGCTGCAGCAGCCCCAGCCCAGCAGCACCAAGGCGTTGTCTAAGGAGAGGATCAAGCAGTTCCTAACGCGTCGGAAGTGGCAGGTATCTGGGGGGATGATGAGGATGTGGGGATGGGGATAACTCTGGTGGGGCTCAGTGCTCCTTCTCTTCTCTCCAGAAAACAGGCAAAGCTCTGCTGGCCCTCAACAGGTTGACTCTGCTGTCCCAGAGCCCAGAGAGGAAACCATCAGAAGCTCAGGATGAGGAAGGTGATGGCCCCTGAAGCATCATCCCTAACGCACCCCACCAACCCACTTCTCTCTGCTTTGTCCCCCCCCAAATCCTGCTCCTGGGCAGTTTCCCCCACCTTTGCTCCCACCTGCCCTATTGCCACCAAACACCGGGGCATGTCCTCACTGTGGCATTTCTGCTCCAGGCCGGCTTCAGTGCCCCAAAAGTCCTCTTCATCCTCATCCCCGAGGGGCAATCTCTGATGCAGGCCTAGAACAGGCGCATCCTGCTCTGCAGGGCTGGGGTCTGTGTGCGATCCAGAGTTGATCCCCGCGGGACCTGGCCCGCGGGTGCCACGTGTTCCTCCAGCAAAGGAAGGAGGCTGAACTCAGCCAGCTCCTCACTGTTCCCTCTGTCCATCTGCCTGCAGACGTGGGCTGCAGCCCAGAAGAGGACCAAGCCTCCAGGTCTCTGCCCCGACGAGGTCCCAGCTTCTCGAAGCTGCTGACAGACCAAGAGGAGGAGGAAGGCGGGAGCGCTGCATCACAGGGGACGCAGAGAGCAGCGTCAGCGTGGACGTGCCACCCCAGCCCTGGAGCACCTAGAGCAGCTGGTGAGAAAGGAGCAGGGAGAGATGGGGATGAAACCTCCTCCAGCAGATCACACGATGACCTGGCCAGCCTGGGGTAGACCCAGACCCCAGGGCTCCTCTCCCACGGGTGAGCTCTGGGGTCCCACAGTGTCCCTGTGCTGGTGTGGGGACAGCCATGCCTCCTGCCCCCAGCAAGGAACCAGTGCTTCTGGTTTGAGCTGTCACCAATAAAGCACCCAGGATCTCTGCACTCCCTGCGCTGCTCTTTTTTCCCCCCAAAATCACTGGGATGGGTGGGAAAGAGCTGCCCAAGCCGTGCCCACCCTTTGGGAGCTGGCACCAAGCTCTTGCCTGATGTAGGCCACCACCCTTGTCTTCTCCAGGACAGATGCTGGCTCTGGGGACAGGGACTGTGTGGGCACGGTGCTAGCAGCAGCCCTTGGTGTCCCTTGTTTGGAAGAGTCTTCCCTCATCATCAAGGGGCGTTGGCATCATGTCCTGAGCCCACAGGCAGGAGGAGCCAGGGTGAGCCCTGGGGACGCTGGTATCTCCATTTCTGGGCCAACTCTGGTACCAGCAGGGCTGGAAGGAGCCCAGAAACTGCTGTGTGACTTCCAACCTCCTCAGGAGGCAGCTTGGGCAGAAATTGGGGTCTGGCAGCTCCTCTCCTTCAACAAGAAGGGCACAGCCCTGCCTCTGGGGAAGAGCAACCTCAGGCACCAGTATGTGCTGGGGGACACGCAGCTGGGAAGCGGCTTGGCCTGGGGGTCCTGGTGGACACCAGGTTGACCGTGAACCAGCAGTGTGCCCTTGCTGTAAAGAAGGTGAACAGTGTCCTGGGCTGCATTAGACGCCGTATTGCCAGCAGGTGGAGGGAGGTGATCCTTCCCTTCCTCCAGCACTGGTGAGGCCAGGCTGGAGGACTCTGCCATGTTCTGGGGTCCCCAGTAGCAGAGAGACACAGACACACTGGCGAGAGGTCAGTGAAGGATGATGATGGGCCTGGAGGACCTCACCTACGAGGAAAGGCTGAGGGAGCTGGGACTGTTTAGCCTGGAGAAGAGAAGGCTCAGGGGGCATCTCATCAATATATATAAATACCTGAGGGGAGAATGCAGAGAGGATTGAGCCAGGCTCTTCTCAGTGGTGCCCAGGGGCAGGACCAGAGGCCATGGGCACCAGCTGAAACACAGGGGGTTCTATCTGAACCTCAGGAAACACTTTTTTTTTTTGCTGGTGATGGAGCACTGGCACAGGTTACCTGGGGAGATTGCGTGATCTCCATCCTTATTAAAAAACTGTCTAGGCATGGTCCTGGGCAACCTGCTCTAGGTGGTCCTGCTGGAGCAGGGGAGGGGGATGGACCAGATGACCTCCAGAGGTTCCTTCCAGTCTCAGCCATCCTGTGATTCTGTGAAAACCCACCTCCTGTTGAAGCTGGGCTGGGGGCTGCTCTCCCCCAGCATGTGCTGGAGCCGGAAGGCTTGTGAAGGTGCCCTGGTTGGAGTGGTCCAGCCCTGTGCCCGCTGCCAGGGTGTGGCTGAGCCAAATAATGCACGGCTGAGATACAGCTTCGACCCTTCCTCCTTCTCTTCCTCCTCCCCTGCTGGGCAAGGCCATCAGGGGTAGGAGGAAAGTGTTTTTATTGAACAGAACCGAACCGACCCGCTCTCACAACCATGGTGCGGACAGACGTCTGAGCGCTCTGGCCAGGAGCGCTCACTGGATGTGGATGAAAGGGACACCAGCCGTCAGAGCTGCTGCTGGACTGGGGATGACAAACCCACTTTCGGATAGTTTGCTGGACCCTCTAGGAAGCTGGTGGCCACCATGACAGGAGGTTTCCATATCAGGATTTGGCATCCTGCGCCCTCTGGAGTCGGTAGACCAACCAGAGTGCCTGTGGTCCCTTGGCTGGGGGAATTCATGGCCCTTATCTGCTTTCTCTTGGGCTGACGGGGAGGGATGCTGTCACCTTCCTGTCCTGTTATTGTGGCATCGACTCTCCAGCTGACAAGGCTTTATCAGCACCCAGGCCTGACTTGAATTTTTGTGGCAAAAGCCTGTTCCTGTTAACAATGTCCGCGGCTGGTGGCTGCTTCTGGGTACGTCTGACCACGGGAAGCAGGAGACCGCTGGGGTGCGACAGAGTTGTAACATGCTCTGCCCAGGACTTGGTGGTCTCTTCCGTTGTCGGAAACAGTAGATGCAGCTTAAGAAAGAACTTAATTTGGAAGCGGCCGACCTCCAGCTGGAGAATGGGGAACCCTTTTGGGGATCCCCCAACGATGGTGAAGCCACCTTGATGTTTTTATTGCTTGGCATGCTGTAGGTCAGTCGCTGAGGCAAGCAGCTCCAGTGCCGGCAGGATTGGCAGCACAGCACTCCAGTGTGGTGCCCGGAGCGGGGGGATCCTGAGCTGGGGGAACCTCAGGGGAGTGGAGAGACCCACCGCGAGCCGGCAGCTTGCACGACAGCAGCTGATGAGACCCAGGCAGGGCCAGGAGCAACGGTGGCTGAGCCCCCCCTGCACCTAGAAAAGAAGGCCCTGGGGAGCACGAGCGACCAGGGCGTGGGGTGACGGTTGGCGCAGGAAGGGCGCTGTGGCTCTGCCGGCTTAACCGGGGTGCAGTGGTTCCCACCCAGCAGAAAACCACGTCCTCTCTAAGCTCTGCACCCACCACGACTGACGCAGCTTCCCAGACGGAGCTCCGGTGGGAACACGCTGCCACCCGGGTGCCGGGCTGCAGGCTGTGCCCTGCTCTCACCCCAGTACGGGACGGCAGCGGTGAGCACACCGTGGGAGAGGAGCTCCTCCGCTTGGTGCCAGAGCTCCGGGAGGAGGTGGGTGGGCTGAGGAGCATCAGAGTGCGAGAGACAGACAGGTTACTGGAATCGCAGCCTGCCTTCCCCGGGACAGGCCCGACAGGCAGACAGGACACATGACACGGAGGACTCCCTGTCCTCTCTCCGCCCGGCTGAACACAGTGACTCAAGGGACAGGGGACAATGGTGACGAGCTCCTGCCCGGCGCAGCAGGTGTGTCTCCTCCATGACCACCCCGCCTTCCCAGGGGCTGTTGCGTAACAGGGACAAGGCTCTGCGAGTGGAACCAAACAATGAGGAGGACGATGGTTCATCTCGCTTGGAGGTGTCGCCGAGGTTAAGTCGGCCTATGCCCTGCGTCAAAGCCGCTTCCATAAAGAAAAATAGATGGGTCATTGTCATAGGAGACTCCCTTCTGAAGGGAACAGAAGGCCCAATACGCAGACCAGACCCACTTGGCGAAGTCGGCTGCCTCCCTGGGGCCTGGGTTAAAGATGCGAAGAGAAAACTTCCTACCCTGGTACAGCCCTCAGAGGCAGGCGGCGATGAAGTTGCAACAAGAAATCCAAAGGCAATCAAGAGAGACTTCAGGGCCTTGGGACGACTGGTTAAGGGATCAGGAGGACAAGTATTGTTCTTCTCTATCCTTGCAGCTGCAAGGAGTGATGAGGGAAGAAACAGAAAGAGCCAGCAGATCAATACCTGGCTCTGAGCCTGGGGTCACTGGCAGAATTTTGGGTTTTTTGGTCACAGGTCAGTCTACATGACACCAGGCCTGCTGGCGACAGACGGGGTACACCTGTCTCAAAGGAGGAAAAGGATCTTTCCACAGGAGTTAGCAAGGTTCATTGAAAGAGCTTTAAACTAGATTTGAAGGGGGAAAGGGATAAAACCAGGTTCCCTAGAGATAAGCCTGGGGGCAGCACGCCAGCGTTTGAGGAATGGTGTGCTAGCGAGGTCCTTTGGTCTGCCAGCCAGAGGTAGAGGATGGAGATCCATGCGGCAGCAAAGGTCATAGAATCATAGAATGGCTTGGGTTGGAAGGGACCTTAAAGATCATCTAGTTCCAACCCCCCTGCCGTGGGCCACCCCACTCGATCAGGCTGCCCAGGGCCTCCTCCGACCTGGCCTTGAACACCTCCAGGGATGGGGCATCCACAACCTCTCTGGGCAGCCTGTGCCAGGGCCTCACCACCCTCTGAGTAAAGAACTTCCTCCTAATGTCTAACCTAAATTTCCCCTCTTTTACTTTAAAACCATTCCCCCTTGTCCTATCACTACCCGCCCGTGTAAAAAGTCGCTCCCCCTCCCATTTGTAGGCTCACTTTAAGTACTGGAAGGCTGCAATGAGGTCTCCCTGGAGCCTTCTCTTCTCCAAACTAAACAAACCCAGTTGCCTCAACCTTTCTTTGTAGGAGAGGTGCTCCAGTCCTCTGATCTTCTTCATGGCCCTCCTCTGGACCCGCTCCAGCAGCTCCACATCCTTCTTGTGCTGGGGACCCCAGGCCTGCAGGCAGTATGCAAGGGTTATTGATGAGTTAGAAACCACGAACACCTGAGAAAGGTTACATAGGAATTTGGGCTTCTCCCTCCAAAAAGGCGATGGGATCAATAGCCCAACTGAAGTCCGTCTATGCCAATACATGCAGCGTAGGCAACAAACAGGAGGAGCTGGAAGCCATTGTGCAAAAGGAAAACTATGATATGGTTGCCATCACAGAAACGTGGTGGGATGACTCACACAACTAGAGTGCTGCAATGGATGGCTATGAACTCTTCAGAAGGGACAGGCAAGGAAGGAGAGGCGGTGGGGTAGCCCTGTATGTTAAGGAGGGTTTTGATTGTCTAGAGATTAATGATGGTGATGATAGGGTTGAGTGTTTACGGGTGAGAATCAGGGGGAAGGCCAACAAGGCAGATATCAGGGTGGGAGTCTGTTATAGACCACCCAACCAGGATGAAGAGGCAGACGAAATATTCTATAAACAGCTGGGAGAAGTCTCACAATCGCTAGCCCTTGTTCTTGTGGGGGACTTCAACTTACCAGATGTCTGTTGGAAATACAACACAGCGGAGAGGAAACAGTCCAGGAGGTTCCTGGAGTGTGTGGAAGAGACCTTCCTGACACAGGTGGTGAGTGAGCCAACTGGGGAAGGTGCCCTGCTGGTCCTGTTGTTTGTGAACAGAAAAGGACTTGTGGGTAATGGGATGGTTGGAGGCCATCTTGGGCATAGTGATCATGAAATGACAGAGTTTTCAATTCTTGGAGAAGTAAGGAGAGGGATCAGCAGAACTGCCACCTTGGACTTTGGAGGGCAGATTTTGGCCTGTTTAGGAGCCTGGTTGACAGAGTCCCTTGGGAGGCAGTCCTGAAGGGCACAGGAGTCCAGGAAGGATGGACATTCTTCAAGAGGAGCAGGCTGTCCCCATGTGCCGAAAGACAAGCTGGCGAGGAGAAGACCGGCCTGGCTGAACAGAGAGCTTTGGCTGGAACTCAGGAAATAAAGGAGAGTTTGTGACCTTTGGAAGAAGGGGCAGGCCACTCAGGAGGACTACAAGGATGTTACGAGGTTGTGCAGGGTGAAAATTAAGTTCTAGTTGGGTGTTGGCCCTTCTAATCTGGCTACTGCTGTAAAAGATAATTAAAAAATGTTTTTATGAATACATTAGCAACAAAAGGAGGGCTAAGGACAATCTCCATCTTTTAGTCGATGCGGGAGGAAACAGTGACAAAAGATGAGGAAAAGGCTGAGGTATTTAGCGCCTTCTTTGCCTCATTCTTTAATAGTACGACCAGTTGTTCTCAGGGTACCCAGCCCCCTGAGTTGAAAGACAGGGACAGGGAGCAGAATGAAGCCCCCATAATCCAAGGGGAAATGGTTAGTGACCTGCTAAACCATGTAGACACACACGAATCTATGGGACCACCCAAGGGTACTGAGGGAGCTGGCAGAAGTGCTCACCAAGCCACTTCCCATGATTTACCAGCAGTCCAGGCTAACCGGGGAGCTCCCAGGCGACTGGAGGTTAGCAAATGTGACACCCATCTATAGGAAGGGCCGGAAGGAGGATCCGGGGAGCTACAGGCCTGTCAGCCTGACCTCGGTGCCAGGGAAGGTTATGGAGCAGATCATCCTGAGTGCCATCATACGGCACGTACAGGACAACCAGGTGATCAGCCCAGTCAGCGTGGGCTTACGAAAGGCACGTCCTGCTTGACTAACCTGATCTCCTTCTGTGACAAGGTGACCTGCTTAGTGGATGAGGGAAAGGCTGTGGATGTCATCTACCTGGACAGTAGTAAAGCCTTTGACACCTTTTCCCACAGCATTGTCCTGGAGAAACTGGGTGCTCGTGGCCTGGGCGGGCATATTCTTTGCTGGGTAAAAAACTGGCTGGCTGGCCGGGCCCAAAGAGTTGTGGTGAATGGAGTTAAATCCAGTTGGTGGCCGGTCACAAGTGGTGTTCCCCAGGGCTCAGTACTGGGGCCGGTCTTGTTTAATACTGTCATCAACGATCTGGACGAGGGGATGGAGTGCACCCTCAGTAAGTTTGCAGGTGACACCAAGTTGGGCAGGAGTACCCTCTGCTC
>JAVKLA010000081.1:40184845-40197647 GCA_034782735.1 Sagittarius serpentarius
TTATGGCCCACCCCCCCAAATCCTGCCCGGGCTCATCATCATCGTTATTATGGTTATTCTGGTTTTGCTGGGGTTTTTGTTATTGCAGCGCTGGATTCTTCTGTTTAATATTGTCTTTGCTTTTTATTTATTATTTTTGTCATTAAGAGTGATTTTTCCTCTCCCACCGCGTTACTCACGGGGATGCCCGACCCTGCCCGGGGGATGCCCCGCAGCCGGTGCTGCCTCCCCGGTGCTCTCTCACGGCGGGGTGGGGGGGGTGGGGGGGGGGGACCGGCCCTGACCTGTTGGGGTGACCCCGGCTCGCGGGGATGCTCCGCCATGGCGGGGAGCCGGCGGCGGCAGGGCCCGGAGCCGGCAGCGTGCTGCAGGCAGCCGGTGCTGCGGATGTCAAAGCACTTGGCTCACCTCCTCCTCCTCCTCCTCCTCCTCCTCCTCCTCGTTGCCGTTCTCCCCGGGCAAAACCGCCAGCGTCGCCTCCGGCCTCCCCGGCTCCGGCCGTGGGGCGAGCAGCGGGCGATGCCGAAGCCACGTTCCCATGGGATGGCAGCTCCTTGAAACACTCGGAGCTGCGGGAGATCAGCTCCTGCCCGCTCCTCTCCGTCCTTGAGCGAGGCCGGCCGGCCGTGACCTTCGTGCCGGGCCGGCCGCGGCCCCACCATGGGAGCCGAGGCACACTCCATCCCGTATCCGTGCCCTCCCCAAAAACGCTCCGTGCTGGAGGGTCAGGCTGGGAGTGGGGAAAAAAAATGGTGCTTTAATCCCTTGATCCCCCGGCGGGAGACAGAGCCCGTTTGCCGACCCCGTGCCCAGAGCAGACGCGGGCAAAAGCTCCCGCGCCTGCCGGCACGCTGGGATCTGCTTGGTGGGATCCACCATCCCAGCTCCGAGCGCAAATTGTTTGGAAGCTGTTTTATCTCGTGGTGTTTAATAGGAGGATCATTTGGCGGTGGGTGTCGCAGCCAGAGCCGCTGCCGCTTCTCTGCCACCGGCAGCATCAGTTCCGGCTCGGTGGGGCTGCGGGGGGGATGATGGCGAAGGGCTTTGCAAGGTGGGGATCTGTCTGGGACCCCCGAAATCCCCCAGGATGGGGCTTTGCCATGGGACGCCCATGGTGGCTGAGCTGGGTGGCGGTGCCTGTGATGGCTCCCGGGTGCCGCGGCGGTGGTGGCAGGAGGGGACGGGCGGCCGGGGACCTCGGGGTGCTTCCGCTGCTGCTGCAAGGCCTCAGGAAACGGTGCTTTCTGCCTGGCTGGGTGGCGGCAGGTTGGAAATCCTAAGCCAAAAAAACATCAGAAAATGGGGAAAACAATACTCCAGACCCTCGCCACCACCTGGACCTCCTCCATCCCAAGGGAAAGCCCTTTCCCGGGAGCTGGGGGGGTCCCAGGGGGCTGGGTTTGGACCAGACGGAAACCAGGCATCTTGTGAAATCGGCTGTCCCAATCTCGCTTCCTCCTTTCGCAGGTTCCCTTCCCCCTTCTGGTGGCCGGGGGGGGCAGCGGGACCCCCGGGGGTTCGGGGACGGGGGGGTCCCTCCACCCTCACCCACGCCAACCGTGTTCCTTGACTCGGGATTCAATTTTTCCACCTTCTGACCTAGTGAGATGGGTGACGGAGCAGGAGGTGACAGGTTGGCAACCTCCTGGAGGGGCACGATCCGGATCCGGCAGGTTGCCACGGCTACGGTGATGCTGTGAGAGCATGTTGGTGCAAACCAGTTTTGGGCTGGACATCCCAAACTGGGAGAGCTGGTGGGGCAAAGCCTGTCAGAAAAGCCAATGGCGGAGCCCAGGGGATCCAAACTGCCACCAGGAGGGGGATGGATAAACCCGTCGCATGCCAAGAAACGGGGAATTTAATTTTAATCCCCCAAAATTGGCTTCGTCCCAGCTAGGGCACCCTGGCAGATGCCGCTTTGGCAGAGCGACGGGAGGGTTGTCCCCGTACCAAGCGCTTTGGGATGTGCCGAGGTGGTTTTTTGGGACGGAGTGGAGAAAAGCAGCATCTTTGCTGCTGGGAATGGGGATGTTCGGGTGCTCCCACCCGGAGCAGTTGGGATTTTTTCCCCCCTTTGCGCATCAAGAGGTAGCAATCGGGAATATACGAATGAACTCGTGAGTCGAGGGCGTGGTGGAGGTGAAGCTGGGAGGGTTCGGCTGGAGCCCTCGGACGGTGGCTGGTGGGGACGGGGGGCTGCTCCGGCCGGGAGGTTTTGCTGGCGAGGGCTTTGCTGCCGCTTCTCCTGGGACCCGGAGGAGAGAGCAGCAAACGTCACCGCTGCAGATGTTTGCAGACGTTTGCAGATGTGCTGTTGGCCCCGGCAGTGGGACCAGTCACCGGCGAGCCCCGGCTGCTGTGTCAGCCTCAGCTCAACTGGGAAAGAAGACTGCCGCTCGGCTTTCTGCTGGATCCGGCCCCAGCGTGGTGGCCGGCTCTGGCTGGGTGCCGCAGGGGCTGCGGTGGGGTGTCCCCCCCAGGGGACATGTGCCCCGGCTAGGAAGGGAAGCAGGCTGTGCGCTGAGAGCTCCCGTACGTGGCTGGATCAGGCCCTGGCTGAATGAGGAGGACGTCCCGGCACAGGGGATACCCTGGGTGACCGCATCAGGCCCTGGCTGAATCAGGAGAGTGTCCCGGTGCCGGGACCCCCCCCAAATGCCTGGATCCCGCCCTGGCTGACTTAGGGGAGACATCCTGGCACAGGGATCCCCCCGGCCGTGCGCAGGCGCAGGGTGGGCAGGCAGGCACCCGGCGGGGATGTGGGTGCGGTGGCTGGATCAGGCTCCTCTCCCCAGCCTGTGCCGAGAGCAGCTTCTGCTTGTTCTTAAAATAGAGCCGGGAGCAGCAGGCGGTAGCGGCCGCCCATCCCTTAGCCGCTCCTCACCACCCTTGCAGCAGGATCCGGCCATCAGTGAGGACCCGATTGCTCCTCCGCTGGCTTGTCCCTGCCTGGCACGTGGTGGGTTTGGGACCCGGCCGGCTCCAGGGACTCCCTGGTGGGATGAGCTGTTCCTGGGAGCGTCGCCCAGCCTGGCCGGCTGCATGCTGGGGGTTAGGCGAGCCCTGGGTGGGTCAGATCCTGCTGGATGCCCAGTGCTGAGCCTCAAGAAGAGGCAGGAGGATGGGTCCGGTGGCAGTCGGGGTCGCTGGAGGGGACACCACGGGAGGGCTGGTGCTGGGAGTCTGGGCACGCCCCAAACCCCCTTGGGTGCGAGCACCGCGCTCCGTGGCCACGAGGGATGGAGCATCCTGGGAACGGTGTGCTCCATGGGTCACCAGCCCAGGCACCCGGTGACGTTAGTCCTTCCCGTGGCCCACCGCCATCTCAGGGCTGCTCTGGCCCCTTCCCGGCAGTGGGCAGGGTTGGTACCCGACACCCGGGCCGGGATGCTCTCCCGTGCCACGTGCCATCGTGGCTTTCCATGGATGCGCATGGATGCTCCATGGATGCGCATCCCGCACGTGCCCCGGAAACAATGCTCCCTGGGCTCAGCCTGGTTTTCACTCGAGCCCGGCCGTGTTTTGCAGAGCAAACACTTCCGTAAAGGACGCTTTTAATTTTTTGTGCTGGGGTTTGGTGCAGAGCCCGGCTCTGCTCGGCTCTGCCTGCTCGCATGTGGAACAAAAAGAAGGTGTCTGACACCCAAAATAGCTCCGTCCCCACCCCCAGCGGCAGCCCCGGCGCTGCGGGTGCTGCGATATGAAAAGGTCTTTTCGTACCGGAAGATGATGTAGGTGCTCCTTTGCCTCCTGCCAGTCTCAGTTTTAGGTGTTGGGTTAAGCCCAGCTCAAGCCCACAGCAAACCCACCCTGAGATGGCGGGGGGTCCCAGCCGGCCACATCCTGGCGCCGGGCATGGGTGGGACGGCACCGTGGGCTCCGTGGCACCTCGTGTCCCAGGAGAGTTGGTGGGGGACATTTGGTGGCATCCCTTCAGTAACGCGGTGGGCTGTGACGCTGCTGGCAGGCTGGGGCGGGGGGAGGATGGGGAAGCCCCATGCTGGGGTGGGATGAGGGTGCTGAGTGCTTCCCGGAGGGTGCTGGGTGCTGGATGAGGGAAGGTGGGATGTGGCTGCTGTGGGCAAGTCCCTGTGGCACCTCCATTCTTGTCCCCCAAGGAGGAAGAGGAGGAGGACTAAATCCTTCCTCTGCCACCTCCAGGGTGCTCGGCTGCTGCCCTGCCCCACATCTTCCACCCAGACCCACACCACCCACCCTGCCCCACACCTCCTGCAGCACCGGCCCCCTCCTCCCCGGCAGGAAATGAGAACCGGTTTCTTCGCGCAGCCGGGGACCACAGCGGAGCCACTTCCTGACCACCCCCCCACCCGGCACCATGTGCCCGCCTGGGGCCATGGCGGGACGCAGCCACCACCCAGTTTGTACCCAAACCGTGCCACATCCTGCCACCCAGCCCAGCCCCGCTTACGAGGAAGGGACCGCAGGGCTCGGTGGCACAGCCACCTCCATAGGGACATCCCCAGCACGCCCCTGCCCCGCTGGCATCCTTGAGGCAGGGAGCCCACGGGAGGTCCTGTCCCACCGGTGACAGAGGTGGTCTGCGTGGCAAGTGCCACCATCCCCTCTCTGCTGAGGGCACCCAACAGAGTGTCCCACAGGAGGGTGCCATGGGTGCTGCTGGAGCGCTGGGTGGGGTGTTTGGGTGCGTGGTCCCACTCAGCACGGCCCCGTCCCTTGGTCTGACCCTCCTGGAGGGTCTCATCCATCCCAAGGATGGCAGCGTGGGGACCATGAGGATGGGGCTGCCCAGCAAAGGGGACATCCAGGTGCTGCTGCCACCTGCCCATAACCGGGAGCCGGCAGCTCCGGCGCAGCCCCAGCAGCTTCGCAACGAGGCTGTTTCTGACCCCGCAGCCTGATTTTACCCTCCCTGCGCGGTTCTCTGTGCGAGCTGTCCCCTGGCTAAATCCAGCCGAGTGCTGGCTCCTCTCCGCCCACGCCTCCTGGTTCTGGCTTCTTGCGAAAGCAGCTCGACAGGTCCTCGGTGGAGGCGGGTGGTGAGGTTTCTCCTGCCCACCACCGCGGCACTTCTCCTCTTGGACCTGCTCCTCTGTGGGCAACCAAACCCCTTTCCCCAAGGACGTGGGTGTCCCGGGGGTGCAGGCACCCCCCACATCTCCATCCTCAACATCAAGGGACCCTAAAACTGGAGGTTAAGGGTGACCTGGGGCTGTGCATCACCTCCACGTGCCATCGTGCCAGCTTGCCTGGGCTCTCCAGGCCAGCAGCAGCCTCGGTTCCTGCTTTTCCCTGGGGGCTGGATCAGCAAGAAATGGGTCTTTTGGGAAAATAAATCACCTGTGCCCCGAGCTGGGCACCCAACATGGCCCAGGCCATGGTGGGTGCCTCATTAAAGGCTTTGCCGGTCACCCCATGGTGTTCCTCAGGGACCCACTGTGTCCCCGAGCACCCCAGAGGCAGGAGCTGCACCGGGAGCGCCCCGGAGCCCCCAGCCATGGCACGGAGTGGTTTCGGCAGCCGCCTTGTGCCATTCGGAGAGCGGAAACCACGTCACGTCCTGCCAGGGTGGCCCCGGGGCGGGGGGGCGGGGGGTGCTGGGGTTGTGCAACAGTGGGCACGGAGGGACGTGGTGACACACCAGACCCGGCGCTGACCTCATGTCTCTAAAGAAACACTGATTTCACCAGCCAGGCTTGTCACGCAGTCGCGGCGGGGGGGGCTCAGAGGCGACCGTCACGCTCGAGCAAAGCCCACACTCCTGGGTTCCTCAGCTGTGTCCCCACCTTGTGTCCCCGTCCCTCCCCCAAGTGGCTCTGATGGGACTGGGCTGGCTGAGGCCATGAGCAACACACACTGGTAACGTGGGTTGACGGGTCCAAGTTTTCCTCCTGTCCCCTGCTAACACCCCCTGCCCTCCACCTCGGGGACCCCCAGGTGGGGACATTGCTGATGGGCCCATGGCTGGCGGGATGCTAACATCCTGGGGATGGTGGTGTCCCCATCCTCCCACTGATGTCCCCATCCTCCCACTGGTGTCCCCATCCTCCCACCGCTGAGCAAGGACACCCAGCGCTGGGCGAGCTGGGGTGCTACAGCCCTGGGGGGGTGTTTTTGGTGGTGACCCCCAACCCTGAGACCTGTCACCCCGCAGAACTCCATGAACCTCCCCCCGGACAAGATGAAGCTGCTCAATCAGTACGACAACGAGAAGAAGTGGGAGCTCATCTGCGACCAGGTGAGGTCCGGGCATCGCGGTGTCCCCAGTGCCGTCCCTGCCCCCAAGCGCCACTCACGACGTGGGCATCAAGCTGGCACACGCTGAGCGCCAGCATCCATCTGCGTTAGCGAGACAGCGCCTTATTAACCTGATTAAACTTTGATGCGCGACAATCTGCAGCGCGGGGTGGGGTGACACGGGGACACGGTGGCTGCCATGTCCCCGTGCTGCGGGTGGGTGGCCTGGTTTCAGCCTCTCTCCGGGGCTCGCAGGAGCGTTTCCAGGTGAAAAACCCACCGTCCGCCTACATCCAGAAGCTGAAGAGCTACTTGGACACAGGTGGTGTAAGCAGGAAGGTGAGGGCTCCCCCTTGCACCCCTTGTCCCCGTCCCAGGTCGGGTGTGGGGACGGTGCCAACGGCTCTCCCTGTCCCCCAGTTCAAGAGGCGAGTGCAGGAGTCGACGCAGGTGCTCCGGGAGCTGGAGATTTCCTTGAGGACCAACTACATCGGGTAAGGCAGGGGGACCTGGGGGTGTCCTCATTGTCACCTGGCTGCTGCTGCTGCTGTCCCCAGCATTGCTGGGGCAGGGACTGGCGTGACAGTGGCTTCTGGCTGCGGGGGTGACAGCAGGATGCGGAGGCTGGTGGCCTCATCCTGCCCTCTGGGGTGGCTCTGATGGGAGGACGGGGTGCTAAACCAGCCGGCTGTACTATGGGTGCTGTAGGACCCCATTTTGGCTCTGCCAGGTGGGTGCCACCGTGGTACCTCCTGGGTGCCAGGATGGAGCCTGGTCCCCAACCTGGGTGCCCCGGCCCCTTGGGGTGTGGTGGGTGCTGGGCCGTGGGTGCCCATGGTCCTGCCACCCGGGGCTGGGCTGTCCTGTTGTGGTGGCAGCGGAGGCCTCGGGCTGTGTCCCTTGGGCATCAGGAGACAGGGTCACCACGGCACCCACCTGCCTCGGAGAGGTGCCAACTCATGGTGCCACCTCACGTCCCCAGCATGTCCCACCCTCGCTGGGGACCTCTGGCCAGGGGGTGGCTCTGCTGGGGGTCTGGGCGGGGCGGGGGGGGGAGGAGGGAGGATGAGGAGGGCTGGCGGGGCCCACTAACCCCCTGCACCCCCCCCAGCTGGGTCCAGGAGTTCCTCAACGAGGAGAACAAGGGGCTGGACGTGCTGCTGGAGTATCTCGCCTTCGCCCAGTGCTCCGTCGCGTACGTCCCCACCGCGTCCCCCTTCCCCAAGGCCGGGATCAGCCTCCGCTGGGACTCAGGGGGGCTGGGCGGGGGGTCCCTGGGGGTGCTTTCCCCCATCACCGGAATGATGGAGCTAAGGGTGCTCCATGGCTGGGGTTGAGCAGAGCATCCCCAACATCCCCAGCCCTGGGGACCCCAGAGGGGTGTTCGCCCGTATCGGGGTGCCGCATCTCACCCGTCCCTGTGTCCCCACGGGCCACCAGGTATGACATGGAGAGCGCCGAGAACGGCAGCCCAGGCTCCGAGAAGGGCAAGGGCCTGGAGCGGTCGCTGGAGGACCTGAACAAAAGCAGCTCCTCGTCCCCCACCCAGGGCGCCTCCAAAGTGCGGCACCTCACCGTCAGGTAACGCGTGGTCCCGTCCCCAGCTGTCCCCCTCTGTCCCCGCGCCGTGTCCCCCCCCGCCCCGCTCTCCGCCTCGCTGCACCCCCGGCTGCGCCGTGCTGGGAGAGGGGCTCGGCAGGGAGACGCAGGCCTGGTCCTAAAAATGGGTGCCCATCGCTGGTTTGGGGCGGGGGGGACAAAGCCACGTCCCCCTGTGTGTGCCAGGGATAAAGCCTGCCGGGAGCTGGGCTGGATCAGTCCCCCCAGCCCGGCACCGCGACCGTTGTGGGATGCTCTGGGTAAAACCCAGGAATAAGCAAAAATTGGAAGTGCTTGAGATTTTGGGGGAACAAATTGCACACACCCCACCCCCCCCGGTTTAAAACCAGGGCGGAGGAATGGGCCTGCGCCCCCCTATAGCCGGTCCCGGTGGCCGGTGGCTCTCGCTTGGTGCCGCTCGCCCCCGCAGCCCCCTTCTAACCCCGCTCTTCTCTTGCACGCTGCCGGGGGGACGCGCTGACGGTAGGTGATGGGGCCGGGGCGCTGGTGTGACAGGGACGCCCCGGAGGGACCCTGCTGCCAGTCACCGGCGTTGGGGACGGTGCCTGTGGGCCATCCCCCATGGGCAGGGGGGGGTCCCAGGGGACACCCCGCCGCGGTCAATCCAGGAGCCTTAACGTGGCACCCTGGGGACTGCGGGGGTCCCTCGCCGCCTGCCAGCAGCTCCGGAGGAGCCTGGGTGTCCCCTCCAGCCCCAGGGACAGGTCAGGAGTGACGTGGCACCCGCAGGGGGTCCCAGCCCTTGTCCCCAGCCCGTGTCCCCAAGCCCGGGTGTCCCAGGGGCAACGCGGGAGCCCCGTTTCTCCCTCCTGTCCTGCAGGCTCTAACGCGCCTCCAGCTGCTGCCTCTCGAACCAGCACATCCACACCCTCCTCCGCCACGTTCACCCCAGCGTCCCCTGCGGCGCCCCGGGCAGCGATGGGGACAGTAGCCCCAGGTCACCCGGCAGCTCCTACCCGCCCCGGTGAGCCTCCGAGACCACCCGTGCGCACGAGGGGCACCCGACCGCCATCCCCCCCCCCCCCAAGGGCTTGTAGACGGGGATGGACGTGAGGGTCTCTCCCACGGGGACGCAACCACCGGGGTCCCTTGGTGTCATACCCCCCCCCACCCTGCTGCCACCCACCCATGCGCTGCCCCCTCCCCGCGTGCGCTGCGCCCCCCGGCCGCCCCCCCGGCCCCTGCTCAGCCGCCCTCTCGCCCGCCCAGGCTGAACCCCTCGCACAGCAGGAAGGCGCTGAGGAACTCCCGCCTCGTCAGCCAGAAGGACGACGTCCACGTCTGCATCATGTGTCTCCGCGCCATCATGAACTACCAGGTGGGAGAGGGCAGCATCCTCGGGGACCCACCTGGGGCTCCCCAAATGTCTCCAGCCTCTGCGGGCGCTGTCTTCGGGGTCAGGGTTTGGGGTGGGACCCGTTCACCATCCCCTTGCTCTGAGATGGCCTCGCTCAACCTCATGTCTGGTGGGGACGTGGCATAGGGATGTCCCAAGGTCCCAGAGCACCCCTGGGGTGGGGACAGGAGGACGCACGACCCCGTTAATGCCCCTTTTCCTCCCCAAGTCCGGCTTCAGCCTGGTGATGAACCATCCAGCCTGCGTCAACGAGATCACCCTGAGCCTCAACAACAAGAACGCCAGGTAGGACCCGCTCCCCGTCCCCCCGTCCTCCCGCCCGCCCCATGGCCCCGAGCCCCTCATGCCCCACGTCTCCGCAGGACCAAGGCGCTGGTGCTGGAGCTGCTGGCCGCCGTCTGCCTGGTCCGAGGCGGCCACGACATCATCCTGGCTGCCTTTGACAACTTCAAGGAGGTGAGTCCCCAGCAGGCACGCACGGTCCCCACATTGACACCCATGCTCCGGCTGGGTTCGTGCCTCAGTTTCCCTATGTGTGGCAGAGCCCTGCATCGTCAGGCCGTCCTCTGTCCTGAAAAAGCCCACCCCGTGACTCGCTTGGGGATGCTCCAGCTGTTGGGCTTGATGTCCCCATGCCAGTGCGTGTCCCCAGGGCCATGTCCCAGCTGGACTGGGTGCCGGGCAGCACCCGTCAGGGTTGGGATGGCATCACCGGTGGGTGCCTCCCGCCCTGCTACCCCTCTGGGTGCCCACCCTGGCCGTGTCCCTCCTGGCCCTCAGCCTCCTGCTCCCACCCCAGGTCTGCGGGGAGAAGAACCGCTTTGAGAAGCTGATGGAGTATTTCCGAAACGAGGACACCAACATCGACTTCATGGTGAGCAGCTGGCGGGGCTGGTGCTCTGCTGTCCCCAGGGCACTGTGTCCCCAAGGGCAGTCGAGCCACCGTGCTGTCCTGGGGGTGCCATGTCCCAAGGGCTGAACAAGCTGTTGTGCTGTCCCCAGGGCACTGTGTCCCCAAGGGCTTCTGAGTCACTGTACTGTCCCCAGGGGCATCATGTCCCCAAGGGCTGCTGAGCCGCTGGTCTGTCCCCAGGTCCCCATGTCCCCAGGGCTGTGAAACCACCATGAATCCCCCAGGGTCACCGTGTCCCCGAGGGCCACCAATCCACTGTGTAGTCCCCGGGGCACCGTGTCCCCAAGGACTACTGGGCCACCGTGCCGTGCCGGTGACGGCACTGAGCCT
Source organism: Sagittarius serpentarius (assembly GCA_034782735.1). Taxonomy (NCBI): domain Eukaryota; kingdom Metazoa; phylum Chordata; class Aves; order Accipitriformes; family Sagittariidae; genus Sagittarius; species Sagittarius serpentarius. The sequence continues at coordinate 40,195,282 of JAVKLA010000081.1, forward strand.
GTGCCCGCCCCGCAGGTGGCCTGCATGCAGTTCATCAACATCGTGGTGCACTCGGTGGAGAACATGAACTTCCGCGTCTTCCTGCAGTACGAGTTCACCCACCTGGGGCTGGACCAGTACCTGGAGGTGGGTGATGCTGCACCGCCCCGGTGCTGAGCCCCTGATGCCAGAGGTGGGTGGGTGCTGGAGGTGGCGGGGAGCACCACCGGCCGTGACGGTGCCACCGGCTGTCCCACGGCAGAGCCTCCGTCTCACCGAGAGCGACAAGCTGCAGGTGCAGATCCAAGCCTACCTGGACAACGTCTTCGACGTGGGGGCCATGCTGGAGGACTCGGAGACCAAGACGGCCGTGCTGGAGCACATGGAGGAGGTGCAGGAGCACGTCAGCCAGGTGGGACGTGGGCGCGTGGGCAGGAGCGGCTGACGCAAGCCCCGAGGGAGGGAGGGACGGGGATGGGGCTGAGCGACGTCGCCTCGTCCCCCGCAGTTGACAGAGAAGCTGCAGGATGCAGAGAACGACTCCATGGCCAAGATAGCGGAGCTGGAGAAGCAGCTGAGCCAGGCGCGGCAGGAGCTGGAGGCGCTGCGGGTGAGCACCCATGGGTGCTACGATACGGGAGGAAGGGATGGGTGCCTGGGGGACAGGGGTTTAAGGGGTGCAGTGGGACACCAGTGATGTGCCGGGGCTTGTCACCACTGCAGGAGCAGCTGAGCCCACCGCGGCCACCCAGCCCGCCGGCCCCGCAGCCCCAGGAGAGCTACCGGCTGGCGCTGGAGCGGCGGCTGGCGGAGCTGGAGGAGAAGGGGTTGGTGCAGATCCTGCGTGGGCCCGACGGAGACGTTGCCATCGAAATCGTCCCGGTCGTCATAGAAACCCCGGCAGCCCCCGTGGTTACGGGAGAGGCCACCGCCACCGCCACCGCCACCACCACCGGCACAGGTACCGTAGGTCAGGGGGATGGCAGCAGCCCATGATGTCCCCTTCCCAGTGGGGACAGCCGGCACAGAGGAGGGGTGGCAGCGTGTCTCTCGGCAGAGAAACTGAGGATGGGGCGCGGGGATGTGCCCAGGGACGCAGAGTCACTTGGTGGCAGAGGGAACGGGGCGGTGGCACCGGGCCCTGCTGTGCCACCATCTCACCCACGTCTTCTTTCTGTTGCAGATGCTCCAGCTCTGGCTCCTGCCCCATCTCCCCCGCCAGCCTTTGGGCGCAGCGCTGGCACAGAGGCGATGCGGGCACCTCTCCGGCAAACGCCGCCGTGTTGCCTGCACGGTGTAAAGTTACACCAAGGGCAATGTGGAGCAGGAAAATATGTGCTCGAAAGACCGGTCTAGTCTCTGATGAAGCTGCTAATGTGCCCGGAGAGCTGTCGGAGGGGAGGGCGGCAGGAAGGAAGCAAACGGGAGGTTTTTCCAGAACAGCCGCTGGGAGCCGGACCCTGCCGCACACGCTGCGGACGGCTCGGCGGGGAGGACCGGGGCGTCGCGGGGCGGGGGGCGCGCCCCCCGCCCCAGCTCTGCTCCGGTGTCCCCCCTGCATGTCCACGGCGCACGGAGCTGCGGGAGCGTTGGCAAACCCTGTGGGATGCCCAAGGGGTCCCCGATGGGGTGCATGGCACCCATCGTCACGCACCCCTAGGTGTCAGAGGTGCTGGGCACGTTCCCCCCCTGCCCTTCCCTCCTGCCCGTCCAGCCGGCTCTTACCCCACACCGGCCGGCATCAGGCTCCTGCCCTCGGACCCCCTCCCAGCCCCGGCAGGGCCACGCATCCGGTGACAAGGCGGAGGACGCTCCCCGCGCCGTGCCAGCGCTCCTCCCTCACCCCGTCCGAACCGCCGCCATCCGGCTGCCCCCCACAGCGGGGACCACCTGCACCCCCCCACCCAGCACCCACCACACCACGCCGTGGGGACGGGCGGCAACCCACCAGCCCCACACCACCAGCCACCCGCGGCGCGGGGCACAGGATGGGAGCCTGGCCCTGGGCGGTGGGGAGGGGGCTGCGGGGGGGGCGGGGGGCAGCCGGGTGTGCCGGGATGCTCGCCGCGCCGCCGCCGTGCTCACTTTCACCTCCCTGCTCAGCCCCAGGCAGCCGCCACATGTTTCGCATTAGGCTCTCCGGACTTCGCCATTCCTGGCTTCCTCGCCAGGGGTAGGGCCTTTTTCCTTCTTTTTTTTTTTTTTTTTTCTTTCCCTTTTTTTTTTAAATTTTTTGGGGGATTTTTTTTCTCCTCGCTGGTTACAAAACACCAGCCGAGACCACACAAGCGAGGAGGGATGGAGGGAACGAGAGGAGAAGGAGAGATAGATGGGCGCCGTGGGCGGGGGAGAGGCGGCGAGGCCGGGTGCTGCGGCGGGGCCGGGGG
>JAVKLA010000081.1:40204094-40231308 GCA_034782735.1 Sagittarius serpentarius
AAGCAGAACTAGTAATAAAATGACTCTAAGGATGAAGCACTTGTCTGTGAGAAGAGGTGAAGCTTTGCACGGGGGGGGGGGTGATGCTGCAATGGAGGGAGGGAGGGAGGGAGGGATGCACGGGCTGCTGCTTGTTGCTCCGCTAACAACGCGTGCCCTCCTGCGTAAGGAACAGCTGCCAGGAGCGGTGACCACGCTCCTTTGAGCGCTGATAAGTGGAAGATGTATCTCTGACTTGCCCCTCACTGCAGCTGGGGGTAGGGTAACTTCAGGGCTCTGCTCAGCCCTGCAGCTCCTTCCAGGACTGGCAGCCTCCAGGCAGGCGTGATCTAATGGGTGAGAATGCGAGGAATAAGAGTGCCACGGGATGACAGAAGGGAAAAGCCAGGACTTGTGGCTCTTCCAAGGGGCAGCCCCACTTCTTACTACGCAAGTGTCCCCAAGGAGAAGGCTACCAGAGCCCAGGCACCTGCGCAGACCCGCACCTCTCTCTGCTGGGCTACCTGGGCGAGAAGGCCACAGCTTCGGCCAGCCACAGCGTGGAGGAGCAGACGGCTCGGGGAGAGGCAACGTCCCGCACGAAGGTCCAGGGCAAGGGCCCAGCACGAGCTGTTTTACACTGCCGCTCAGCTGGGCCGACCTCAGAGACAAGAGGCGGTCTAGTGCTTCCCTAAGCTGATCTGTGTCTTTACAGGGAAGCTTAGCGACAAAACACCCACCTTTTTGTGTAGACAATTGATTTGACTTCTGCGCTCACAGTACAAACGTAGGCATGTGATAGCAAACCCCCCCACCCCCACCCCCAACTTCAGTCTGGGGTTTATGTTTCAAGATAAGCGACCTCACTCGCTCACTGTCAATGCCACCAGCACACCTCTACTCCACTGCGCTGATTTAACAGAGACGCGCCACCGAAGTGGAGACGAACGGCTCCTGCCCCAACAGCGAGCAGAAGCACTTGCTGAAAGCTGTGGGCGAATCTCCAGCGCTCTGCCGGCCCATCCTGGTGCCTCAGGATCCCAGATCTACTTTTGCGCTACTGAGGGGAAGCCTCAGCAGCTCCCCATGCCCCTGCCTGCAATGGGACAGGAGAAGGAAAAGGGACAATCTACTTGGAAACAGAGAGATGTCAGTATATTTAGCAAATTCTGTGCTTAGATCCATTGAAGTTATTGCTGCCTCTTCACATCCAGAAATGACCTCTCCCTGCATCTCCCAAACCAAGGGTAATATACAGCAGAATTTAATCAGACCAGACTTCCCTCCTTGAAAAATGTCTTATTCAGCACCACTGTCTTGTTTTCTGGGACAACGTATCAAACCACTAGCAATGAGAACGGAGAATCTTTTTTTTCCAGCTTTATTTTTTTTCCCTGTGAAAATGCAGGTCAAAAACGTTAATTTCCAGAAATCACAGTTTTATAAAGTGTCATTCGTTCAATACAAGCTAGTCATTCCATCGCCTTCACCGACGCCAGTACTGCCCCTCCCAAAGAGATTATCAGCTTCATATTGCTTTGCCAACAGTGATTTTGCCAGACTTTCAGAAGGAGCAACACGACAACAGCCATCTGTGTTTATCGCTCTTACTGCTATTTGTCCTCCCTACCCTGAACTGGGGTTCTGTCCTAAAGGCTAGTTACGTTATTATACACAGTTTCAGCCAAATTTTAACATGGATAACAAAAAGCTTTCCTGACTTTCTCTTCTGTCAGTATTGCACAGCCAACCTTGATCTGGAAGCTGGACTTTTTATGCTCGTCACAGCAAAAGTGACCAGCCAAGTTAACAGGAAACTGTCCTGGCAGCAGGAGAGAGTCAAGGAGATCCCGAGCTGGTAGGTAGCAAAACCATGAAAATCCTGGAGATACTCCTGAGAGACAGGACAGTAAGAAAGCACCAGTAGTTTGTGGTATTAGCCAAAGCGTCTTTCCCAGCCAGCAGCGACTGCTGACGCCACAGCCCGCTTGTCTGGCCGGCTGTCACGTAAAGTATTTGTTAGGTGGAAATCTGCAGCCTCACTTTCTCACTTGAGGTGACCGCAAAATAGGACTCAAGGTTTTGGACAAAACGAACAGGATGGAGATACTGGCTAATGCTGGTGTGAGGGTACAGGAGAACACGGACATCTCCATCTACCCAACAAAGACATTCTGGGTTCGCAAGGGTTTACTGCCTTTCACCCATCCGTGTAGGTGGCCCGAGATTAACGTTAATGCTATAGATGAAGCGTAGAACTCAGAAGTCCGGTAAACAGAGGGCTGCTGCATCCTGCCCTACCGCTCGGCAGAACTTGAGTCTAACACCAATGTACAAAACCGTACACCTGTACATCGAAGCATTTTGCAGACAACAGCGAAAGCCACGAGATGCAGCCTTTGGGAAGGGAACAGACCATGCTTTCGTACTGACACATCACCAACAGTGATGTGTCATATTGACACATCACCAACAGACTCTTCTTAGAAACAACCAACAGGTTTTTCTGTTTTTTTCCTCCCCCCTCAGAGGAAGCCTAGGAAGGATGCCAGGTGTGGGGAGTTTGGTTGGTGCTCTGAACATGCGCTTGGGAGCTCCTGGGAACCCTGGAGAGGCATTTGATCCCTCCTCCTCCAGAGCTTACAATTCTTAGTCGTTTACGGCATCTGAAAAAAGAAATCGAGCCAATCTACCCATTCCCCCCACTCCTTCCTGGAAGACATGTGCGTAATGTGTTAATTGTTTACTAAAAAGACTCTTAACATGGCGCCTATTTTGGACAACTTAAGTGCTTTAGAACAAAAAGTGCTATAAAAACTATACCCATAGTGGTGCCAGGTTTAATTTTTCTTCAAGAGTTTCACTTTTTTATTACATCACGACTTTAGTTTTCTGATTAGGGATGTCACTGCCTAGTGTATCAAAACCAGCTGATGTTCTGGGAGACCAAAGGGAAAGAGTATCAGTTGCTTAAGGAGCATTGGTCCCCAAAAAGGGAGGCCCAGAGTATAACTTTTCCCAGCTATTTTCTAAGTGGACTTCACATGAGAAACTGCCAACATTCCTGCCCCGTTGTGTCCCCCAGAACCAGCACGGATCCGGCAGGGCCTGCCTTGGGAGCTGTTTCTCTGTTCAGCCTGGACGTAGATAGCCCCTGCTCAGAGACCGCTGCAGTCACAGCACTCTGGAAGAGCCATGGCACACAGTCGTGACCGTGATTTCCAGGTGTGCGAGGACTTTGAGCAGTCCTGAACAAGTACACTCATAGCTTACACCTCCCTCCGGTTCTGTTCTGGGTTACAGACGGGCTAGCCCGTCTGAATTTGACCCAGGGTTTCAGTATACTCCAAACAATTCAAAAATCAGTACAAAAAGAAGTTCAAAGCTTAAGGCATTCTGGGCCCAGCTGCCCATCCCACTCCGTTAACACATTTTGACATAAGAGGAGCAGTACGAAGCCTCGTGCCAGTCCGTAAGTGCTAGTGAAGACAGGCTGAGCTAACACACCACGCAGAACTGGGGCGCCGACCCCCAGCGGCGGGGCCGAGCGGCTGGCCGGACTGATAGCTGGGAGTGAGATTTCTATAAAACGCTGCAGCAAAATTCAGCCCTTGCCTGAGCTGACTGAGCCACCGTCCCTTCCCCCTCCAGGGGGAGCTGCCTGGACCGGACACTTCACGTGAAGTCCCAAGTCAGCGGTGGAAACGGGATGGAGGAAGATAACCCCTCCACCCTGCCCACCAAGGAATACCATACCCTTCTCCTGCCCTACCTGCCAGACAACGTTAGCAGCCACACCAGAGAGAGAGCACCAGCTCCAAAGTCGGGGAGGAGACCTGAAGACGAGAGCTGCAAGCAAAGCTCTTTCTGGGAACAAAGTTCTTTTCTGATTCAAGAAGGAAGTGTCTGCGGGGAAGGGTGGGAGGTGAAACCAAGAACCCAGCTAGTTACTGCTGTCGATTTTCCCCATGCAAAAGGCTTGAGGTAGAGATGATGCTACCCAAAGCCTACAGAAACGTTAAGTTTTTCCTCCAGCTAGAAGGAAGTTAGCCAGCTCCCCTCAGCACAAACTACAGCTGCGCTGAAGATACTCAACCTCCTCCTTTGGGCAAGCCCAGCAACTACTGGCTTCACCTTGGAGGCTGAGCAACAGGAGTTCTCATCCAATCCCCCTGTTCTCCTGAAAAGCACAATCGCATTCCTCTGAAAAGCAGGAATTTCCACCCACCATCCTCAAGCTCAACCTAACACTCACACCCAAAACAAGTAATTCCCACTGTTCTGGGGAACACCTAAGCTCAGGACATGTCTTGGAACTGGATCAGAACAGACAACAGAAGTGAGGCCCGAGAGCAGCGAGCTGCTGAACCGCTATCCTACTTCAGCACAAAACACCAGCAACCGCACTTGGTGCTCCATGGCAGGGGTGGTTGGAAGCTTTTGCAATTCCTTCTTTCAAAAAGGTAAAAACCTCCAAAACAGGAATGGCTTCATGGCCTGTTCTCCAGTTGACCATGTTTGACTCGCCATGTCCAGCTGACACTGCAGTCAGGGGCAAGGGTGCACTGCAGCTCAATACCAGAGTCAGGGACCTCCATGTCGTAGTGAACTGGCTGGCCTTCTTTAGTAACCAGACTGAAAGCAGGGACTGGTATCTGTGAAGCAGAACAGACAGATCTGGGTGGCACTTTAAGTCTTTTTCAGAACATAGTATCACTATCAAACCCAGCAAATAACTTCCCAACCCAAGAAAACCTCCTGGAGAGAGGCTTGTGCTTGGCAGGAGCATCCTATCCTTCCCTGGTAAGAAAGTATCTCAGAAACTGGACTAGGTAGCATTCACCCTGCTGCTGAATTGCCTCACCCAAGTTTTTGACCATTGCTGGTGGTTCCTGAACTGCCTATGTCTGGGCACTGTGAATTCCTCTGCAGGCTAGTGATATTTTGCTTTGTGATGTCCAAGAGAACAAAGGACACCAAAGAGAACCAACACCACTAAAACATTTTCTGGATTTCTGCAACCTCTTTGTTTAGAGATGATCACCACATTTTTACACTCAGATGAGTCACAGTCCCACAACCACTCAGGAGTTTCTTTCAGGGACTGCCAAAGAGGCATTCAGTGAGGTTCACTGGAGTCTGCTAGTACCTTCTCCAACCTAACAAGTTAGAAGTATCACAGCCAAACACAGCCCGTTTCCCTTAGCTGACACTACCGCTCTTGATGAAAAAGTCACATAGTGATTCTTTTTTAGGGAGAGGGAAGAGAATTTATCCTTACAGTCGAGGAGAAGGATTTTTAAGCTGCAGCACGGGTACTTTCTATCCCTGTGGTCCCTATGACAATCAGCAATGGGTTATGATTCAGAAAATATCTTCTGGTACCACACTCGTAACAGCAGCACTGAAGTTATGTTACTAAATGTGTCACTGAGATCCTTGAATGGCCTTCTGGGTCACTGGTTTTAAGGCATTATGAGGCTGCATCATGGAAGAAATTGCTTCTCAGACAAAGGGCTGTACTTTACTCCCAGCTTTGTGCCTCACCTGGCTGCTTATCCCAGTGGCAATGTCTCCCACCTTTGTCCTGTGGAAATCCCTGATGTGTAGATTTTCTCCACTTAGCAACTGGATCTGGATTTTCACTCCTGAAACGCGCAAGGGAGGTCATTAACTTCTGCTGTGGGCATAATGACTTCACAGTCCAACACAGAAAAATTGACTAGCAAGGCACATACATCAGAAGAACTCATTTTTGTCATTAAGCACTTAACTTATGTAGGTCTTTCACTGAGCACGGAGGCTCGCTGAAGACAACAATGACTCACAGAGCAGAGCTGGATTTAGTAAGAAAGCAGCTGAAGAGATACATTGATTTGCACAACGTGCCCTCAAAATTACTTTGTAGACATTTATGGTTATAAAGCGTATATTCTTGCACATGGCAGTTGCATGAGGCAAGGCATACAAAGCTGAACCAGGCTGTGCGTTCAGGAACTTCTCTGGCTTTTACTAGACTACACAGACTTGGGTGCCTTCCACCCATCTATGGCTGGGGCATGCTTGGCCTCTTGACAACCCATGTGCTTTTAGGAGGGTCTGTGCTGACACAGCAACTGAAGGATAAGAAGAGCTCAAAGACTCCATATCCCAGACCCTCTAGATACCGAGAAAATTATACCTGACCGTTTATCCAAACTTCAGAAATTCAGACTCACCATTGAAATAGCTGGGAGTGTCTGTGTGCCGACTGCGGTTCAGCAGGTTGTTCCAACTGAAGCTCTGTCCATCTGCCTGGCTGTTCCAGGAATGAATCCCAGAGCTCATAGTGTCCCTCAAGCTATGAGAAGCCTTCATGGAGTTCTGCAGAAGTAAGCATAAGTTTGTCAAAGGCTCCTAAAGAAAATGAGCTTGCATGAGATAAACATTAAAATAACCTCAGGAAGAAAAAAGTAGAAATCCACAGGGATCTAAGGCTGGGCCTTGAGTTATTCAACATTTACCTGCCATCTAGAAAAGGGGAAGAATAGCAGTGCAACAGTTTGCAGACATAGTAAGATATTCTCAATAGTCAAATCAATAATCACCTGAAGAGCTGGATGAGAAAAGAGGATTTTATCATATTGAGTGACAGGAGAATAAAGCATCAGATGTCAGTAAGTGACAAGAAAGACGCAGGAAAAACCAGTTAACTGTACATAAACGACTACGGACCCTACACTGCTGTACTGCTTGGAAAAGTCTACGCTATCTTAGAGTCACAGAAGGTCAATTTGACAACATCAGCATAGTGGTAAGTATCAGTCAAAAGTCACATTAAACGTTAGGTTTAGGTATTAGGAAAAAAAAAAAAGCAGAGTCACATCCCACACTGCACACCATGTTGTGTCAACAGCTGAACTACTGTACAGAACTCTGCTCAATCCTCCTCAAAAAGCATTAGAATGCTGAGAAGAGGAACAGAAATAGGAAACAAAGGATCAGAGTCAGAAATGACTCCTGTAGGTGGCAGGCTACACAACTTTGCACTCCATGTCTTTGAAAACAATGACTGAAGGGCTTATGTCCTTCCCTGGTTCAACAAGGCTTATTCAGTGTTTCTCACAGGTATTCCCTACCTTATGAACACCAGAGATAGAGCAAACAAAATTAATTAAACTTAGTATTTAAGTAACTTAGACTATGTAAGTCATTAGTATGAATGGGTTAAAAGAAGTTCACGGAGAACAGATCCATAGGCTAGGAGTGAATACCCAAAATTAGTGTCTCTATTCTTCTGCCCTATTCTTCTGGTCTTTCCCTAAACATCCCTTTAGCGGCTGTTGCCGGGAAGATGACCCTGGCCCGCACAGCTGTTTGGTCCAATTTGGTACAGCTCCTACGCTCATCCCTGCTTCTTCAGTTCCTTTCTTCTTGACACAGACAGGGTCAAGGCTGCTGAGATTTTCCATATCCACACACTTGATGCTTCCTGTGAGTATACAGCACAGGAGAGCAACTGGAGGAAAGGGATTCGTGCTGGACAGTCAGCTAAAGGACAACTACAATCCTAAATACCCCACTGTCCAAGAACAAAGATTTCTTCCCAAGGTACTCTCCAGCAACCCAGGTGTCAAAAAGCAGCAACAAACATGAGAAACTCCAGATGTCCATTGGTCCCAGCTCCCAGTTTTCCAGAGGTGGTTACCCCTGCCGCTCCCATCCCCTCCCAACAACACAGCTAGCATCCATTTATACTCACCTTCTCACTGGCATCTGACACAAACGGGCTGTCGATGCTGAGACACGAAAGCATTTGTTCTTGCTCTTCCAGCGAGTAAGGCTGTGAAAGGCTGTTCAAAAACAGTTCTGCAAGCGAAAGGAAAAAGACGACATTTCCAGTGATTTCTTTCATGCCTCCCTGCTCTAATCACAGTTTGCAATTAATACCCAAAGCTTCTTCAGCATTATCTAAAGAACATTGATATTAGTGTCTGCAAAACACACGACACACAATTCCTCTGCTATGTAGAGGCTACGGCTGCCACTGCGAAAACAGGGAAACTGAGCCAGAAAGGACAGATGAATTGTGCAATGACACGCAAAATGCCAGAGAGGGGACTAGCAGCCAGAATTTCCCAGTTCTTGCCTATTATGTCACCTGTCAGTCTTCACCCTAGATCCATCTACATTATACGCAGGGAAAGGTCAAACTCATGTACTCAACTCTTGCAGCAACTTGCACTGATAATATCCAGACCTTACAAGGCTGCTGAAGATTCAAAGCCATTTGAGAAGGAAGCTGGCCCTCAGCAACCCCTCAAATGCCATTCCTCAGTTCTGTGACAACAGTTACATTTCAAGACACTTTCTTCCCAGCTTGAAGTTTTCAATTCATTTACCAAGACTAGAAAAATATGGGATTAAAAAAGTGAAAGGTTGAGTTATACTGGGGCAATGGAACTGGACTATTACTTCACTGATTTTCACACTGAACTTACTGCTGGTTTTCAAATTCTGGATTGCTGTTGGTAATCAAATTCATTGGCTGGTGGCTACAGGTTTTCCAATGCCCAGAATGAAACAGTTGCAGACTGATTTTAACTGTATTGCTTCACTTGACATCTCCCATCCGACAGGCTTATCCCTTTATTAAAAGAATTGTTTGAAAAACTAAAATTTCAGATGAAGTTGGAATTGCAGATGCTGTTTATACGGTGCACATAAGCACAAATCCGAAACTGGCCGTTTTCTGAGAGGTTCCTGCACCTCTCACAGAAGCTCCCTCCACTGTTCAGAGAGTGGAAGAAAAGCCTGATCACTACCATTGTGGCATACTTAATTGGCTAAGAACTACTAGTTTTGGTAATTTAAAAGGAAGGCTGAGCAATTAACATTATGAGAGAGGAACTACGAACAAAATGATATCCAAGCTCAAAAAACAGAAACAACTGTCAAGAGGCCAAAAGAAACAGCTGTATTTTTATCATGCTCTCAAGCAAAAAGCTGAATTCCCTACATACCCCATCGCTTACCTATTTCCAGCTGCTGAAGCTCTTGTTCTGAAATGGTTGTTGCTCTCTCCACATGGCTGCAGCTCTTCAGGGGGAGAGGAGTCGAGGAGAGAGGTGGAGGATCCCATGTCTCAGATAACTCCTTGCACACATTCCAAGGGGTTCCCTCGACCTCCTCTGTTTGCTCCAGAGACGGTGGTGGTAGGACTGGGCTCGCACAAGAAACTTTGACTGCCAGTTTTGGGTCGGAACCAGTATCAGAAACTGGGCTCACTGTGGGGGACAGGGACGTCTGTGGATTGTTTTCTTTGTTCAAAGATAAATGTCTAGGCTCTCTGTATTCACCTTTCCAGGGGCTTGTCACACCTCCCACTACAAAACCAAAAAGCATACAAACATTATCAAATAAAGGAAAAAAACAAAACAAAACAAAGAGGTAAAAGTTGTTTTCCTTCACAATAAGTTTCTGAACTGTATCTTGCTGTAAAATGCCCAGCTTCTTCGAAAGACAAAAGCAGATCACCTCTACAAATTCTTGCTGTATTACAGAACCTTTCAGCAGGATTAAGTTGAAATAAATTACAGATAGTCTTAGAGGCAAGACTAGACCACAAGTATGAGTTACAGTTCAGGATGCAATAAACCTCTGCTTTTAGTTCTGCTGCATATCAGGCCCCAGCTCACTAAATGCAGTTGATACTTCAGCTGAATATGAGCCCAGCCACAGCACGCACTGTAATAAACCCACATAAAGCACAACATCATCTACTTCAAGCAGAGAAGGAAGAAAGAGCACGTGACAGCACACAGGAAATTTTAATTTATTTGGGTGAGAAACACCCAGCTGTCAGCAAAAGCTGTCAACCCCAAAATATACACCTATGCTGAAGCGTGTGCAAACGATATACTGAAGAGTAAAACATACTGATATTTCCCATGTAGACCACTCTGACATAACTAGCAACTGGCCACTTCACCAGTGTGGATAAGAAGCTTTAGATACAGGACATTTCTACCTTCTTCTAGTGCGACACTGGTCTTAGTTTTCAGTTCAGACGCAGATGCTCTCTGAACAGGCTCTTTCTCCAGACCCATTTTAATAATCTCAGCAGTGAGAGGGTTGCAGGAAGGTGGAATTTCCCTCAGAGGAGGTGGCTCTTTAGCTATCTGTGTAACAAACAGGAAGTGAAAGAGGTTAGACCAGAGAGGCTTAATTTGATTTCAGAAAGGTTCTTCCCACCCTGAGAGCATTTCCAACTGAAATTACAGCATTAAATGAGACCCAAGCAGTAATTTTATTACAGCTGAATGGCTAAAAACTCACACCCAAGACATGAGCAGAATACGAAAGAAACAGCCCTCGCATGTGTAATACACAGCAGTCTAAGAGGCATAAGAAATGACCAGCTTCCAAAGCAAGGTTGGCATCATCTTAGACGCCCAGCTGGCTCTCAGCCAGCCTTCCTGAAATGACTGCTCTCTAGCTAGGTATAATGAGATTTTGCAGGTTTACATACCTTTTACTGGGGATATGCTGGGGTCACTTACCTTTAGACAGAGTGGGTGATTGTAATACTGGGTCCAAGGGTGGCACCCATTAAGCATATGCAGCATCATACAGCAACTGCTCCAGATATCCACTTTGGAGTCACAACGCTTTCCCATGACCACCTCCGGAGCCATATGAGTCTCCGTGCCAGGCACGTAGTTCCCTAAAACCATTCAAACGAAAACTCACTGCCTGTAAACTACAGAATTGCTCCAATGCAACTGCTGGGAAGCCTAAGGCAGCCTCCCCGTCTTTTCAGTTGAAGTGACAAACAAGTCACCTTAACCCAAAAATCAGCATCGCTTGCTCTTAAAAGCCGTTCAAAGGCTACATCTCCTTATCAGTCTCATGCCTTATACATAGAATAGGTATTAAGCTCCCCTCTCCAGCAAATCTGGGAGGCAAAACATGACCCTCTATTGGTGAGCTCGGCAGTATAAAACATACCCTTCTCTTTCAACAGCCGCATTAAAAAGCATTGTAAAGTTTAACTGCCCAATAGTCAGTGAGGAATTTTGCTTTCGTGGAGGTCAGGATTCTTCCCCAACGGTTTAGTGAGGTTATATGACAAGCCAGAGTTAGATTTTTAAGTTTTGATGTGGTATGCAGACACAATCTTGAAAAAAAAAAAAAAATAAATAAACAGCCTGCTAGACTGGGAGATAAAGACTACCTTCCAAACAAGTTCATTTTAGTTGTCAGTGGGATACATCACAGTAATATCAATAGATGTGACACTGTGAGCAACGTTAAGTCCGGAAAATACAGTTGCTTGCAAATTAGCCATATGTAAATGTTCAAAAACAAAGAATGAGTCAGTAGGGCAATTCTTGAGAATCGCAGCAGAAAATCCTTACCTGTGACCAAGCACTTTCCCAGGCCATCGGGATGAAGGTGAGCAGAGTGACCAAAGTCACACAGAAGAGCCCTGCTTCCATCATCAGACAAGAGCACATTTTCCGCTAGCAATGAGAAGTTTTTAATTAGTTAGTCTCCTTTGTATTATGGTCACTGAGATGGAAAGTCAAAAGCCCAGAGAACTACAGCTTTTTGAGCCCAAACCAAGGTCTGTTACTCCTATGGAGTGTCACTAGCTTAAGCAAGTACACAACTAGAATTCTCTCTACTTATAAGCTACCAATTATCTGCCCTGGAGATTCCTCCACCCCCGTGGTGGGGCAGCCTGGGCAAACAGCCTGTCAGACCCACTGGATGACAGAAAAAGAGGTGACAAATATGATATGCCCAGCTGTTTAGAACTAAGTTAAGCTCTAATCTCAAATGCAGAGCTGAAAATCTAGTAAATAAAATAACCTTTTGCCACTCAGTAACTTAATCTCCAAGCAGTCTGCCTCTTCTAAGAAAAAGGGAAGAACAAGGTACCTTAAGTACCATCCTACCTTTTACATCTCCATGGAGAATGTTTTGAGCGTGAAGATACTCCAAGCCCTCTAATGCCTGGCCCAAATAACTGAGGGCTCTGTCCTCTGGCAGGCAGCCACTCTGTTTGATTAGCTGACCTAGTGAGCCACCTAGAAAGGAATCCAGAGAGTCCATATTAGCTTATCTTTAAATTCTTCCCAGCATCATCAGCGTTCCTCCTCGTTTCTGATGAAGACATGAGAATTGCCAGGTCTGACAGCCCTTATCTTCCACACGTGGGTCTGTTCCTTTTGTTTATTCCCAGAGTTCTTACTGCTCACAGAAACTGGCCCCTCCCTGGAGCCTTTTGCCTAGTGTCAGTTTAACAGTGTTGCTTTGTATCAAAAGCAATTACTCTGTGATCATATCAGACACTTCCAGGTGCTACTGATCACCAGCTTGATTCTTCACAGGCTGTGTTTTCCATGGTCCTGGCTGGAAAAAGGAGCATCAGGCAATGGAAGCATCTAGGTCTGCTGATACAGTATCCCCTGTTCCAGTACAATGTGCTTTACCTGATGCCATGCAAATAAACATGAAAGCAAAAACCAGCACCAACTGTGTGTTTTAGTGAGAATTTGCAGCTGCTCTTCAAGAGATACACATCTTGAACTGGAGCGAGGCAGGACTGGAAACAATTCCCCCGAAGACAGACCATTGCTACACACCAGCAGGAATTACACATACCTATCCCAACCCACTCAGGAATTAACGCTAGGAACACTCTGGATACACCAAAGAATCAACAGATTTAAAATTGGGGCAGGAGGAAGAGGAGATCAATGTCCACTGCATTCAACAGTTACAATGGTGCTTCCATTGTGCTTGTTCCTTTCTCACCCTCCATCAGCTTCATGAAGATGGTCACCCAAGGTCCTTCCTTCACAGCTCCGTACAAGGGGACAACTTTAGGACTTGTTACTGCAGCACATGTCGTTAACTCCTCTGCACGGAAGTGTTCAACTTGTACCTAGAGGAACAAAGAAGAAGCACTGAACAAATTTTGTGACGAATCCTGACAGAATCATCCCTCCCTGATGCTTGGGTCAGAGTATCTCACACTGTTTAACAGCAGAGGCACAAGAATAACCTTTGTTAACAGAAATCAGTGTGTACAGCAAAAAGTGAGAACACTCAGAACAGTTCTGAACAAGGACGATGAGAATCCCTAAATCCTCAGTGTCTGAGTAAAGTTACAGTTTGTCAAAAAAGATGCCAGGTTGCAATACCTCTGGCATATGGCTGAGTACTGGTAACCTTCCGGAGGAAGGTAATTTCTGTCTCAGTTAAAAAGATAATACTGACAACTTAAGCATTCTGCTTTCATGAAAAAAGAAAAAAAAAAAAATATCTAAGGATGGTGCAGTACTTGGCAAAAATAAAACTCCCCCCAAAACAGGAGGGAATATGAAATATGGCCGTAAGCAGTGATCAACACCACCACCTTTTTAGGTGGTACCCAGCCCGCACAGAAAAATGGTTATAAAGAAAAACTCTATTCACTAAGTTCAGCCAAACAAAATAAAACAAGAATTTGCTAAAGACCAGAAGGAAAACATGAGTCATTAAGATTCTGGTGGGAAAAGAATGTATCACGTTTCTTCACTGTCAGCAATCCAGCTATAGCTAGTTTTCTTTAATCTCAAGAATTTGGAGAGCAGGTGCTTACAACACCACGTATGGTGAAAGAAGGTCAGGTAGTCCCCTTCTAACACAGGCAGACAGCAGTAATTCCAGTTACTGATGTAAAATGAAATACACTGTAGTTAAGAGTTCAACTTGCATGTTAGAACTCACTGGTTTAACAGTTTGGTCTGAGAAGATGTATTCCTGATCTACAGAAGTATCCTTTGAAATCTTCCAGTAATTAGGAAAAAAAAAAAATTGATATTTTGAAAGACTTCAGCTTCTCCTACTCTCATGTCTGTCTTTTCAGCGCTACCACTCCTCCTTCCTGAAAATATACCCCACTAGTAACAGCTATTTCTCCTAAGACTGTCTATTTGCAAAATGGGTAATAAACTTAAGTAGTTAAATACTACCAGAAAACAAGCAGGTTATGTTGCCACAGAATTCCACATCTAAAATGCGAGGATGCAGAACAGGAAATAATCTTCTAGATGCTTTAAATATGTTTGCTTCTATATAGCTGACAAATGACATGGTTGAAAAAATGGACAAGCTGGCTTAGTCTTGCCACTTACATCCTTCCACAGGCAATACATCAAGCTGACACCAATGTAAACAAGAAAAAGCAAACATTTTGAATTGAAAAACCCAAGTTCCAATTCTTTTTGCATATAATATTTTTGTACTCAAGACAAATGCTTCCCACACACTTGTTGAAGTTTTCTATTGGAGTAATGTGAGAAACATCAGTTAACAGAGGTGATGAAACTATTCCAGTGTTAAGTTCAAACAAAATAGTTACATTCTCATAATCTATTTGCATTATCACTCTGCCTTCACCTCTGAGACCCACCCCATGGCTGCCTACAAATCAACACCCTGAATCAAGTTATATTCCACACACTTCATACATCGTGTGACAATGGCGTATCTTGGTGTACAATAGATTATTATGGCAGCTTCTGGAAAAATACACACCCTTTGCTGCATCTGTAACAGAATCGCATTACAATGTGCCACTATTGCATATGACACTCACTGAACAGATGAAAGCTCTCGCTGTTTAAGTGCCAACCGACTGCCTTATTTTTTCCTACTTTATTCCTTTCTCAACAGAGAAACACCTGCCATGTCACAATTTACATTAGACGTGTTTTAAGATGAGAATAGTCAGATAAGCAGACAACTCACACAGCTATTTCTCCCCCGCAGTCACTAGGAACACACTTACAATCCTTCTGAAATCTCTACTCTCTTGGCCTGTCTCAGCACAAAAAGGAGGATCCCTTGTAGCAGCTTTGAAGGCCAAATGAACCTATTTCTGGCTGCTAAGCTTGACCCCTTGTGCACACGCAGGTACTCCGTCTGCTTCTTCTCTCCATGCCATCACCTTGAAGTTTTTCCTTGGACATAACCACAGCAGCATTTCACTGTGAATAAGGTACCTACAGTCCATGGCGGCTGGAAGGAGAAGACTTTTTCTTCGTATGCCTTCTTGTGTCAGGAACACCCCCCCTTTCTTACACATAATTACCTTTTTGGCAGCACACTGAAATCCTGTCTGTTTATCCTCTATTTTGTATACTTCTCCAAAAGAGCCAATGCCCAAAGAACCGTGACACTTGGTCCAATGAACCTCTTCTCGATACTCATAATCCACTGGCTTCAGTTTCTGGAAGTTAAGATCAGAAAACAAGATGAAGCAAGGAGAGAAAAAACTGTTGAGCTCCACAGAGACCAACATTTTCAGAAAAAGCACAATGATAGAGATGGCTGCACCTCTCTAAAAATCCCTGTACAAAATTCCTTCTGTCACGGGCTTGAGATGAAATGATGCGGGAGGACTAACTTGATTTCTGTGGGCTGTTTGATCTAAATGCGTGCACCCCACTGTTGTAAAGAAAGGTCACGAGTATTTGGATAGCTTTAGAGCTCCCAACTATTCCCTACACATGCAGGATGTTAACGATGAAGCTGAATCGTACAAAGAAAACAAGATTCACATGACTAAACGTAGACATCTATGTGTGAGCTAAACCTTTTTTATAGTCAGTAGACTGAGACTGTGCCTTAGGTCTCAGTGTAAACACATTCAGGCAGGTAAGCGACACCCTGAACTCCACCAACAATACTGACAGGGTAACACTGATTCCAGAGAAGAGTCCTCTGAGAAGAGTTTAAGGTGGCAAGAGAGAACAGAATTCAGAAGAAATGAATCACGCCTCTAAGATTTACATGCATTTGCTATGCCCAAGCGCTGTGTTTGGCAAGGGACAATGGGCGAGTTGCTGGCTTCCTACCAGAGGCAGCAGACGTGCTTTTTGCACCTTCATGATCTACATGTCCCTGGTTTCTGTCTGTGTCACAGTCCAGGTCATCTATAGCCAATAAAATATTGCAGCCTGTTCACCTGAATGGACTGGGTTCTTTCACAAACAGAGAAGACGTTTGAAGACTGACTAAGCACAGAAATGCTTCTCATAGACAAGCATGCATATTTTGTGAATGGGTGAACAAATTAGAGCCACCAATCTAAGACAGGGCTTTATATCCTTCAAAAAACAAAACCGCATCTTCAAGTGGCAGTCTTCAACCATATCAAGAACCATTCAAAAAATGCAGTCTGGTTACAGAAGCTAGCACATGGATGCAGATTATCTCTCTTTTGAAGCCCCGGAGAAACTCTGCCTTCCAAGACACTAGTGTGTAGGGTCAGAAGATCACCTCATTAAGTAGCACCCCTTCATTTTCATCTGCTTCATGAAATTGTTCCTTCAGGTCCGGACCACCTCCTCTCCACGTCTTGGCTAGGCTGGCTAAATTTTGTGGTTCACCGAGACTCACGCTCCCCTTCAAGGCATCTACCAAGTATTCTTCCACAGAAATCTTGTCTGAACTGGTCTTCATGGACTGGTTGACGCATTTGGGGAAACTATATTCTAAGTTTAGGCCAGATAAGCGATGCTCACTGTCTTGATAGTTGAGACCACCATGGAAGTACGTCTCCAGAGCGTTACGTTTCACGGCATGGAGAGGACTGTCCGGATGTGGGAAATGAGGGGGTATTATGTTGTAGGGAAAAGGATGGAGAGTTTCAGGCTGTGGAACACTGTCCCTCTGATAGTGCCGTTTCCAAACATGATTAAGGCACTGAATGGGGCTTATCAATTTGTGCAGTTCTGTTTTGTATTGGCTCCTTGGTGAATGGAGTTTGCCCGTGGACAGAACCTTCTCAGGTTTCTCAAATGGCAGTGGATCATAGACCAAGTCCTTGTTAAATTCTGAAACCCAAAAATTATTTCTGTAAAGAATATTTTGGTGTGATTCATCCTCCTAGAAAATAAAACAAAATAAAACAGCTGAGCAGGAACCTCAGTATAGCCACCCAAAATTCAACCAAGAATTGTTAGGAGTTTGCAGGGGTCCCAACAGTACAAAAGGAAGGTTTAAGGATTCTCACCTGGACGGGAATTGGGGTGCAGCTCTCTTGTTCTGGAGTTCTGGGACCTCGCCTGCGAGCAGCCACTGTTTGTATTTTCAGCTTGGATCTTTTCTTGTGACGTTTCTTTTTCGTCTTACCACGATGCCTCCCTCTCCAACAGGTGGGTGCCATCTTCCCCTCCGTTGCATGGGCCACATTGTTAGGGATTTGATCGAGACTGTCTGACCGGCTATTGGAAACCAAAATACATTAAGTCTTTTAGATCTGACAGTGAAAGCACACCTCCAGTTAACAATTATGACCCACAGAACAAGAATGAGAATTAGAAGTTCTGCCTTCTGAGATTTAAAGAATGGAGAACGATAACATAACTTCTTGCCTTCTAATATGTAGCATTTGTAACTTCAGCATCAAGGCACAGTAGAGTATCTGACATTGTAAGAAAGAAATACAGGGGGGGTGTCGGGGAAGCAAAGCATTAAGTCTCCCGGTATTTGCAAATTCTGCAAGGAACAGCAAGACTAGATGGCAAAGTAGGGGGGAAAAGCACTGAATGTCTCCAGGTTGCTTTCAGACAGTTTGCATCTATGATTCATAGTGAACACAGAGATTATGTATAAAAAATTGTTACAATTAATAAAAGTGCTCGTAATATAAACATCTGCTCTATTTGAAAGAAAAATAGGCTTTGCACCAAAGAAAAGGGATGTCTAAGTGCATTTAAATAAACTAGCTTCAAAAAGCCAAAGTGTTCTGGCATGTAAAGCTCAATATTACAATACGATGTCTCAGAACGCATACATATACAAAACAGCACCGGCCAGCACACCAGCTGGGGGTCTGTACAAACAGATACAGCTCTCGAGGAATATTTGCTTGCAGTTATTCAATACCAGTCATAGTGGTTAGATTTTTTTAATCAAGCTGTAAGAGAAAACAGGATAGCTGATCTTCAAATGAAGAAATCATAATTGTTCTGTTGATCCATGCAGTATATCATCTGCCTTTACTGAACAGTGATGCAGTTCACAGCCAGCATTGCTCTCTCAATCTGTTCCTGCTGTTTCAGTGCACCGAGTGCGAAAAGATCCAGTAAGCAGAGTCCTAGGTGACGTTGCCTTGAACCTGAACGTATAGCTGGCGTGCATTCCACATAAACCCCCTAAGAAATGGTTCACTCTGCATCTCTTCAGTTGGTTCATGGGACAACGTCATAAAGTCAGTGGGCAATGTCAAACCATATACCTCACGAGGCCAGATGCAGTGTCTGAAAGCTGCCAGAAACCAGGCAGCACCTAATTCTATATCCTAGTCACCCATTGCAGAGAGCGCTGGAACTGCTTGATAAAGCTCCAGCTCTTAATAAAGCTCCAGTATGTGCCCCACTACGGCACATATTCTTCATGAAGAAAAAGTGGCTCACGCCCGGATGACTTCAGAAAAGCGAGTCCTAGGTCTACATTTTTCCATCACAACTGTTACTCCCCCTTCACCACTTTCATCTTCCCTTCACAACTCTCTTTCTGTTGCTGATGCTGTCATTAAGCATAGGTTCTTCTCTCATCCCCTTTTGTTTATCCTCCCCAGAAATGAGGCAGTTCCTTTTTCTCAGGACTACTTCTAGCAGCAGCCTAAGTTTCCCACAACTTTTCAAAGAGGATGGTGTAACACAGTTTCAAAAGCATCAGGACAGTTCAGTTAAAGATTGAAAATTTTCCCTTGGATCCTTCTACTTCAAGCCCATGAACCTCAAAAAATCACTCAGTCATTTCAAAACAAATCTGACCACCCAGAAACAGAGGCAGAAGACTACAAAGGCCAGTAAATCAGCAGGTATTGACAATAAGACAACGCAAGGTGTTTCACGTGGTTTGTGCTTAAACTTGTATTTTCTGCTAATACAGAAAGCTTTTGAGGAAGATGTCTGGGGGAAGACATACTCCTCCCGAGCCTCAGACAGAAAAGCTAATTCAAACAGGAGTGCTTTTGGAAAAAATATTGTAAGCACACAGAGCCGGGGTGATTTGGAACAAGTCAGCACACATAAGGGTGAAGGTGGGTATTCACGTTAAGAGGTCTCTCACCTGTAACGCTTACTATGAGCAATAAAGGATCTCTCTGATAAAGTGGGGCTGAACTCCTGACTGTTTTCACCTGTGTGAAAGAAAACAGGATCATCACATGTCTTCAATATCTGGCAAAGTCCCTCCTGGTAACAACTGGACTAAGAAATAACTCTACCAAACTGCTAAATCAAACAGTGATCCAGACAAATCAACACACAGTCGTGCCACATCACCCACACTACGTTCTTCCTCCTCCAGCATTAGATAGCTTCCCAGCACTGCGATCTCCTGGTCCCCCAGCTCTTTCCCACCTAACAGCTTTATTTTGTTTTTCTTCTCTTTTCTCCCCTCTTTTAAAACATATTTCAGAAATCAGCCAAGAACAGATGACCCAGCAGGACACAGATTTATAGTCAAAGCAGCTAGGTGCAATGGCCTCATGCTGTTCTGTTATTTATGCTTTATTCAGTGGATGCTGCCACATTGTTAGGAGATTTCACGAGCTTCGTAAATAGAGACTGGGATGTGTCACCAACTCCACCCCACTTGGGATTACAAATAGTTTTCGTCTCAGCTCTCCAGGAGTGCAAAGCGAGTGAAATCTCATACTGCATTACACATTCCTTTTTCTCAATGAAGAGCAGACTGCCCTGCTACTTACATTCTGCTTGGGCAATAATAGAAATTGATGCACAGCCTCCTTCTGTTTCTTCTTTTGCTGTTCCTTTGGTGATTACATCATTCAGGATTTTCCACTGACTGTGAAAGATGACCTTCTTTGAATCTTCTACTTTGCAAACACTGCTCTGCTTTTCACTCACTGTCTCCTTCAGCCCCTTGGTAGCTGTGAGCTCCTTCTTGTGCTTGACAGCTGGATCAGGAGCTCCTTGGCATGTAATTCCCATCACTGCCATTTCACAGGTTCAGAGAGTCACTGAGTAAGAACACAAAACCAAAGCAAAACACTTGTCAAAATATTTCCCAGGCAGAAGCAGCTTCAAGTTCATGAGAAACAGGAGGCTGCTGAAGGTATCAGGTTACTAAATAATTTAGACCAAATCAAGGTCCTACCCAACCTCTGAGCACGGAGCTGAAAAAGAACCCAAGGCTGCCAGCTGTCCATCCCTGACTTGTACCACTGAAGATCTGAATAAATAACGTTATTCTTAGTACTAAAAATATGAGTCCACACAGGTTTCAAAGGGAAATTAATTTCTTGGTATATTCCATTAGCTTAAATAAAAACAGTGAAACCATACAGAAGAGGGAACCTTTGTATCACTAAACAGGAAAACTATTCATCCCCCAGAAAAAACAAGAAAAGAGAAGACGTGAAAGATTTTCTCCTAGAGTGCACCTAGGAGAAATTACATTGTGCTCTCAGACCACATAAAACGGCCATAAAATCCTGCTAATCTCTTTCTTCCTTGTACTCAGTCACCCTCAAATCCATTTCTCAGTTTTCCTTCCAATGAAACAAGGCTAGACAATCAGCCTGCCCATCCGTAACTCCTCCCTTGCTCCCCTTCCTTCCCTTTAATCACCAGTAACTTTTGAAATCCTTGGACAAGCCCGACAAAAGTAGAGCTCTTATGGTGTATCAGACTGATGCAAGTTGGTGTTGGATAGAGGACAGCGATGGTGCTGGAAAAAGATGATCCCCTCCACTTGGCAGCAGCTGGCAAGTCAATCAGCACAGGCTGCTAGCTGACCAGTTAGCGTAGAGGTAGCTCCAAACATGTCCCAGCACATGCCAAATCTTGGCCAATTGGCAGCGCAGAGGAAGGTGGAAAGGAGCCAGGGGTGGAAAGGGAGAAGCATAAAGAAGCATGCAAGCAAGGCACTGCAGGACAGGACAGGACAGGGGTATATTGTGGGGTGAAAATCAGGAACGTGGAGAGTTACGAGTTCCCTACAACCACACTGAACACAAGCCCACAGGAAATTCGGCTTTGGTTTAGCCCCTGATCCCCTCACCTTGGATTCTAGAAAAGTTAAAACAGTTGTTTTCTTTTAAACCAGAATATGCTCTATGGCCCCTTAGCTGTAGAGGTCATTTCCTTGTGCCAGTCCTCTCACAGCTCAAGTGCAAAATCTTAAAGTGAACATTTCCATCATTAAACAACCCATGAGAAACAACCTTAGCAAACATGTGCAGGTGTTAAGTACCACAAACCCAGTATAAGACGAAGAGGAGGGACATTTGAACAAAGGCCAGCAAAAACAAGATCTCGGGACTTATACGGAGCACATCTTTCAGGCTCATCAGTTTAAATCTGCACCAGGATTTTTCTTTTCTTTTTCCCTGCCTTGAACAGCTGCCTGGGGCAACAAGACATTTAGTCTAATAGGCTCCTGGCAACAGAGATCAATCAGGAAAATGACAAAACTACTGGGTGCTCTGTGCCGAAAGGACCACCAAGGAAAGGGGAAGGGAGTCCTTTGGGAGCCAAGTGCATGAACCTTGGTGTGATGTATAAATGAGTCACCTAACAACCTGGCAGGTATACAAGGAAAGTCAACAATGACCACATTCAGCGGCTAAACAGAGAACAGCTGCTGTGCAAAAGAAGTGCTGATGACAGTATCCCACTCATTACGCCTGTCCTGCTCCCTCTCCTCTACAGAAATTATGTCAAATCTCACTGCTGTAAAATAATCCCTTGGAGCAGCAGAAAGAGAGCCTGCCAGATGACTAACTCAAGCCACCAGTGACCAAGCTGACAAGTTCAGAGCTATTTTTATACTCACTCTCTCCTGATTTGCATTAACTCTGTCTGTCCTTGCCCTCCCCTCACCTTCAAGGACCTTCAAGGTCTGCAGCACAAACCCATCCCCATCGCCAAAAAATATGTAATTCTACAAGTCACTCCTCAGCTTAGTTAAAAGACAACAGAGGGAGGGGAGAAGCAAAATCGCAAGTCCTTGTCGCCCTCTGAAATGGAAAAGAATAACAAGGAAACATTACTGAAATTAAAGTCAACAAAGCACATACCTCACTTGCCAACTAAAAAAAAAAAAAATATAAGAGGTAGCTATTGTAAGCAATGTCCTCTAACACAGCAGCCGCCAGCGCTCAGACAGTTTAATGTGTGACTCAGGTCTACAAGGCTGTGTAGGCACAGAAGCTGCAAGCCCAGCCCAGTTCAACTGTTGCTGCACAATTTTCAGTCCTTATAAGAAGCAAAAACCCAAGTATTTTTATGGTATATACAACAAAGCGTAGTTGGCAGAAGTTGTGATCCAAAAAATGAATCAGAACTTTTAAATAATTTTTGAAGCATGACTTCTCTTGAAGCTACGTATTCAGAACTGAACAGGCAAGATTCATCTCTGTGCACTTGGAGGGGGCGGCAATCCAGAGTGGCGCAAAGCATTCGTAAGCCCCAATAATTTGGATTTAGGCACTGGGTCTCTCAGGCCCAGGCTCCATATGCAGCCCTTCTCAGGAAAGCTCTAGATAAAAGGGAGCCTTGGGAGCAGTAAACGGGTATCTGAGGTTCCATGACAAGACCGCTAAGAACAGGATTTACCCACATGAGACACGCTGGAGCTGCGGTTTCAGCTGCCTATTTACTTGCCACCACTCCAGGATGCACACGGCTTCCTGTACAGACATAAGTTATGTACGTGCAACATGAGGAGCCTCAAGTTACTGAGCTGGAGGGTGATTGTTTCATACCCCAAACTGCTTCTCTGGTTTTCAAAACCTCCTCTCCCTCATTCAGGTCACTTAGATTCAACTGCAATTCTGGATTTCAATATCCCCGACTTTCTTCCTTCCTTCTGTAGACGTGTGTATGGGCTCATTATTTTCAAGGAAGAAAGGGGAACTTGGGTAATGATGCAGTAGATAAAAGTGAATACTACACTCTTAACCCACAACGGGTTTTTGCTAGCAGCGTTAAAGACTACTTGTTCCTTATCTTCACTAAGGTTTTACACTCACCTTTGGTTAATTAATGTTAGTTCTCACTGCTGTAAAAAAGAAAGCGCATTTTTACAGAATGAAAGCCAAACACAGTATCAGTTGTGCTGTGGAGGGACTGGTCTGATGGCAGTGGCAACTCCTCCCTCAAATAACGTCTGTGCTCCTGTGAGAAACTAATATACTGGATAAGGTCATCTGAGACTT
Source organism: Sagittarius serpentarius (assembly GCA_034782735.1). Taxonomy (NCBI): domain Eukaryota; kingdom Metazoa; phylum Chordata; class Aves; order Accipitriformes; family Sagittariidae; genus Sagittarius; species Sagittarius serpentarius. The sequence goes on from JAVKLA010000081.1 coordinate 40,227,310, forward strand.
GTAGGGAGTCGGAATTAAGGAGACACTCAAACGTTATTAATATAAGAGATAACCATGTGCTTTCTGCTCCTTTAAAATCTCCTCCCTCCACTCTTCTCTAAACAAGTCCCTCTTTACCCTCTTCAGCTCTTCCACCTCAACTCAAAGCTATTTGTAGCAGGGACCTTAAAAGAACATTTCTGTTTCATGAAGCTACTATGTATATAGAAAGAAAGGCTCATGGCTGGAAAAAAGTAATGCAAACACCTCTCCAGCACAAGAACACTCTGCAGCACACCATAATATGGGATCCTGCTTGGTCTGCCTGGGTCAAATCTCCCTTGCCAATGGCTTCTTGGAGAACTTCAGTTAACATTTTGTGCAGTAGCCCATAGATTTGGTTAAAAGAGACTTTAAAAGAGCTTTAAAATATACATAAGACTTCTTAAGTCAGCTTCAAAGTATGCAGATTTCTGCTCCTAGTCTGAGTGCGAATGTTGAGCAGCAGTTTCACACTGACATTTAGTTTGAAGAAAAAAAAAAAAGAAAAAAAATCATGTTGTCTCAGTGAGGTTTCCCACTTCCTTATTGAGAAGAGTTTTATGAACAATGCATTAACTTAGGTTAGCCTTCTCTTTTGCAGCTGTTACTGGTTTATTAAAACAACACAACTAGCATTTTAGCAATGTTGCTTTGCTGACCACTACAACAAAGCAACAGCTGGGAGGAGCCAGGAATTTATGCATCACTAGAGCAGGGAATGTCAACTGAGAAGAAGAACATACACCTTTTGGGGACCTTCCAGCCCTAACAGCTGTCAGTAGGTACTCAAGAAAGTGCCAAGTCTGCAGCCAAAAGAACCTATCCAGAGTATTAGCTACAAAATCATCATATAAAGATGTCAAAACCCATACATTTCACTAAAGAAAAAAAAAGTTGACACTTGTTAAAAAAATGAATCACACTAAAGATCTGGTTTGGGGCCCGAGGAGTAGATATGTATGTACAATGCCTTCAAACCCCAGGCACCACTTCCCTTTGTCCCTGCCTCCTCACCGTTGATCTTTCTCTGCTTGGATGCTATCGATGAGCTTCCTTGCCTGCCCACGTTTCAGATGGAACTGAAATTAAGATGGTTCCGTTTTCAGCCGTGTCAGTTTAAGGCATATTATTGTATCATGGGCCTGGGGTGGTTATTTAAACAAGCTCAGTGCTGTCAGCAAGGAGAAGTTTCAATTTTTGTCAGAAGGGACTTAGAAAAAAAAAAAAAAAAAAAAAAAAAGCTGTAGCACTCAATACACACCCCTACCTTAAAACACACTTAATACCACTTTAAGTAAACAGGTTTAAGAGAAAAAAAAGACTTCCCTTGCGTATCTAAGAGTTCCAAAGTAAAAATAAATAGAATGCCTGACTGATTAAAATACTGGTGAGTCAGATCACCAGTTGCTATTCCAGGATGCTCACAGCCTTCACCTCCTCTTCTTTAACCAGTGTTGCCCATTCGTCTGTACAAGGGGCTCCTGTACAATCTTGTCTGGTTCCTCTCAGTCTCTCGCGTATTGTCAAGTACTGCTGCACACAGTTTTACCTGAAGATCTTCAGGTAAAGCTAAACCTTCACCTAAACCACCACAGAACTGCCTGTTTGAAGGATTTCACTATCAGCCTTACGTTCATGAGTAAGTTATGTTACAAATGATAGTAAGTATGTAAACATATTCTTTAAAGTGGTTTGATAGTAAATACTTCAAAATCCTGTTTCAGCCATTTGTATTGCTTACCGTAAACATCAGGATAATGAGCTTCAACTGTCTTTTTACTTGCCAGACAGTAGTATATTGCAATAGTTTGGTTACAAAGTCTGTAGGAAAATATTTGACTGGGATTAACTATCAGCAGAATTGCTGAAAGTATCTAAACACACCTATCTTCATTTCCTCAAGTAAAAGTTCGAGTACAACTCACTCCTTAACAATTCTTTTCACATTGCTGACCAAAGATATGAATAACACCATTTGCCCAGAGTTTATAAACATCACCACAACCCCATCCATTCAAAGAATTGGCTAATGTTTCCAAAGCGCTTTGCAAACAAGTATAACAGAAAGCATCAGAACAAACTTCAACCTGACAAGGTTTCCAGCCTGGCTTAGCTGTTCTCACACTGGCTTGCAAGACACTGCTTAACGACATCCTGGTTTTTAAGACCCACTTGTGGAGAGAAGCTGTTTCCTAAATTATAACAAGATGATATAGTAAAGCACCTAAATGGACAACTTCCAACAGTAACCACAAACACACATTAAAATAAATTCTGCCCAAGCAGGCAGGATGGAGTTTTCACCCTTATTATTATATATTGCTTTGCAGTTTTAAGTTTTCAATCACATTTATAAGATGCCATGTAATTCTACAAGGAAGCAGCAAGGCTGAAATGCTAGGCAAAACCAAAAGTTTAGTTAAATTTAGTACAGGTAGAAACATTTCTATGTAATCTTAATTTATGATTGGTCCTGTGAATTCAATTATGATGATTTTATACTATAAGGTAGAAATATGAACTGACCAAAGTAGTTTCTAACTGTCCAGCCTGAGCAAACTCCCATGAGACAAACTCCCATATTAACGGCGGAAGAGAACTGCCTTTTCGAGAAGACAAGGTCCATCCTCTTCAGGCCCCAGATGTCACTAAACTGTGATCAGCAAAGCCCAGTTTCCTACAGACTGAAGTCCCACAGGCCTCCTTCTGGTCCCCGCCATGCATCCTCTTGATCTCCCTTCCTCAGCATCTCCAGACCCTTTCCTAACTCAGGTCTCTTACTCTAAGCCAGCTGCTCTTCCTGGAACTTGGAAATCTTTCTGTCTTCCAGAACTCTACCCCTCTATCTCCACCAACAGATTTGACTGACACTTGCCAGCAAACTCCAAAAGTCGCAGCAGAAAAGTTAAAGAGACAGCATGGTCACATTTGCCTCTATCCTTTCAGCAGCCAGAGTAATAATTAGGCACTGCATCACTGTTACAACCTCCTCACATTTAACACTGAAATAAGATTCAGGACAGACAGTGGCAAAGTTCATTAACTCCAGTGATCTTGGATCAGGTCCCACATATCCTTCAGGTTTTTTGGTTGTTATATGCTTGTTTGTTATACTCCTTCGTCACAACATGCTATACAAAGATTCACTCTCTTATAGCAGTTAAAATTTAATAGTTAATAGCAAATGACTCATTCCAATGGAATCTAGTGGCTCTGCCAGTAACAGACTTTAACTTAGTTAGAACGCAATAAAGCAGCACACTACAGACACATATTTCAGAGCCCGACTTGATTATTCTTATCACTAATGTCACAGCAAAGAAGGTGCAAGTTATTACTCATAAAAAAGTTCAGAAAGCCAGTTGAAATTTAGACGTTGTTTATGGATGCTAGTTTCAGATTGCTGCTTCTTACATGTGCAAAGCACCGAACACATGTTTCTAATGTAACCAATTAAAGTAGACAGGAAGCATCTGAGATCAACCACAGCAGCAACTTATTAATCAGCAAAGAAGCATTTTAACCTTTTGCCAGAAAAAAAAAAAAAAAAAAAAAAGACAAAGTCGCGTCAAAGAGAAGCGCAAGGGTTAGGTGTGAGAGGCGAGCAGACAGGCCGTTTAACTGAACTTCAGATCTTATTCAGTTGCGTGTTTTGATGAGCTGATCTGCGGCCTGCCTCCTCCTCCCCTCTCCCGGGCCAGGGGTGGCTTTGGAAAGCAGCACCTAGCAACACCCAATGAACGCGGCAGAGGCTGCGGCTTCACCTCTTCTCGCCGGCGGGTGCTCCGGGACAGGCGCGGCTGGCGGGGAACCGGGCAGCTCAGGAGCCGGGGAGGGCGGCTCCCCCGCGGCACGGGAACGGCTAGCCTGTGGAGAGAAAGGCCGAGGGCGGCTCAGCGCTCCGCGGCGGCACTGCGGGCGGGCAGCGCGGCGGCGGCTCCCAGCAGCAGCCCGTTACTCGGTAGGTACCGCTCAAAG